>CM031241.1:245466283-245596981 GCA_018340775.1 Taxus wallichiana var. yunnanensis
CTGCCTTCAATTACGTATTACTATAGATATAGAAAAGTTTGGGCTTACAAGTGCACATGGTATTAATCTATATACATAATAAATTATATTTGTATATATTTATATAATAACATAAATAATGTTTTGTATATTGTATTTTGAATATTTTGAATCTTGTCATCGTGACGGTTTTGTCATGGACATATCGATAGATCGAGATGTTATCACGAGAAGGACACGCGAGGCTCGATGCATGATTCTTCGTCCGTGGCGAGAAAAGTGTGTTGGGCCAAACTTGCACCTTTGTGGAAGTCTAAGGCCATAAAGCTGCAAAAACTTTCCGTGTATGCTTAGAGCAAAGGTTCGACTCCCGAGTCTTGTTGGAGCCCGGCATAATGGATCACAGAAAGCCATAGTAATTACTACTTACGAATAGATGAATTGATATTATAATTTGTGTTAGCTAAGAAATAATGATTGTTCTAAACATTTTAGGGATTTTTACAATTTTTTTGGGAACTCATATTATTGTCGTTCATTATGAAATTGACATATACTTTAGCTTGAGTTACCTTTAACTTGGCTTGATTGTTTCAATCCAAATAACTCGAGGCTTTACTTTGAAGAGAGCCACTATTGAAATTGGGGCGTGGAAACAACGGCTTTCCTTCACAACTATATCGATTGTTCCCACCTTGTTTGCCTATCGGATCTTGCCCCTTTCCACTCACTTCCTATAACAAATCTTAGCAGCAATTTTGCAATCACGCTTATAAGAGGAATCTCACCTTCATTCCTATCCTTACAAACACCTCTTTTTTGGTGGACCTTCCCTTTCAAGCTTACTCCACTTCTTTTGCACTCTTAATCTTTTCTACTCCTCCACTTTTCACTACTTCATTTTGTTTTTCATTTACTAACTACAAATATCATATTGCTTTGTTGTGTTTTTCAATTACTTTTCCGCCTTAAGAATATTTTGATTTTGGCATTAACATCACACACCTCATGTGCGATTACTAATCTATGTAAAAGTGATAAAACCATGACATGCTACAAAATTGTTAGCCTCAATATGTATGTGCACAACCCTTTTGCCCACATGCCCGCGATCTACACAAGAATGGTAGAAAGCTAAAATTTTGTTTCTAAAAATGCTTTATGATAGGTCACCATTATTACCGAACCAAAAAAGTTATACTCTTCCTAGCGAAATCCTAAGTTTGAAGTCTATTTGAAAAGAGTTCGTGAAACAAAGACTTCATTTCCCTTTCCTCCAGGTTTTTTTAAATGATAATCTTTAACTAACAACGAACTAAACTTCAAGATGCTAGCTTTTCATTACTTTAAGGACTTCATGCCTTCTTATCAACTCTTTTTTGTAAGTAGACATTATTTTCCCCAAATTATATTGTTAAATTCCCAAGTCATTTTTAATGGCTTAGTAATAACCAGTAATGACAACGTCAAAATCAAAAATGATTATCCAAACATGCGGTTCTTGTGCACCAAATGAGTCCACATAAGTAAGAAATCCCCGGCATCTCGTCACAATTTTAGAGAAACAAATAGCCCAGTAAACTTTCTGGTAAATTACACAATTGATCAAAAATGTGTGTTCCAATCAAATAATTAATGAATGACGAAAAGTTAACTTAATCAGGCTAATTCGATCTCTCTTACCGGACAACAAATAAAAATCATGATTCCCGTGGCGGCATCAACAACACAGCCCACACAATCGTATTATTCACAGACAAAAGAACACCTCTTGTGTGCCTTAAGTGATAAAGCTATCTTTTTCAGGGATATGACTATAGGTATAATGAGTATGTTAGGCCAATTGTTAGCAGATAGAGTAAGGGGTTATGGAGTGAAAATGCAATTTAAGGAATATAGTTTGGAGATATCTTTGGCAAAATATAGTTGTACTGAATGATTCAAAGGATGGATTTTAGTAGTAATTTTTCCCTATTGTATATGTCTAAGTGTGTATATCAGATATACATCAGGGTAAAAGAGAAGGAGATAAAAAAGATACAGGTGGAGACGTTGATAGAGATAACAACACGTGTGATAGGGCTAGTTACAATGGTGGAGGATGCATGTAGGAATGGATTTAAAGGGGAGTATATGTAAAAGACAAGGGTGATGGTTAGCTAATTGAAATGTAAAACTCAAATCCATCAACTATACAAAATAAGAGTTTAGAGACAGGGAATAGAAAACCATCAAATCTTGTTTGAAGGGGTCTAGAAAACCATCGAATCTTGTTTGAAGTGTGGATTTTGAAGATGTTATTTCTTGCAATATTGGTGGCAAGAGTATATGTGCCAATATTTTGTTCCACACATATATATATATATACCTCATGTGTGGCATGAGGCTCACACAACTCAAGTGGATATGAAACTGATGGAAATTAACAACTACCTTACTTACATTAATATTCTTAATAACAAATAACAAAGGTGAGAGAAAAATGGATCATTATATGCAGATCGTAAACATTTGAATAACATATCATTTGACTACAATTTTTGCTTTGCTTTAAGGACTACTAATAGATATATGTGATTAGAAACATTTATCACTAAAGGAATGAAGCTTGATAATATTATGTCATATATTGTAACTAATTGATGTCATTTTTTGCACTAATCCTAAAAAGTCAAAACTTCATTTTAGATGGAAAGGATTGATGTGATGGACCTAACTAAGAAAGGGAAAGATAAGTGAAATGTCACTTTATTGGTTTAAATGTCTATCTTAGATGTAGCTAGTCTTTCTAAACATATCTCTCTCAGGCTCAAGCACTAGTCCCTCGGGAACTAGTGCAAATCATCTTAACATAAATAACTTGGAAAGAATGGATAAGGAGAAGATGGATAGCCCAAAGCTAGCAACGGAAAATCCACTTCAAGTTAAGATTCCTAATGTTATGAGATACAAACAAATTGAAAATCAATGCAAAATGTAGTTATGTGAAGTTTTGCTAATGCAACATTCTCACATATCCACCCTTATGTTATGTATTTAGCAAGTAATGCAAAATACCCAAAACTAATAAAAACCTAATAAGATGGAACAAAAGAGAGACTGTGGGGTTATCTCCCATAACAACAAACATAATTGTTGTTTGCATGGTTGAAGGTACATTTTAAGTTACAAGTACAATAATTTCTTGTTATTTCTTTATGTTTGAATGATGTTAATTATGTGCACAAGTTATTAAGTTTATTCCATAATTATCATTTAACAATCATCAAATTTTGACAAGGAGATGTAAAAATACTTAATTACATAACTTAATTTCATTTATTCACAAGAAATATAATTTTCTTTAATACATCAAGCCATGGGATGTAACTCATATGTACTGAAAATAGAAGATACATATACATGAAACTATAAGCAAAGAAGAAAGACATACATATAAACAACACTGATAAATGTGGGAACAACAATAGATCTAGGGGTTAGACTTAAGAATAGCAAACACAATTGTTTTGCTGTATTGGTGAAGGTACATTTTCAAAGATATATCTACTACATTAATTTCTTGAACTATTTCTTTATGTTTGAATGACATTAATTATGTGTTGAGTTGTTTAGTTCATTCCCATAATTATCATTAAAAATAATCAAATGCAAAAGGAGATAGACAACTTCAATTACAAAACTTAATTTTATTTATTCATAAAGAAATATAATTTCCCACACAAGCCATGGGATGTAACTCTATATGTAACTTTTGAAAATAACGAAGTTACACATATACATGAAACTATAAGCAAAAGAAAAATAAGAAACCCATCATTACGATTGACAGTTGTTTCCTCTTGATCTTCATTATCTTGATTGCAGTCTTCAAAAACCATCCACAAATCATCATCTTCATCTCCTAGCAATCAAGCCAGTGGACACACAACAAATTGTTGTTAGAGCTCCAAGTTTAATCATTTTTTCATGTGTTTATGTCTTTAGGAAGATGAATATCCTAAAATAAGCACACATAAGATATATGAAAGGAATTAAAGACATAATCATAAAGTACATCTGAGACCTTTATCTTCAAAGTATTCACCCAGGAGTTGTTTTCAAAATCAAGAAAGAAAAAGAGAATCACTACAAGATAAGGCTGCAAGCCTTTATTTTTCTAACTATTTTATTAAGTGTGTAGATGCAGGTGAAATAGTACATCTTTTAGGTTATAAATACTTTTCGTTTAGGGTACTCAAGAGTATCAAAATTTCATACACTTTAAGTATCCTTGACAAAAAATGCAACATACCTATGGCCAACATAAAATGATAAAAACTTATCAGAAGGACATCATGAGTATGAAGAATCACAAACATAAGATCAAAGCTATTTCATCACAATATTCATATGAAGATCTCATGATATATCAATAAATAGGTAAAAGATTTATAATGAGTTACAATAAGATAAGAAGTTGAATATGTCCAAGTCATTTGTCATCAATAAGAAAAGAATAATAAGTTCATATTGTCTAACCTGACAAGATGATCTAAAGTGAAGAAGGTCAAAATAATTGCATGACATTTTAAAAAAGGCTTATATCATTCATTCAAGCACAACTATTTTTTTACAGAAATCATGAACATTCAAATATCATGAAGTTACCTTTGTCATTAGCATGAGAGTATAGATTCTATCAAAAGTAAAATGTTGTTCAAGCTCTAAGAAATTGATCAAATGACAGTTTTCAATAAGAAATAGAACGGGATTGGGTTCATTGCATTATCTTCAGGGAAGTATCCATTACATTTGGATAGGCAATGAGCCAAATTCATGACTATACTTAAGCGTATACATGAAGAAGAAAGAAAACACCAACATATTATAGATCTTTCACCTGGAAAAACACTATGGATATTATGGTTGCATCAGTTTAAAGTAAATTAGAACAGAGAAAGTATAGACAAGAATTCAGGAGCCATCAAATTCATCGTGTCCATCTTTAATGAATTGTATTTTCAGTAATACAACCATCATACTAACATAATAGTGCATATTTCCCACAGTTACAAGTGAATATTAAGCTGATTAGTCATAAGAATTCCTAAGGCCTCGACTCCAGAAAAAGATAGAGCTCTATATAGTCAATCTTAAGTTTGGTTTCTGGCTCGATATCACACAAAGCTTTCAATAACGATCAAGAGGAACAAAGTTTTCAATCGACATATTTTCTTAACAAAGAAACTAGAAAGTATTATTCAAGTATTGCTATGATAATCGACAAAAGCAAAATAAACGAGTTTTATCCCAAAGATGGTGTAAATCATGAGTTCAATCTTTAGCTAAAATAGATCTCCTCAAAAGGACAAATTGGGTCATCATACTAAACTTTGAAGTAGAGAATCGAGACCATAATGGATCACGATGACCACAATTCTCAATTAAACAAAGAATAACTAAACAAAGTGAATACAAACAACACCATTCATAATGTATATAAAGCTCCTTCAGATTCAACAATGGATGGTAACCCGACAAAATCATAATAGATATTTTAAATAGAAAGATTCCAAATCAAACCCTCCTTTCATTTGGAGTTATAGGTGGTGAGCCATAAAGGAGTCAAGGCTAAATGGGCAGATATAACACATAGCTGCGAAACCACCAAAATTTTTTTCACACTGTGAGCCCTCAAGGTCGATACAAGCTCAATCCGAGATGAGGATTTAAAGGTTGAAAACTTATAAACTAGGCCAATGTCAAAATAAAAGATGAACCCAGAACCCAAGGAGCCAAGGTTTCGATCATTGAGAATGGCAGATGGAGTTTTAAATGAATACCCATTTGCAATATAAATGAGAGACACCCTAATCTAAATGGTCGAGTCACTTACAAGACAAAATGAACAAGAACAATGAATGCAAGTAGAATACCAAGATGTTGCAGAAGGAAACAACGGTAATGGTGACCAATGCACAAATAAAAGGCATGAGTTATAGGTTAAAAGCTACAAAGACCAGGCCAAATATGGATACCCATGTCTTTAGAGAACCAGATCTGGAACTTATGAGAATGTAAAGACAAGAATAAAGCTCTAAACTTACCAATCATGGTCGATATTTTCAAACCCTCGAGTGAAGAGTCAACACGATGAAGATCCAAAACCTCATTTGAGTCCACTTAGGCTGTCACATAAAGTGCAAAGACAATAAGAAACCACAAGGGTTTTTATCAATGAACAAGATACAATAACAAACTTTGAAAAAATCAGTAAATGGAGGCATTAGTTACAGAAAATGACAAGATTACCCTTTTTCGAATCAACAACCATTAATGGTTGAAACTAGATAGAGATACAAGCACACAGAGATCTCAAAGCTCAGAGAAAATTTCATGGTGGCCAAAGAATAAAATGTGACCAACCAGATCGAGAGAAAGCCAAAATCATGTTCGAACCCAATCACAGATAGCTCAAGATAACTTTCATGCCAGCCTGGGAAAAATTGGCCAAGGATTTCACCAGCTCAAGGGGCCAAAATGAAATGGTAAATTATTAGGTTTCGTATTGTTTTACCTCTTTAACTCGAACAGTGAGTTAACTAAATCAACCAAAGTCAAAATGGGCACATGTCCAAAGTAGGAGAAAACCCTAACTCAACTAGAGTTAAATCATTATCACCGACATAATCAAAGGGGTCACCCATCGTGGAGTGGACTGATGGTTAAGGTTTATTAAACCTTATTACAACAAACCATGATCGTGATTAATCAAAATGTGGTCGACCAAATCATGGTCTTTGACCTTAGTGCACATTATTACCTTAGATCAAACAACAAATTATGGTGCATGATGATAAAAAAGGAATTACCACAATAATCATATATCATTACATGGACCTAGGCCCACACTTAGCATTTCCTCCAATTCAACCAATTGAAGACACTTCGTTAATTATCTATTCTTCGCTCCATTCTCGGATGCCCATTTATGACACCTTCTTGGTTGTATTCTCCTATATTCAACTTTTGGGTTTATATCTCCTTATTATTAGCTAAACATTCATCTTTCCCATTTAAACCTCCTAGTTCTCTAAATCACCACTTATGCTTCTTCTAGGCTATCTATCAGTCACAAATGGTTAATCAGACTCCTCCCAACTCTCAATGAGTCTCTAATCACTCACTAATCACAACTAGCCTAAACCTAGCTTAACTAAGCCTAAAGCATGTTTATCCTAATCTAATCTAAAAGTGCTTTTTGGCTTACCTTTAGTCCCACATGCACCCAAAGTTCCAAACTCTTCCATTGGAAAACTATAAATACAAGGCTAAGCCTTCCCATTCAACCTTACACCTTCACACTTGATATCTTAATATCATATCTCAAGACCTAGCTTTGAGATTCATTTGTATTAGCTTTAAGCTAATTAGACATTTGATCTTAAGCTTACTCCCTCCATTGATCTTGAGCTAATAGCCTCATTTGCATCCATAAATAAGTTTAATGTAATATGGAAACTAACCATATGGCCTTGTAGCCATTAATGGTGAGACTCCATTCTTGAAAGCTTGGGAACCATAAACAACTAATCACCCCTTTGATTGCTAAGTTGATCTTCTTAGGTTCAATGCTTAATTAGTGATCTAAAGAGTAGAGAGTAATATATCATGTTAGTTTAGATTTAATCTAAGTTTATGCAATGATAGAAGTATCTCTTGTTTATCTCTTATCATGATGGTTTAGTGTAGATTAGGTTCATGCTTTGAGGTTATATGTTTTAGCTTCATTTCCATAACATAACTAATTTATTCATGAACACATTTGGCACACCCGTGGGACTCTTAGTCCATACTCCATTAATGGAGGTCTTTTTAAGCTTTGCATGTCCATTTCTAACCATTTTTATGCTTTCTAGGTTTTAAAAGCTTGTTTTTAACATATTTCACATTTTAGATGGGCTAAATCTCCCTTTTGCTTAAGCATTTAATGGGTTCAAGCTAGAAATAGGTTTTAATGGATAAAAACTAACTTGTTTTCTTTTAAATTTTTCATTTCCGTGATTTTTGAGCTTTTTAGGGGGTACATGTAGGGTGTCTAGATCAGCATGTATACATCGAAATAGGCACACCATCAAATTGTGCACACGCATTTATTTGTACCTTGATTGTCAAACCAATTTACAAAGGGGCATGTATCCATCAAACATGTATACATGTATAATAAAATGCATACATGTGTATGTCATCTGATAGATATCAGGCAGGTGTCTGTGTCACTTTTGACTTTTGCATTTTTACCTTGCCCGCGTACACTGTGTATTTTGGGCACATATCCACCGAAACGTACGTGCACATGCTTTCTTGGAACATTGACAGTGTAAAGCCACACTATCATATTTTTAGCCATGTATCATTACCATGTATCCATTTTTGGGCGTATGCATGTCATTACCTATCTGCACAGGCATCATAATGTCTCTCTGTTTGATCTGGATTTATTCCTATTATTTTTAGTGCTCCTAGTTTGGGTCATATCTCCTCACCCATTGACCCATTTTCAGAACTTGAATAGGCATAAAAGAGCACAAGTGAACTTTTGAGGGAAATTCCAAAAGTAATATACCTTTATGTATCATTACTTTATTAGATAAAAACTCCCAAAATTCTCGAGACCTCCAAAAATGCAAAATACTAAAAGCTATTAAAAATTTACTAAAAATAGATTTTTTTCTGATTTTCTTAGTTTTCTAACTTTTTTTAGGGATTCTAACAGTGGTTTGCAGGTTTCTTTTCCATCATATTTTTGTGCTAACTTAGTTAAGTGTTTGCATTTTTCATTTGAAGAGGTCTTTTGAAACGTGCATATGCTCTTCCCTCACACCTTCTAGGTGATCTTGGGAATAAAAATGTTTCAAAACCTTCTTATTTTGCTTTCCAAACACTTGATTTGAGCTTCATAATGAATTAATTTTCAAATTTGGTTAAAAAGGAATTCTTTTTGCAAAATCACTTAAAGTATTTTCCATTTCTTATTTATAGTTGAGTTTTTGTTGTGTATGCTCTTCCCTCACCTTTTTAGGTGATCTTGGGAATCAAAAAACAACATGTAAAATCTCTTTTGATATTCTGATCTTTTTGGAAAATTACTAACCTTTTCACGTATAGACCAAATTCATTTGTCGAAAAGAAGGAGTTTCAAAACACAAACCCACTAATACATGTTTTGATTGTAGGTTTCCAAATGGTGTGCTACTTAAAACCACATTAAGTTAAAAAGATAAAAAACACACCACATACATCACACTATATTGCAGGTTTTGGAAAAGGGTACATCCCTATCCACTCAACTAGAACATAACCCCTTTGGCATAACACCTTAAGCTACAACAATGGGGGTGGTTCTAGGAACCCTAAAGTAATCCACCATTGAGTAACCTCGTGGATGAAATAGGAAGCGCTCCACTTACCCACTTGACTAGTCATACATTGTGAGTTTAGAGTCAAAGTTGTCATATCATGACCCCAATGATGATACAACTAAACACACTAGTTTCTCATTGTATCGAAAGGGGTAAAGTAAAGCCAAGATAATCCTTGGGAAACCTTGGAAAATCGAGCTCGCATTAGACAAACTGTTGACACCTAGTTGAGTGATCTACTTAGGAAAGCCATTTTCTTCAAGGAGCCCACTTTGCTAGTCCATTATCATCATCTTGTCAAACCATCATGAAGTGATAACTTGCTTGGATTCAAAACCTTGTTTTTTGAACAAGGAAATGAATCCACTTAAGTTAGATCTAAGTGTCTCTCATCATGAATTAAATGATGTATCACTTAGCTTGGTTTCTTTCTCACCTTCGGACGAGGCGAAACTCTGCCCAAGTGACTTAGTTTATTTTCACTCTTTTGATCTATACCTTTGCATTCTTGTTGCCCATTTGGGACAAGAGAAGGCATCTTTCGTGGGAGTGTTTTCATAGATAGTGTTCACCACTTTTTGTCCATTTACACTCATCCATGTTTGTGGCTGAGTTGTTAAATGTCTAAAGTGTGTGGATACATCCTTATATCTTTGATAGCCACGTGATCTTGATTTCAAGATCATCTTCATAGCTAGGATTTCATTTCATCATCATTTCCCTTTGAGTTGTTACTCTTTTCACTTGCATTTAGCCATACAATTATGACACTTACATCTTGTTTTCATTTTTGAGAACTTGATATAAGTTTCCTTATTGTATCATTACACTGCTCACACGATTGAAACTTCTTGCTATACTTGTACTTTAGTTTCGGTCCCAACAATGTCTAAGGCCTTTTGAGAGTGTTGATATTACATTGTTCATATCATGATAACATCATCTTGATACTAAACACCTTGCTTATTCCAAGCTTGGTTAACATGTCAGGTAGTGTTGTTATGTTATTCACATTTGTAACTTCCATTATCAAAGACTTAGATTTTGTCGACATTTGAACTAGTCATAGTATATCTCGTGGAGAGATCATGTCAATCAATAAAACTTTGGTGCTTAGATCTTGTTGATATTTCAACTTGACCTAGGTATTGATAGGGTATTGTCACTATCTTTTTTACCTATCATTGAAACCATAGCTTAAAGGTATAGTGTTCCATAAAATAGTTTGAGTGAATGATTGGTTTACTAGTGGACTTGCATGATTGTTCCTTGTGTTTAACAAACTCATAGACTTATTCTAGGACAATCTTGTTGGATTATCAAAATTGCGTTATCACGATGTATGTTTTCCTTAGATCCCTTTTGGAAAATCACACCAACATCCCTATATCTACCAAATGTCTAGTTGGATGTCATTATGCTTCCCTGAATCGACATGTCACTTCCTTCCCTTTGAAGGAGTTCCATCACACTATCTAGGTCTAGGCATTTGTACTTAAATGAACCAACAATGACTGACTATCACATGGTTCCTCACACTTACAAAAATACAGGAACCTAGGTTTAGGAATTCACATCAAAATATTCCATTACGACTAAACCTCATTTGGTTCTTCATGAGAGAGGGCCCATCATTCGGGTACCTTGTTCCCCACCTTCATCTCATAGTCGGTGGTATGGTTTGGATGCTTCTGATCCAAATTATTATTCAAGTTCCCCCACTCTTCTTCTTGATTCAAATCCAAACTACCATTTGGATTCCCACTCTTCTTTTGAAGATTCGATCCCAACTATAATTCAAATACCCCTAGATCAAATCTTGAATCACGGTCCTCCCTTTCTTTGAAGGACCTTTATTCCCAATCACCTCAATGACATCTTCCTCCTTTGAAGACTCATGTGACTCCAAGTTCCATCGATCAAACATATAATTCGGTTCTTGAGTCACGGTCCTCCCTTCCTTCATAGGACCACCTTTATCAGTCACCTCAATGACCCTTCCTCCATCAAAGAGTTCCATGACTTGGATTCCCTCTAGTCAATCATCCAATTCAACTCCTACGTCATGCACTTAATGGATGGCTATGCGATCCTATTTTCCTTCCTACATTAGGTCATCTTCTAGAAAAATGATCTAAGTCCAAATCCAAATCATCCATTCATGAGACGCCTTTGCCTCCAAGCCTACTTCCTCTCTTGAGTCATCTTCTGCTATCAGTCCAACTTCAATCCCTCTTCATCCCTTGAGCCCTTTCAACCATATCATACCATTTCCTCATCCATCTTCTAAAGATCAATGTCTCATGACCACATCGAACCATTAGAAAAGAAGCCATGTGCTAAGATATATTTTTGAAGCACTATCAAAACTCTTCATGGGAGTGATAAGGTCAAACCTTCCCCTCATCTACATCATCGAACATCTTCATCTTCTTCTATCAATCAATCTTCCCCACTTATCGGACCCATTTCTTCTAGTCAACCTCCTATGGTCAAGAACAACAACCTCTACTGATTGATTTCTCTCGGATGAAGGAACAATCAGACTACATGAAGATATCCCTCTAGAGGATTACAAACAAGGATTCTTTCTAGAACTTGATATGCTCACGTATGGGAGAAGAAATTGATCCCTTTTATCATAACATAGAGGAAGAGCCTAAGGTCATGGAACTTGATTCTTCTTCTGTTATTCCATCTTCACCTTCCTCTAAGCATGATGAGATGTCGGGGTCTAGCATTGATCCATGGCCTATCTTCTCATTACCCAATCATTCCTTATCTATCATCATTCCTCAATCAAAATCTCACCTTGGGTCACACCCTAGAGTAGCCCATCATCTTCTTCTATCCTGGAGCCACCCCGGGTAGCCCTCCATTTTCTACTTGTGGGTCACCTCCTGGTAGCCCATTACCTTCTATTCTTGGGCCACATCCTAGTAGCCCTTCATCCTCTTCTATCTATGGGACACCTCGAGTAGTCCCTCCTCTTCTATACTTGGGGTCACACCCTAGTAGTCCCTCATTATCTTCTTTTATTCTAGGGCCACGTCCTAGTAGCCCTCCATTATCTTTTATTTATGAGTCACCTTGGGGTAGCTCATTACCTTCTATTCTTGGGCCACGTCCTAGTATCCCTTCATCCTCTTCCATCTATGGGACACCTCATCCCATCATCTTCTATTCTTGGGCCATGTCCTCATAGCCCAATTTCTTCCATCTTAGGGCCATATCCTAGCATCCCTTCATCATCTTCTATTAGTGGCTCACCTCCTGGTAGCCCATCCTCTTCAATTCTTGGACCATATCCTTTTCACCTATCATGTTCTTCTTCTATCAATGATCAGGGAAAGCCCACCATCATTTCTCTCATTCCTATCATCAATCATAAATGTTCACTTTCTTCTCCCACTTCTCTAGATCAAGACAAGTCACACATCAACTTATAAGAAACCCAAATAGTTTCTTAATCAAGCTCAGGTCAAAACTGCAAAGAGCTCCAAAGCTCCCAACAACTCAAATGATCTTAAAGGTTAAAAATCAAACATGATTCAAGAATGCACATCAATGTAACCATCAAGTATGGTGCAAAAAGTGTATAAACCTATGGATAGGGAACTCAAGCTCCCACATATGAAATCCATGTTTCAAGATAAATCACAGTCATTTGTTGAGTATGAGCTCACCATGATCATCGAGATCGGGGATAATATGACTCTTGATAAAAAAACACGCTAATCTCCTTATCAAGGAAGTCACAAACATTGTTGTTGGATCTTATCACACAGAGTGACTTTGTTGGTCCCACCTTTCCAAAAACTATCAAAAATCTAAAAATCAAAAAAATTCAAAAATACAAAAAATGAGAAAACATAAAAAAATCAAAGGTACAAAGATCAAACATTGCAATCAGGTATTGCATACACATGGATGTTCTTTCTTCCCTTTCATTTCATTCCTCTACAAGTCATCCACCATTTTCATCCCTTCGATGATATTTTGGTTAGCTATTCACATGCATTTTGTGACATTTATCTCTATGGTATCTGTTTGACCTTGGTCTTTTATCACCTTGGTAAATTAAAGAATGATTGACCTCTTAGAGATCCTATCACATCAACATCTAATAAACTTGTTGTGAAGAACTTTTGGACATATTTGTTGACACTAGCCAATGTCATCATCACAATCACTTCCACATCCTTCCATCAAGCCATCATGTGGTTCTTAACCCCTTGTCAAATCAAGAGAGCTGAAATAAGTTTTTAAAAGCAAAAAGAATCAAAATCAATCAAAAATCAAAAGCTAAAAGCTAAAAGCAAAAAAAAAATTGATATATAACTCTCTCTTGGGGTATTTCCAATAATCTCTATCGGGGTATATGGATGCACCTAATGAGTAGAGAAATGTTGTGATTAGAATCAAATACATCTCCATCGGGGCTATGGATGCTGGTGGCAAATGGAGCAATGTATGGCTATCCTTCCACTTTCCATTCACAAATCAACTTTCAAAATAAATCATTCCTACACATTGGCTAGTTTGTCCTCATTTGTTGCCTATTAAATCTTCCCTTCAAGAGGTAATTAATTTCCACATGCACACACTTGGATCTCTATGAGTAAACAAGATTAGTATGTTACCAAGTGTCTTTTTTTGGACCTTGTTCAGACTCTTGCTTTAGTCCATATCTCATCTCATGATTTGTGCCTTTGGCTAATCACTTTTTCATCATGAGGCTTCTAAGCTACATTCATAACATTCATTTTTCTTCTACTTCATTCAAACATCCATGTGTATAAGATTTCCTTTTTCCATGTTTACGGACACCTTTTCCCCTTTCACAAAAAAATCTTCTACTTCCTTTCTATCATGTGTTTCTTGGCCAACTTACGCTAGGGGCATCCTTGCTCCTTCCTAAACACATCATTGGTTTATGTTCATCATCATGTTGAACCTATCCATATTGGCCTTGATCCAACCTTTTGCACGTGAAGAGTTTTCCTTTGAATACTCCCACCTAATGCACTAGGGCATTTTCACATCTTCACTTTCTTGCATGCATGTGTGTGGCATTCTTCCCTTGTACATCCCATCTATCATTGGGGGCATCCATGCTTCTTTGTCTTCTATACATAGTTTTAAAAAATTTCAAAATCAAAAAAACATTCAAATATGTTAGAAAAATCAAAACATTCAAATATGTTTTAGAAAACTTCTAAAAATTAAAAATCATCCTACAAAATGTCATTCTTTGGTTCTTGCTTGTTCTTATCATAAACGACTCATGGATCATTTTGATCTACCCTCATTAACAAATCTAGTTTGCATGCTTCATCTTTGTACTCTAGGCACAACGATGAGTTTCTTGGTACTATTTCATAGTGCACAATGCTTTTCATAGGACCCAAGTGTCCTCCATTATTCCCCTTGCATGTATCCTTTCTTGGGGCACCATCATTTAACCCTTGTCATTAATTCAAATAGGTTGGAACTAAAGCTTGATAACAAAAACATTACATTATGTTTCTTGTTAGTTAGTTAGCTTGTTTACTTTCTCTGTTGTTAGAGTTAGCTTTTTACTTTATTTGCATTGCATTATGTATGTTGCATGGAGTTAGGCATCTTTTACTTTCTCGTATTGCATTGCATTTTGTATGTTGCATGGAGTTGGTGTTTTTAGCAATGGACATTTGTTCATATATGGATTTTCATGTCATACTACACTTTTGTTCATTCTTTTTAATAAGGACCGATGATGAAGATCACTAGCAATATGATGAAAAATAAAGTTGTTTAAAAGGCATTGGATGGATGTTAGCTCATTCCCCCTTCCTCATACTCATTTTTCTTCTATATCCCCTTTCTTTCTTCTTCTTCACACTATTCTTTCTTTTGTTCTCTTTCTATGTCATCTTTTTTCGTCGATCGAAGTTCTTCCATCACCCCATCGACAATCGAGGGGGCATCCTTCATTCTACTCATTTTTCTTCTACCCTTTCAAAATTTTCTACTTGTTTATGCTTGTCTACTTCTTTGAAGTGACGTCACTTACGCCACCCCAAAGAGGGGAAAATGTAGACACCTAAAATATGCTTACACTTAGCATTTCCTCCAATTCAATCAATTAACAACACTTCATTAATCAACCCTTCTTCGCTCCATTCTCGGATGCCCATTTACGACACCTTCTTGGTCGTATTCCTCTATAATCAACTAATTGGGCTAATATCTCTCTTATTAGCTAAACATTCCTCCTTTCAACCATTCAGAACCTCCCTAGTTCTCTCTGAACCACTTCTATAGCTTCCTAGGCTATCTATCAGTCACAAATGGTTAATCAGACTCCTCCCAACTCTCAATGAGTCTCTAATCACTTGTTAATCAAGTTTAACTAGCCTAAACCTAGCTTAACTAGTCTAAAGCATGTTTATCACTCCTAATCATAAAGTGCTTTTTGGCTTAGCCTTTAGTCCCACATGCACCCAAATTCAAACTCTTCCAAAGAGAAAACTATAAATACAAGGCTAAGCCTTCCCATTCAACCTTACACCTTCACTCTTAGGATATCTTATTAACACTAAGAAACTTTTGGATTCCATTTGTATTAGCTTTAAGCTAATTAGACATTTGATCTTAAACTTACCCCCTCCATTGATCTTGAGCTAATACCTCCATTTGCATCCATAAACCAAGTTTTAAGTAAATGGAGAGAACCATATGGCCTTGTAGCCATTAATGGTGAGACTCCATTCTTGAAATCTTGAGAACCATAAACAACTAATCACCCCTTTGATTGCTAAGTTGATCTTCTTAGGTTCAATGTTTAATTAGTGATCTAAAGAGTAGAGAGTAGCTTTATCATGTTAGTTTAGATTTAATCTAAGTTTATGCAATGATAGATGTTAGTCTTGTTTAGCTCTTATCATGATGGTTTAGTGTAGATTAGGTTCGCTTTAACATGTAATTATCTACCTTGTTACTGTGAGAAATACCTTAACATAATAGTGTTTGCCTTGAGATTAACTGAAAACCCATTAGATCGTGTGTGTTCAATTTATTCTCAGTATATTGTGCATGTTTCTCAGTCAAGCCCTCATAAATTTTGGTGTATCACCCTATTTATTACAGTTTTATTCATCTCTTTAACCCTCAAACCCCAAAATTCAGTTTAGGATACATCTAAAGAAGGAAACAACCTTGTAATCCTAGAGATTCACCTCACAATAGGGATACCCACAACCCGTGAGGTGTCTCAATTTTCTATCCACAAAATTGAGGGTGAAGCAAATTCAGAAGATCTGCCAACCCTAAAAAAGGGTGCACTTTTGTTAGATAACAATAATGAAAGATCAAATAATGAGTTTTAACTATCAAAAGACGAGTCAATTGCTTTTATGTGATATACACTCATCTGTCAAATTAATGGTTTTAGAAATAAATAAAGTCATCTGCAGAGAATAGTGGATACGCGAATGACAATGGAGACTCCGAGTTTTGGGATCTTTGTTGTCGCCACGATTAGGGGGATGATAATACATGAGAGTAGGGTGAGGGTGCATGAGAAATGTCAACTACCAGGCTAGACTCCTATGTCGTTGGGGCTTTGCAGACCAATCAAGCTTCCTTCCTCAGGCCCGATGAAGATCTATATAACCATCGCATCCTACAACTTCTATGTTGTTCGTTTAATTCATTTTTATTTGTTATTTTCATTCATTCCTTTTAAGAGAAATATTCAAGTACAATATCTCTTTTTAGAAAAATATTTAAATATATCATGAAAATGACTAAAGTTATTTAATGGTTAAAAGATAAACCAACAAAGTGAAATAGAGGAAACCACGAAGCCAAAAAGAGGAAACTTCACATAGGAGGAGGAGCAAGAGCTTTGTGGCATTAGTTTAGTGGTAATTATATTTCTTTTTATGTTCATGTATTTTGAAAAACTTAATTCCTTTCTTTGGCCCCATGAGAAATAAATCATATATATGTGGAACGTCTAACATCTATTATTTTATACTCTATTTTAAAACTCAAGTTTTGTCTCTGGAATATATAGTGAAATAGGTTGGTGAAGATAATCAATTGCTCCCACAAAAAGATGGATGCAACCTTGAAGCTTGTGTTTTAATGGAGTTTTTTTGAGAAGAAACACATGTCCATAATACTTGGGCAAGTTTATGCCCGACCGAGTTAACAAAGGCTGATTCAAATTTAATGTTCTTGTGTTAACTATAAATATATCAGGCCTTACATCCAAAAAATTTAAATGAGTGATTTTATTCATAAGAGATTGATTTTATTTATAAGAAGTCACAAAATTATAATTAATTAAAAATAAATTTAACATCCCCAATGTGGACATTGAAGATATTAAATTACATACCTCTAAAGACTTTACAATTTCATCACCAAATCACCATGTTCTTTAGTGTCTTATACATCATTTTATGTAGTGGATCACATTGTAATTTTACTTGGCAGAGAGATAAATTTGAAGGATGCAAAATTACAAAATTCAAAATTTGTTGTTCACATTACATTATTAGTTATCATATTTCATTGTGTATCCTACACCTCAGTGGATTGGGCTTTGAATTTGACATAGGCCCCGAAGTTCAATCTCCATGACTATGCATTGAGTAAGAGATTTAAATTCGACTCTGTTAATTTGTTAGCTTGGAAAACTATTCGTCTATTTTCTAAGATTAGCTAATAGTTATCTTATTGTTGAGAATGTATTTAATTATTTTCTAATTTTTGATTTCCTTTAGTGACACCTTAGAACCTATTTGTTATGGTTGGTAAGTTGTTATGTATCTCAGTCGTCGATCGAGAATCGATCTCCACCGTTGGTTTACCAATGAGAGTAGTATAAAAGGAGGTCATTGGGAATTTGGATAATAGAAGTTTTAGAGAAGCATTTGCAGTGCTAGCAAATGTGTTTGTAAGTTTGCAGTGATAGAAAATAGTCTTGCGTGTGTTAGCGGGCGCGGTGATAGCATTGGGGATAGCGGTGGGGGAATATCGGTGGGAGAAGTTGGGAGATGTTTGAGTTCTCGCCACAGTAAGAGGCAAGGAATATTTGTATCTCTTAATTTGTTGAAGTTAATATAATTCCTCATCTGTAGAACTGGTTTTCCCTTAGGGGTTTTTCCAGGGACAATTTGTCTGAAAATATTGTGTTCATTGTGTTACGCATTTCTTTCCGTATTTTTATTTTTTTACTAAGGGTAAATATTTTTGAAGGGACTATACCCTGTATACAGAAGGGCTCAAAAGCTAGATATCAAAAGAGGTAGAAACAACCCAAAAAAGAGCAAAACAACCAACACCGAGAGGGCTTAACGGCCGATGATAATACAACATAGTAATATAAAAGGATCAAGATGTACAGTGATCCGAATAACAAGAAGAGACAAAAAAATAACAAGAGATACCCATCATTGGTTATCTCAACCAAAAATCAACACCAAAACCATCACCAACATCAACTTCACCCAAGAACAAATTGACAGAGCTCTGCATCACTTGATAGCCCGATCAATCTTGGCTTTGATCGTTTGAAGTGAGATAAAGAATGCAATGGCGGTGGCCTAGGAAGGGTCTTTCAGATCCGCTTGAGCAATTGCAATATCTCTTTTCTCCTTGGGGCCCCAAATGTCCTCAGTAATCCTGCTGAGACTGCATACACTATGAACATGCTGTTCGATGAAATTGTAAATACTTTTAAGGGCAGATAGGATATAGTCATTACGGCCTTTTGCATTTCCAAGTCTGCCATCCAAAGATTGAAGCTTCTTGAAAACTTCAGCAGTGACATCCTCCTCATCATCATTTTGCGTTTCCCTTTTCCCTTAGCTTTTTCCATATTTCTGATAACACTCTTAAGCTCTTGAATTTCCTTTTCCATCCTACCCACTCTGACCAACAAATCCTCCTCCTTAGGCTCCTCCACCGGATGGCTAATGTGCAAGAGATTCTCGGCAAGCTCTAGGTCTTTGTGACTTCTAAGAACCCTCTGAGAAGCAGGGACCTTAGTTTTCATACCCTTCCTTTTCTTACTAGATGAAGTAGTGTCAAGCTTCCTTTCGAGCAGGGGGGAATGGAGGCAGTGGGGGTAGGGGGAGGAATGAAGGTAGAGGGAGGAGCAGAATCCAAGTGGGGATAGGTTGAGCAGTGGTGGTGAATAAGTAGTATTAACCCTTGATGGAGTGGAACTGCCCTAGTATGATTTTGCACTTCCTAATGGATTTCTCCAGCGAGTTTATCAAGTAATGAGGGAAGTTGATGATTATGTTTCTACGAAAGTGATTAAGAAAGATCAAATGTTTTAGAGGAATAGTGACAAATCTCCCCTCAAGAGTTACATACCTAACAACCATCCTAGCGATCTCAGCAAAAGGCTCGGGAACCGAAGCCAACTTGATGCCGACTGTCACAAATTCAAGATGTTCCCCTTCATCCAGGAATTTCTTTGCCTCCACCTCTCTGTCCACCCTCTTGTTAAAGAATTTGGTGCCATCAAGACTGAGCCCAGTGACTTGAGTGATAAGCTCCTCCGTTATCTCAACCTCAATGTTGTTGTACTTAACCACGCGATTCCTCCATCCCTGAGCAAATTTAATAGAGATATCCTGATCAAAACCTTGGATTCTTTCAATAAAATTCGCAAGACCCCCAATTTGAAGATAGTTCCAAAGCCCTGTATCATCTTTCCACACTGGATTATGGGTGGGCTCTGTCTTGCAAGGTGGACCCCCCATTTTTCCAGTGACTCTACCCGCAATGGTAAAAGTTTTAGCACTATGCGTATCAGTCTTAGCTTTGTTTTTGAATCCCTCCCAATCATGTGAAAAGATGTAATTATTAGACCTTACTTTGTAATTAGTGACCCGCTCCTTAGCGTCCTCCCTATGACAAGTAATGATGGTTGTCCAGGTCACACAAATCTTAGATGATGTCATCATTCTGTACTTAAAAAGCCGCTCCTTAGCATCAACATTACAACCATTAGTGATTACTTTCCAAGTCATGTAAATCATTGATGATGTCTTTATTAACTTGAGTGGGAAGAATGTCCCCCTTAGCCAAGTTTGAAAAGTATTGTTAACCCCAAAGTTTTCCAAACCATCTGCTACCCTATTGCCTTCTCGATAGGTGTGATTGATTTCAACATTTTCAAAACTCTTGCAGATATCAGTAGCTTCAGCAATAAAATCTCTGATTGACCAGTGGGGGTTGTTTTTATTTAAGAGATTGATAATGTTCAGTGAATCGCCCTCAATTATAATATTTGGAATATTACAATCCCTGGCTAGCCTTATTCCCCACAGAGCAGCAAGAGCTTCAGAGTAATGGTTAGTTTGCCTACCCATTTTTCCAGAAAAAGTAGCAACAAAACAACCTCTGTGATCTCTAATGACTCCTCCACCTCCAGAATCTCCCGGATTGCCTTTTGAGGCCCCATCAAAATTCAACTTATGCCAAGCATTGGGAGGCTTAATCCATCGGAGATCTATCAATACCATTGTTATTCTTTTTGAAGACAATGTCAATATTCCAAGCAGCCAGAATGTACTCTTCTTCCTCAGGGCAAAGTCTATTTTTAGGAGGTTTAAATCTTGCAATGTTGTCCTGCACAACAATGATAATTTCTTTGTAGAATTTGTTACATAACTTTCTAGTATTTCTAAAAATGACATCATTACGAGCCTTCCAAACTCGCCACATGGTGTGAGGTAAAACTAGTTGCCATAATCTCCTCACCACACAATGTTTGTAAGGAGAGTCTCATTGTTCCCAGGCCTGAAGACAAGTAAGGGGAAAGATCCATTCTTGATTTTAGTTTTCAAAAACAAGATGCCAAATTTTGGAAGTGTACTTACAATGAAGAAATAAATGTTTGATGTCTTCTGCTTCTTCCTGACACATGCAACATCTATTCGGCATGATGAATCCTTTCCTAATGAGGTTGTCATTAGTTAGTATCTTGCCTTTAATGATGAGCCACTAGAAAAAGTTCACTCTAGGGGTTAGCTCTGGCATCCACAACTTATGCCACTTAGTTTCACTTTCAATAGAGGCAAAGAAAGAATTGTAGCCCGATTTAACCGAGTATTCTCCATCAAAATAATCTTTCCAAATGAGCTCATCCTTATGATTTTGATGACTGATATGAATTAGAGAGAGTTGATTCTGCAAAGATGAAACATCAGTCTGCACATTATCCTCCTCAACTTTGAGTTGTTTCCATTTTCTTTTGTTTTCATCCACCTCAATATAGCCCTGTACTTTGTGCCCATACTTTCTAATTAAGTTGTCTTTAATGTGGCCATAAGAGGAAATCCAGTTAATATCAATCCATTTATCAATCCATAAATTAATGTCTTGACCATCCCCAAGCTTCCAATTACATCCCTGAGAGAGAATATGTCTGCTGTGTATAAGATTGTTCTAGAAAATAGAACCATTTGGAAGAAACTGATCAGAAATAAAGGAAATCTTGCTTTGGTTGGAAAGGTATTTGATTTTAACCAACTTTGTCCAAGGCTTGTGTTCTTTTATAAGTCTCCAACCTAACTTTGCAATAAGAGCAGCATTCATATGTTTGATGTCTTCGATACCTAACCATCCAAGCCTCTTTGGTTTACAAACCTTCTCCCAAGCCACTAAATGGTACCTAAACCTGTCCTCAATACCATGCCATAAAAAGTTATTTTGAATTTTTTCAATACTATTCATCATTTGCTCTTTGGAATGTCAAACATTGACATGATATAAATAGGCAAGTTCGAAGAGTGCTTTTATCAATAAGCACTTGCACTGCGCAAAAAGTAAAGCTCCTTTCCAACTAGCTTTTTTTTTGAAATATCTTAATAAGATCATTCCAGACCTCATTAGAAATCTTGCAAGTACTCAAAGGGAGACCTAAATAAGTATCGGTAATGAATTAATAGTGCATCCAAGAATATTAGCAATCTTTCTTTGCCTTTCTATAGGAGTATTGAAGAAATAGATAGAAATTTTGTCAAAATTAACTTTTTTGCCTCGAGGCTTCCTCATAAAATCTAAGGATAGTTTTGATAGCCTTTGCCTCAATTATTGAGGCCATCAGAAGAAGCAGAGTGTCATCAGCAAACTACTTGGTGAGAGGAAACCTGATTACCAGAAGTAGGTTGAAAGCCCTTTATCATGCCAATATTAATAGCTTTTGAGATAGATCTACTTAAACTGTCAACCATTATAATGAACAATAAAGGGGAGATTGGGTCCCCTTGCCGAATTCCTCTATTGCTGGCAAAAAAACCAACCGGTTCCCCATTAACAACCACTGAGAATCTAGAAGTAGAAATACAAGAATGAATAATTTTCCTGAATTTATTTTGAAAACCAAACTTGGATAAGACCTCATCCATGAATTTCTAGGAGACTCTGTCAAAAGCCTTATGCATGTCTAGCTTGATAGCCATCCCTTCTTTTTTACTTTTATCCATAGAATGAATTGTTTCATGGACCATAATAATTCCATCCTGAATAATTCTTCCCTGGATGAATCCACTCTGCTGTTGAGAAATAATCTCCATAAGAATAGGTTGCATCCTGGTGGTTAGAATCTTTGTGAAGATTTGATATATTACATTAACCAAACTGATTGGCCTAAAATATTTGAAGTCCTTTGCATCCATCTTCTTAGGAGCAAGCACAATATGTGTATTATTTAACTCTTTGATAAGATTTCCAGTTCTATAAAACTCATTAACAACTTTCAATGATCTTCTAATGATTTCCCAAAGATCTTTGGAAGAAGTTGGCCGAAAAACCATCGGGGCCCAGAGCCTTATCCCCTTCTAAAGTGAAAACAACTTTTTCAATTCCTCAATGGTGACTGTTTTGGAAAGACTCTTAAACCTCTCAAGGTAGTAAGAAATTATTAGGAATGGAGTCTAAGAGAAAGGAGGCCACTTGCTCGTTGTAGGAATTATTCTCAGTGAGCAGATTCTTGTAAAATTTGAGGGCTTCTTCTTTGATGTCTTCAGAATCCTTAGTAATGCTCCCATTGTCCTTAGAGAATTCGATAGACATTACTAAGCTCTATGCTTGAGGGCTGTCATATGAATTTTTTTTGTATTCCTGTCTCCTGCTTTTAACCAGAGAGCTCTAGACTTCATTCTCCAAAAGGATTCTTCACAGCTGTTTATATTATGTAGATCTGAGAGAAGCTTTTTTTCCTGTTGATGATCCTCTAGGGTCATACCTTTCAAGGAAACTTTAAGTTCAAACTCTTCCAGTTTTGCTTAAGCTCTTTCTTTTTTCAAAAATATTCCCAAAAACCTCTTTATTCCAGATTCTAACCTTTTGCTTCACATTTTTCAGCTTTTGAAGAATCCTGAATTGGGCCGTCCCTATTCCTTCCCAATACCACCACTCTTTAATTCTCGTCCGAACATCCTCATGCTCAAGCCACATTTTCTCAAATTTGAAATTACAAAGTGGAAAGGTTTTGACCAATTGAAGAAATTTAGGCAATAGGATTGTGATCTCGAACCCGTTCTAGGGAGAGAAGAGAGATGGAAATTCTAATCTAAGATCCAATTAGCGTAAATGAGAGCTCTATGCGGTCTAACTCAAATCATGTTCTCCCCAATTCTTCTATTAGACCGGTAAATTGATTACCATGAAGTTCTATGTCCATAAGATTAAGAGTTGAGATGAAGTCAAAATTCTTCCATATTGATAGAAAATTGAGTTCCCTCCAAATCTTTCCGTATTTTTATTAGTGAAGTTGCAGTTGTGTTATTTTTCGATATTAGTTGTGAATTAGTTTTTGGCAGTTAAATAATATTTTAAGATAGGAGATTAATAATCAGTGACTGCAATAGAATTTTCACATGGTATCAGAGCTGTGTTAAGGGTAGAAAAGGTTTGCCCTAGGAAAGAAATTGAGGGTTTCTATAACCTAGTTTGATCTCTTTAAATTCTTTTTACTTTTATCCTTTGAGATGGCTTCAGCTGGTTTGAGAGATCAGGACAAATTAGATGGTGCCTCGAATTTTGGTGTCTGGAAGGCCAGACTTTCTTTATTGTTGGAAGAGAATGGTATAAAGGATTATGTTACCACTGTTGTAATTGTACCTACAGATGCAACACAACTTGCAGCATACAAGAAAGAGGATGCCAAGGTGAGGAGGATTGTCCTTGATGGTGTCAAGGATCATATTGTTCCACACATCTCTCGAGTTAGATACGATGAAGAAGATGTGGGATGCCATTCTGAATCTGTACCAGAATGCTACCACTAACCGAAGTTGATTCTCATAGAAAGTTGAAGAATACCCAGATGAACAAGGGAGAAGACGTTACAAGTTACCTCACTAGGCTTAGACTCGTCAAGGATGAGTTAGCAACTATTGGAGATAAGCCAGATGATGATGAGCTAGTAAGAATAGCCCTAAATGGGTTTACTAAACAGTGGGATGTCTTTGTTCAAGTTGTTAGTGGACGAGACACCTTACCGAGTTGGGATCGACTATGGACTGATTTCACTCAGGAGGAGTTTAGACTAAGTCTTGTCAATGGGGCCAACAAGAGTTAGAAAAGTGAGGGAGAACAAGAAATGTTTCTAGCGGAAAAGGGAAAGCAAAGAAGGGATTTAACAAAGGATCAAATTATCAAAGTGAGAAGAAGAAGGACATGTCTAAGGTCAAATGATATGGCTGTCACGAGTTTGGCCACTATGTTAGTAACTACCCACAAAGGAAGAAGAATGATAAGAAGGGCAAGAACCAGGTGGTGGCTTTAGTAAGTGCAAAGGAGCTCTCTAGGAGATTGGAGGATGAGTTTGCACTCATAGCTTGTATGGTCAGCTCAACCTCACAGTGTGTTTGGTATATAGATAGTGGGGCATCATTTCATATGACAGGAGTTAGAGAGTACTTCTCCAGTTACCAGGAGGAGGACACCAATATCTAGATTTCTATGGGGAACTTGTCCAAGCTCAACCCAGTTGGGAAAGGGACTGTTCAATTTTAGAGGGAGAATGGAAAGATAGTTCCACTTCATGATGTCTTGCATGTGCTAGGCTTAGGTATGAATCGATTTCTGTATCTGTTCTTCAGATAAAGGGTATAATGTACTTTTTAGAGGGACACATGTGTTGATTAAGCACAAGGATTGGAAATCACCCATAACTATTGGAGTTAGGAGTGGTCGCCTTTATAGGTTACAGTTTGATACTCCTAAGGCACTTATGAGCAGCTAGTAATCCTAGAGATCTTGGAGAGCTATGACATAGGAGGATGGGCCATATTCATCATGGAGCACTTAAATTGCTTCGTGAGATAGTGACAGGTGTTCCAGAGGTGAGCACAAAGCATGATGATGTATGTAAGGGATGTGTGTTGGGGAAGTTTGCGAAAGCATCTTTTCCAAGGAGTGACAATAGATCTAAGGGTGTTCTTGATCTAGTACATTTAGATGTATGTGGACCAATGTCGACAAAGTCTCTCAGAGGATATGTGTACTATGTTACATTTATTGATGATTTCTCCAGGAAGACCTGGATATACTTCTTGAAGACCAAGGATGAGGTTTTCACTTCCTAAGAGTTCAAGGCTCTTGTGGAGAACTCAACAGAAGGAAGATAAAGGTTCTTCGGTCAGATAATGGAGGTGAGTACAAAGGAAATGACTTCTAAGATTTGTGTACCAGAGAAGGAATCAAGAGAGAGTGGATGGTTCCTTACAATCCACAGCAGAATGGAGTTGCTGAGAGGAAGAACCATTCTATATCGGAGGCAGCAAGGGCTATGCTACATGACCAGGACATGCCCCGCTATCTATGGGCAGAGGCATGTAGTACAACAGTTTACATTCAGAATAGGGTTCCACACAAGGTACTAGGGAAGATGACACCAGAGGAAGCTTTCACAGGGAAGAAGCTAGATGTAGGTCACTTCAGGATATTTGGGAGTTTGGCATATTGTCATATTCCAGAAGATACACATACCAAGTTAGATTAGACTGCAGAGAAGGGGTACCTTGTTGGGTACAGTGAAACTTCAAAGGCATATAGGATTTTTATTCCAGGGACTAGAAGAATTATTGTCAGACGTGATGTCAAGTTCATGGAGGACAAAGCGTTTAGAAGGTCCAGAGATTTTCTAGTAGATGATCAAAGTGAGCAGCCAACAAAATCTCCAAGTCCAAGTCAAGGGCAGCAAAGCTCAAGTACAGTTACTAGTACAAGCATAGACTCAGGTAGTGAAGATTCACAAAGTATGGAGCAACTGGTGCAGCAGATATGCATCTAGAAGATTTAGAGGTTGATATTTCATCCTCTACAATTGGCAACAAGAACCGTGAGGTTCAAAACACACAAAGGGATACTCAGGAGTTTGTGGGAGCTCCTAGGAAGAGTACGAGACAGAGGAAAGAACTAGCCAAGTTTAATGACTATGTGGCATTAGTCAGCCAGTTGGTAGATAGTGAACCTTCCAGCTATCAAGAGGCTACACAACATCAGGTATGGCAAGATGCTATGGTTGAGGAATATACTTCAATAATGCATAATGATGTGTGGGAGGTAGTGCCTAGACCAACAGATAGGGCAGTAGTTGGATCACACTGGATCTTCAAGATAAAGCACGGTGCAGATGGTAGCATCGAGAAATACAAGGCAAGGTTTGTGGCAAAGGGGTTCTCTCATGAGGAATAGACTATGAGGAGACATTTTCTCCAGTGGCTAGGTATACTTCTATACGAGCTGTAATCTCATTTGCAATGCAGATGGGATGGCAGATCCATCAAATGGATGTCAAGACAACATTCCTTAATGGTGAATTGAAGGAGGAGGTATACATAGAACAACCAGAAGGCTTTGTAGCACACAACAAAGAGACCCACATGTGCAGATTGAAGAAAGCCTTGTACGAGACTCAAGCAGGCTCCTAGAGCGTGGTATGAGTGCATTGATACATACTTGCAAGAAATGGGCTTTGTGAAGAGTGAGGCAGATGGTAACCTCTACTACTTGGTGGTTGGGGGTGAGGCTCTCATTCTTGTTCTATATGTAGATGACTTGTTTCTTAGTAGGTACACTAGGGCTCGTGAGAGGAGTGCAAGAGGGACTATATGATGGAAAAGTGACATGCAAGCATGGGAATCTACAAGTACCTCTTCCTCGTACTCGACCTCCCGAGGTCATGTCGAGACAATCGGTGAATGTTTGAATATGAATGGATACAGCAAGCTAATCGTAATCTTAAATCCTCAATACGCATAATGGAATCAGAATCTAAGGCAAAGAAGGCCCTCCTAATCTAAATTGGTGTAATGGATCATTCGGATATAATGATCGTTTGGAGGCTCCAATCAATGTCGAGCTCTACCAAGATCTTGATTCTTGGTTGTTGAACAACACGTGGAAAGTGGCATTGTGGGAGCTTCGTATATCTCTCGGACAAGGTCATGAAAATGGTGATAGAGGGTTTTGTAATGAATTATGGGTGATTTTTTGGTCTAGCACAAAAAATATTAGATTGATTGGCTTCTATATTTAGTATGGAGAATTGCGTGATGATATCCGGTGGGATTGTTGAGGATCTAAATACCAATGTTCATAAGTTGATGTCAATACTTAATTGATTTGCAAGCTCGTTGGGTTGTGGGACTTGGGGATCACAACCATGAATTCATGTTTGTTGTGGACTGTTATGGTCAAGTGAAGAATCAATCCCTTCTTCCAAATATCCAAAGAATCGTATGCCTTTTAATCCTCTATGTTTAGAACTAGAAGTTGTATGATTTTCTCAGAATACCTTACAGGTGTTTTGGCAACTTGAATGTGTAAGCTAGTATCTATGTGAATCAGAAGATCTCCTGCGTCAGGTTGTGGAACTAAAGGATCGCAACCAAATGTTTGCTCTCTTTCGGGTTCTTGTATGGTCATATGGATATCCTATCAAGGCAGTCTATAATTGGGATGATTTGACCAGAACGTGTATGCCTTATCGTCTTCAATGTTTAATCCTCTCAATTGTGTGCTAACTTCTCGTAGGTCTATTGTTGCTCGAAAGACCTGTATTCTAAGGTCTTGATCTATATCAGCTAGTGCTGTAGGTAGATTTGGTTGAGGTACTATTGGTTCAAATATATATTCTCTAGGATCTCTAGGTCCCGTGATTGTCATACAAAAATGATTCAACTTTTAACTAACGTTAATAAACTCGATTATGAAAGAAGTATTTACAATATGCAAGCTTTCTTCTATTTTTGGTATTTTCGATGATGTATTTCAATGAAATTAAAGAGCACCTACTCTAGTATATTTATAAAATGGAAAACTAATCTAATCTAATGAGAATAAAAACAAGCAAAGTAGCCGATATGGTTATTTGCTGTGCAGCTTGTGATTTTATCCTAAATATCTAAGCAACTATTTATTTTGAATTTGAAAGACTCTCGATCCTACCTCATAAGTAAGGAATGAATCACGCTTTCTCAAAACTATCAATCCCCACAGCTTCCTTGGTTATATTGAGAGCGAGCTTTTGACTGAAATGAAATAATTCACTACTCTATTTGATATGTTGTAATTAGAACTTTGATAGCTCAAACTGCATTTACGAGAACAATGGTAAATCCTGTTGTGTGTGATTTCATCCCCTCAAGTGTGATCTCCTTGTTCCTTCGTGTCCTTATGAATCGAGAATAGTGTGTATATGATAGTATCAGTCGAGAAGATGGTATTTAAACAATGGCGGCTTTGGATATAGACCGAATACAATGCGAGTAGGAGAGGGATAACACAAGTGAACAGAGCTTGACTATGCAATTCCTAGCGGGGTTTATTATGGGAATACAATGCAAGTGCACCAAGAGTTTTAGAATCTATCCTTGTGACAAAACAAAACACTGGAACTTTAATGGATTCTAGTCTAAAAATGAAGCTATTCTATATTAAACTGATTGTATGGAGCAATGAATGGAACAAGACTAAAACAAGAAGATTAAAATGACCTCAAAAGACCAACAATGGAGGCAAAACATGAAATTGATAGAATTCTAAGCAAGAAAATGAAAGACTGAATAAGAGAATTGAGAAGATGAGGGGCCATTTGCTTGAAAACAAGTTGGCTATTTATAACCAATGCATTTACCAGAGGTAAACTCTCAATTGATCTCTTTTAATATAAACAAAGGAAAAACACTATTTCTAGGGAACCAAAAACATTAATGCAAGCTTAAGTGGTTGAAGAAAGTGTGTACATTTGAATACTTTCGTTTGATGCGATCGTTAGAAGAATTTGGAAAATGTGAACAGGACTACCGCCTGCATCACAGGTGGCGGTTCTGGGACCGCCGCCCGGATCGGGAAGCGGTTTCATCACTGAAGACAAAGATGCAAGAAAAAAAGGGGGGAGAGGGAAAAACAAAGCATGCGGAGGCCAAGCGGGGCATGTGGGACACGAGACGTATATACATGGCAAGCTTTTCCAGGATCCCGAACACCTTGCGAGGAGACTTGTATCATCATTGGGGTATGTGTAACATCGTTTGGCCCGGTAGCAGTACCCTACAATTTTGGGTACATACATATTGCCCCCTCGGAGAAGCGTTTTAGCCATGAAGAGGCATAAAACAGTGGATTCGAGTATGGCAGATCCCGAAATGGGAGTTAGAAGCTACACTGACACGCCCGTGTGTCAAAATGTCGCCATTCAAAGATCCCGCTATCTCGCAAAATGAAAAGAGGACTCAAGTTCGGATAGATAAAATAATTTGAGAAATAAGACTAAATTGATATGAAATGAGGACTTACCAATTACACGGGTTTAGAACTTACCTCCGTCGATGCTCCGACCCTGTGAAAGACATTCAAAATTAGTTTTAAAATGCTATATATATAAAACAAACTCATTTTTACTATTCATTTGTGCGGATTGATTTGATAGTTTTGAGCTCTAGGACCCACGGTGACGGTTTCTGATGAGAGTATAGCCAAAACATTCATGGTGAGATAGTGATCATGCCTCCGAGAGCGAGAACATCAATCCGCCAAGTCTCAGTTAGTTCTTCTCGATTTATTATTTTTAAACCTAAAATGTGGAAATGATGAAATCTTTGTCTCTGGGGTCATTTTTGAAAATGTTAGTTTTAAACGTGTCTCTAGAGGGGGTGCCCATAGGGTAGGTTTATTTTTTAGTTAAAATGGTGTTTTAATTTGTATTTGGGAATTTTTTAGGGTATACGACCCGTTTGTACTCACAGAGAGGACCGCCGCCTTAAAAGCGTGGTTATGGAACCACCGCTCTGCACAGGGCGGCGGTCCATGACAGAGTGCTAAAACAATGCTTTACTTTATTTATTTTTACATTTTTTGCACTTTCACATGTTTTTAATAGTTTTTCCAACTGGATTTTAGTAATAACTTACTCCTTTTTTGTGTTTTTGGGTGTATGCAGAAGGAGGAGTATATTAGATGGAGCCGGGAGAGAGAGTGTGATTGGCTTCTAAAGAAGTGTTAGAGGCACTCTCCCGGGGCGTGAGCGAGATACACTTCGTAGGGCTGGAATTTGGAGGATTGCGTGAGGTTCCTCATGTTGCACTCCGCCGATCACATCTTGTGTGTCTTATTTTCTTCTTGGGACACGGATCGGAACACCTTCTTATTGTTAGAAGTTAGGGGTGAGTGGTCCATCACTGGAGGATGTTTACCTGAGGGTCCCGATCCTTGGGCGAAACTGTCTCTTAAGATATCGGGCTTTCGAGATCTCGGGTGGTTCAGTGGGCCACCTACATGGGGGATGCAGTTGTATCAATGGGATCAAAGAAGGGAGTGAGGATCTGCTCCATTATTGAGTCAGACATTCCTGTGCTCCAAGGCCATCATGGGCATCCTTGCATCGAGACTGATTGGGGACAAGGGAGGAGACACTCTCTTATATTGTTGGGCCCCCATTATTATTGCACAGATTGAGGGCCATGGACGTGTCTACACTTGGGGAGCAGATATCCTCGGGACTACCTACCATGATTTATACAGGGTAGTCCGATTACATGGGCAGTCATTGAGCCACCCGACTCTTGTCATGAGTTAAGTGTATGAGCATATCACCCCATATGCGAGGGGGTGTAGAGGTAGAGGATCCTCGGGGCCGTCGGGCAGCTAGGTGGACATGTATGACAGATTCTTAGAGCACCTCACCGGCCTAGTGGCCTCCTTGACTCACCGCAGACATGGATGCCACTCCTTATTAGGCCATGGCACGGCATGGGGAGAGGAGATCGTTACATGGATTACCTACAGGACTACCACCAAGTTGATAGACATTGGTGAGGAAGTTGGAGATCCACCCTTTTGATAGAGTACCACAGCCAGCTTTGGCCTCCGCTATAGTGACATGCTTCCTCCGGCAGTCGTCCAATAGATCTATCCGTGAGGCTCGGTGGAAGTCCCTGGAGGCCGGGTTGGACTATTTTACTCCCGGTATTCATATCGCGGCTAGGAGGGTGGTATGTGCTCGAGATAGAGCCGGTGCTCCTTAGGCACCTTTACTTTAGATTGTCGCCGGTCCCGCCCATAGTAGTGATGAGCCCATTGACGTGGAATCCAAGTCTGAGGAGTTCACGTGGGGAGAGACAGAGGAGGAGATAGAGGAGATGGAGATTAGTGAGGCGTGTGGGGAGATGATAGCGATCCCGAGTGGCATGACACTTAGGAGATCCTACGGGCCGAGAGGGTAGAGCGTAGTGCCGAGAGAGCGACTTTGGTCTCAGAGGAGTTGCTTTCTTAGGACTTAGGTGGAGATGGCAAGTCCGTTGCAGGCCATCACATTGCCCCAGATGTGGGAGAGAGACATCAGTCAGCGGTGGCATCAGTGGTAGGAGTGGATCCTAGAGATCCTTCTTAGAGGCCCGACGATCTGAGTGAGTTGTCACTCTTCTCTTGACTTTTGTTTTAGATAGAATTGCCTTAGTTATTTCTTTTTGTTTTGTTTACTCTTGGTTTTATCTTTGATCGTTTTCTAACTTGTTTTCTCCTTTGTTTGTAGTGACTGCTGATGAGTGGCGAGACTTGATTCGCCGAGTATGTACTGATACCTTACTTCTCCCCTTAGAGAAGACTCGTGCTGAGCTTTCCGTGGACATGGGGGAGCCTTCAAGCAGGTAGAGGCATACTGATGTTTTTGCCTCTGATCTGGCATGCGGCAAAGATCATGACTTCTCTCCACGCTGAGGTAGTTGGATATAGGATGATTGAGCGCTTGATGAGGAGGAGTCATTCTCATACCGAGACAACAACTCCTGGCCGTGATCATGAGCCCTCTGTGCATTCAGAGCGCTAGCGTATCCAGAGTCCTAGGTGTGGTCATACACCCTCCGAGGGATCTCATAGAGGCTGAGAGATCATAGTGTTTTCTTATTAGCGACCTTTGGTCTGATATATGTACGATTTGTTTTGTATTTCTGGGCTCATTGAGCATTTTGACCATGCCTTAGCGCATGATGGCATTGTATACGAAACACCACACACACACACACACATATCTTTTTAGGTCTAAACTCTTGGCACCTAGAATTTTGTGACTAGTTTCCACATGTGTACTTAGATGTTTTTAGGATATTTGTTTTCATGCTTTTTAGAATGTATGCGATGGATAAAAAATGATAGCAAATGTTGAACATAATGTTTTTACTTTGTATGTTTTTTTTGTAATGCTGATATGAGATGATACTAACATATGGTAGTACTGAAATTTTGAACTCTTTGGGAAATGTTTGTAATTTCTTCTTATGTTGGAAAAATGTGATGAATGTATAGTGATAAAGAGATGAATTTTCCCCATTCCCAACTCCACGCAACCAGTAAGATGCGAGGGCTCTACACCAAGAGTTGAGAAGGGCACAAATTGTATGAGTTTGACTGAATGGAACGATGAGAGACAGACAAACCAAGAATAAAAACCAAACGTGAGACCTACACACTCACCCTACTCGAGCTAACACCAAGCTTAGAAGGCTACTTACTTTCCAAATTTATCTAGAATTAGATTTATAAATGGCAACATGGTTGACAAAATCTGGTTTTGGGGATTTGGTCTCTTTAGAACTTGGATATTTGTTTTCTCTTAATAGAATCTGATTTGTGCTTCTAGCATACCAAGATTTGTTACTTTGTTTGAATGGACCCCCACACCCTCGCCTCATGCCACTAGTAATAAGCATGGGTTTGTCACGCGCAAAGGCGGGATATAAGCGAGTAAGGGCACTTCTTTCCTTTCCCAACCTCACACCACTAGTAAGAGATACGGGCTTATCAACAAAGGTTAATGGGGCAAAGAAGTGTGTAAAATAAAATATTTTGTTTGTTTGGTGTTTTTGATTCCATTTGATTTTGACATTTCGACTTGTAACTTTGGGATATCCTTTCTTTCAAAGATATTTAAGAGGGATAGATGTGACACCAAGCAGCTTTTAGAATAGACCGTAGGTAAGGACAACTTCACCTAGTAGAAAGAAAGAACAAAACCAAGTATGCAGGCCTTGGTATGGTTTTCGTCAATACTTGTCTTGTCAAACTTGATGAGAAGATTTGAAAATACTTGATGATGTTTGAAGAGATGTGTTTTGGATGCTTTTGCCAATATTTTCTAGAAATTTATAACAGTTGCTTAGGAGTAAGCTCTGGACTACCACTTTTACAAAATGAGTGGACAAGTGAAGCAACTAAATGACTAATGCAATGTAAGTAGCTATAATGTACAAGTGGTAATTTTGACTGTTTATGCGTAAAACGTTTAAGATGCAAGGAATTGACTAGTTTCACCGAATTCCTCACCTTCTAGTGTGCACAAAGATATGCACCATTTCCGTAGTCTTTCATGACTTGGTATGGGCCTAATCACTTGGGCCGAACTTCCTTCCTTCACCATTTTCTTATCGATCCATCTGCTCTAGTCTTAAACTAGATCTCCCTCATATATTTCTCGCTCATAGACCTTTTTGTTGTACTACGGCACATCCGGTCGCGCATAGGCTCAAAGTGCCTTTGTTCAACATTTAGCTTGACCTCATCAAGGCGTTCTAGTTGAGAGAGGCATGCCTCCCTATAAGCTTCTTCATCTAGAATCCCTTGTAATGAGATGCAGAGACTGGGTATTTCAACCTCAAGCGGGAGACTCGCTTCACTACCCCGAATACCAAAAAAAGGGTTGCTCCTAGGTTGGTGTTCTTATTGAGGTATGATGGGCCCACAAGGCCGGATATAGTTTTAAGTTCCATTCTTGCTTGTTCTCCTTGACCATTTTAAGGAGAATAGCTTTTAACGTTTTGTTTGTCGCTTCAGCCTGCCCATTGGCTTGAGGGTGGTAAAGAGATGTCATGTGATGGTTTATCTTGAACTTGCTACATAACTCACGAACTTCGTCATTTTTAAAGGACGTGCCATTATCTGAGATAATGACTTGTGGGCCACCATACCTACAAATAATTTGGTTCAGAATGAATTTGGCAATTACCAAACCTGTATGGTGGTGAGAGGCATGGCCTCCACCCATTTGGTAAAAATTTCGTGTGGCTGTAATTATAAAATTATGGCCATCGGTTGATGAGGAGAGAAATTCCCTATTAATTCCAGACCCCACATGAGAAGGGCCACGGGGTCTCTATTGGTTGCACAGAGGATTGTGCCGACATGTGAATCTCGTGAGAGAATTCTTGGCATTTGTGGCACTTACGTACAAATTCTACTACATCGTGTTCGAGAGTGGGCCAAAAATAGCCCATTCGATGTATTTTGCGAGCAGTGGCATGACCACCGAAGTGGCCTCCACATATCCCACTATGTGGATTCACGGAAAATCTTCGTGGATTCTTCATGTAAATGGACACATCTTAGAAGCATGCCGTCAAGGCGTTACGATAGAGTACCTATTCTAAAACAACATATTTAGCGGTAATAATGCGTAACCGCCTTTTTTTGTTATGATGTGGTACCTTCCGGTATGTGTGGTCTATGATGAAAATTGATGGTATCGGTGTACCGGGGACATGTAGAGATGGGGGCTGGTTTCGATGGAGTATGACACATTCATTAGGAAAGTCCGAGATCTACCAGAATTGCTTCCATCTAGTGGATTTTCAGCTAACCAGTCTGCAATGATTTATCCTTTAACGGGTTTTTGGTTTATGAATGTTAACTCAAATTCTCCCTTTAAGGTTATGAAATGTCCAACCTTTTTAGATAAATATCCTTGCATGAGAGAATGTTCGTAAATGGTTTGTCTTTACAATGACCCTTGTTTCCTGGTTTAACATGTAATGTCTTAAACGTTTTGTTGCAAATATTATGGCAAGGCATTCTCTCTCTTGCTGTAGTAGTGTGTTTCATAATCGAAACAATGTTCGGCTAATGAAATAGACCACACGCATCTCGTTTATCATTGTCTTCTTGAGCCATCATGCAAGCTAGCAAGACATGAGTAGCTCGTGAGTATAGGATTAGAAGGGCGATCGGCTTGGGAGGCATTAGCGTGGGGTGGAGACAATAAGAAGTGTTTAAGCGCTTCAAAGGCATCGTTGCATTCTTCCATCCAATCAATGTTATAATATTTATTTAATATATTGTTGATTGGATGAATAACAAAACTTAAATCTGGGATGAACCTTCGGATTGCACTGAGTTTCCCAAGAAATGATCTGATTCCAGACTCATTTGATGGTGGAATCATCTCAAGAACAACCCATATTTTGGATGGATCTACATCAATCCCTCGTGAAGATATAATGTAACCCATAAGTTTGCCTCCCATCACACCAAACACGCACTTATCTGGGTTTAATGTGATGCCATATTATATAATCATGAGAGGATGATATAGAGCACTTCGATGATCACAACGCTTCTTGGCCTTGGCCAACAAGTCATCCACATAGGATTCCACAATTTTATGGATAAGATCGTGGAATATGTATGTCATTACCTATTGATACGTAGCGCCATGTTCTTAAAACCAAATGGCATGGCAACATAGCAATAAGTTCCCTAGGGAGTTATGAATGTAGTTTTGGCTTGATCCTGTTCAGATATTTTAATCTAATTATGCCCCGAGAATCCATCCATGAGGGACAATAGTTCAAATCTAGCCGTTGCATCAATGATAACGCTCAATGGATGGTAATGGGAAGTCATCCTTGGGACAAGCTTTGTTAATATCCTCGAAAATCTATAAAATGCGTATCTTCCCATTCTTTTTTGAATAGGGACGATATTAGATACCCATTATGAATAGTCAACGGGCTTGATGAATCCCTTTTGGAGAAGCTTTATTACTTCCTCTTTTACCATGAGAGCCACTTTTGGCTTCATAGGTATTGACTTTTATTTGATTGGTTTCGTATCTGGTTTAGTGACAAGGTTATGTACCGCGATGTGTGGTGTAATTCCCGTCATTTCTTTATAGTTAAATGTGAAAGCATTTTGATGTTCTTTGAGGATTTGGGTGTGTGTTTCTATCTCCTCCGAAGTTAATGAGGATCCTAACTTAAAATTTTTGGTTCTTCCTCCGTTCCGATGTTTATGTCAATGGTTTCTTCTATTAAAGAAGCATTACCATCTTCAAATTTAGGTGGGGTTGGAGGAAGTTCTAAGCTTTCTCATTCTTCTATCTCGTAGATATTGAGATCCTTCTTGTGGAGGAGACTCTACCATGTGATTTTCAAAATAGGAAGAGGAATGTGGTATTAGGGAGATATCAACTATACGGTGAGCAACGTGTAGCTCCACATAAGCATTTAGATATTCGAGAGTGATTCTATCATCGTCAAAGTGATCTATGATAGAATAATCATCCTCATCTCCTCCATGAGTCAAAAGTGAGTTTGTTGGTGCTTTTACGCACTAATGGTTTGCACGGAGAGACACATGAAATTTGAATCTTCTAACTCACTTTGTTTGGGGTGAAACGGGAGGATGAGGTTGTTATTGAACTGCGAGAAGGTTGTGCTCTCGTGGGATTGCTTCAATTGATATGAAGTTAAATCCCTTGCTTAGATCTAATACCGCTGTTTTATAGTTGTAAATGTTCAACCCTAGCTTCATATACTTCGAGAATTGATTTGCAACTAGTTGCAGTCTCCTAGCACTCTAATGTCATCGATGCCCATTATTTTGGCTAGGATGAGGCTAAGGAGGAGATATTTGTACTCATACCCGTTGTTTGTACATTCAAAGTTTAATTTAAAAGCGAAAGGTAGATCTTTCCTTCGGTGAAGTAAAGATCACTCTTTCCCTAGCTCCAAAGCGACATCTAGCTCCATCGAAGTGGAGAGTCCAATACTTGCTTGGAAAAATGGATGTTGGGGTATTTGTTGTATCTATTTCCTTTGCTTCGATTACTTCTACCATGAAAACTTCATCTGATGGAAGAGAAGAAATTCCTAGGGTGTGTCCCATACCCATAGAATCAAATGGTAGGAGAATAGGTAAGTCTTTCTCTAGCAACTCAACAATTTTTGCGGTAGTCCCTAGTGACACTATTTTTATAACATTGGTCTCATTTTTGAGTGCTGGAATGTCCTCGGCTAGATTTGTAACTTCTAACTTTGTGGTGGGTATCAACTCTTCTTTTGGTTTCAAATTAATTGGTTTGATGAGTTGATTTGTTGGGAGTTCAAACTCGGAGTGAATGCCTAGTCTTTTCTTCAAATCAGCTAGGTGTATATCGAAGGGTTTTGGGTCACCTTGTGCCATAAATATTTTCCCTAAGTGTAGAAATCTTATTTCTTGGAATAACATGGAAGGGATTGCCTTCATGCGTGTATCCATGGCGACCAGGATCATATTATAGTTGGTTTCCCGATCTATAATATAAAACTTCGGTGAGGACCGTCTTGGGTCCTAAAGTGATTGGTAAAACTATGGTTCCAATCGAAGTGGCCTTGAGGCTATCATATCCTCTTAGCGTATTTCGTGTTGTGGAACAATTTGTCTCTCCATATCCTAACTTTTGAAGAAAAGCAAAGGGGACTATATTAACTGCCCCATCATCAACCATTGCACATTTAACATAATTATTGTAAACCCATACTTGTAAATGTAAAGCTAGGTCACCTCTTCATGCAATTTCAGCGTCTGTTGGCATTTTTCTTATATCAAATATAAATTCAGTATCCCTATCTAGCTGCCCCTAGAGGATAAACGTCAAAGTCTACATGGTTTACTTGTGTTTCCAGAGGAGGAGTGATGTTGATTAAATGACCAAGGCCTAACGCTTCTAAGAGGGCAGCTCTGTGGGTGGGAGAGTTCTTTAACAAATCCAAAAGGAGATGTGAGAGAAGGTTTTAGTTAAATCGTTAATTAAATCATAGGTGCCTATGGGTTTTACCAACATTAGTTGCTTTGTTGTTTTGCCTAGTTCTAATGGATAACTTGTAGTAGGTTGATAAGAATAATCCCGTGTTCTTGTTATGGTTTCTACGGGTAATTCGAGTGTATAACTCTACTAAACCAACTATCTTGGTTTGGGGTGAGTTCCTAGTTGGGGTGTGAATGGTGGATTTAATGAAGTTGAAGCTTCATGATCATTGTTCCTGTTACAACACCCTTGTTTTTTTTTTGTTAGGATCTAACTATTATTGTTAGAATGGTTTGGGAGTGGATCATTAAAGATCTTGAGGGTGCGTTTTGAGGGAAACTACCCCGCATAAGTGTTTTGCTTGGGTACTACAATTTGCTAAAAACATATCTATAAAGAGTTGTTTTTGTTCTTCTCGAAAATGTTGCATGAATTTATTATATTCATGACAATTCCTAAGTATCGTGGCCTTGTATTTTATGGAAGCCACAATACAAATTGGGATTATAATTTGGAGGTATTTGTTGATTAAAACCCTATTGTGGCACAAAATTCTATAAGGTTGCTTGGTTGTTAGAGTTAAAATTTTGAGGTTTATTGCCTTTGGTTTTGACTTTGGTATCGATTGGGTTTTGATTTGGACCTTGTGTTTAGATTTTTGTCGTTGTCGTCATTGTTGTTGTTGTTGTATGGTGGATGATTAAAATCCACCGCGTTGATTGTTGGAGTAAATTTATTATTTCACCGATTATTTATTGGTGGTGAAATGTTTACAACGTTTTCCCTTTTAACTTGGTCAATTACTCCATCTGTTGTAACTCCATGGTTCTTGTTAAGGATCTTAGGTCCTTGATTAGTGTTCCCTGTATTAGAATAGGCCACGGTGTTTTGATTGGGAGTGGTTAATTTCCCATTTGTCCCATATGTCTTACGAATGCTATCTATTGCTTTGCTTGTCGATTCGGAGAGCACTCTCAGTACTTCATCGTAAGTTCTTAGTGGGAACTTTTAGACTTCTTCCTTTATCTCTCTATTGAGAGAATTAAGGAATAAATCACATAGTTCCATTTGATCCATGTTTGGAGCACTCGTTGATGAGTAGAGAACCGTACACCATCTTTGAATAAAATGAGTAGCGGACTCATTATGTTCTTGTTTAATATGCAAGAACTCCTTGATTCCCATTCTTAACAATTTGTTCATGTCAAAAGCTTTGATGAACTCTGACACGAGTTGTTTAAATGAGTGTATCGAGGCTTCAGGTATTCTATAATACCAATCAAGGGAAATACCCTCTAAGGTCTTAGGGAATATTTTAGCGATAACCCCGTCCCAAGGGAGTAACTCCCGTATGGCTGTGGCATAGGCCTTAATGTGTGCATTTGGATCCCCTTCCCCTTTATATTTGGGTAAATCGGAAGAGGTCTTGGAAGCATAACACTTCGTATGGTGAAGTCTAGGGCTCTTTTAAATATTCTGAATAAGTCCCTACTACATAGGTTTGACCATCGATGGCGCTTGTTGAGGGGGTGGAGGTGGAATGGGTTGTTGATATGGCATAACATATGTATTTGTAGGGACATAAGGGAATCCCTGTGGTTGAAAAAACATCTCGGAGAAGAGAACATGTCTCCTTATGGTGACTTTGAATAAATGTTTAAGTAAGGAGGAACAATGTTTTGGTATGGATTATTTGGTGTCAAGTGGAGGTGTCATGTTTTCTCTTTGGAGCGGCATTTGAAAACGTGGTCTTAGTTGGTGTTTGCTATGGGTAAATATAAGGGTTTTGAGGAGGCATGCCTAATGTTCCTGTTCTTCTGTAAGGAGGTCAACTTTGACCGGGTGAGGCGAAGGGTTGGGGATTCTGTTTGCCCAAAATATAAATTTTGGTTTGCTTGAGCAGTGAGTTCCATCCCTCTAACCTTTTCACTAAGGCTGAAATGACCTCTATTAGTGAAGACACAGTGTTTTGTCTTAAGGGCGTTTGTTGCATCACTTAGGTTGTAAAGGGATATGATACCCTACTATGAATTGATCATTACCCTACCAAGCTTCACCGAGGGTATTTCCATAGGTGGAGAAATGGGGTGTTTTCTTGGAATAGGGCATCGAATGTATTTGTAAATTCCTATAGGTGGATACATGTTTTAGAAGCGTTGTTCACTTTTAGCGAAGCGTGCTAATTACTCTTCATCCAAAAAGGGGATCGGGTTTGATTGTCTCTGATCGGTGGTCCGAACAAGACCCGAGGAGATGAAGTGGATTCTCGTAAACGTTCATATTATTAGAGCACGAAGGCTCTGGTTGTTGCGTTTGTGCAAACCAATCAAACTCCTCAATTCGAATGAAGATCTTGAGCTAGTTCTTTGAGGGGAGTTTGAGATGACAAGTAATTACTTGAATAGTTATCACCCATGAGAAAAGTGAGGGCGATGGTTGTCTATTTTTTGACTATAGTTTGTTTCGAGACACGAGAGAGTCTACCATATGCGTCGTATCCCTACATTTTCGGGGTATATGAATACCCACGAGAATAATGGGAAAGAGCGAAGGTGGATGAAAAAAATGAAAAATAAAAGTGGAAGAACTATTTGTTCAACCAATTTTGTGGTGAAGATGTGAAGGCTAATGAGGTAGAGAAGATGAAACAGTTTTTTTCACGTCAGGGTTCACCAATTTTGTATGATGGAAAAGTGACATGCGAGCATGGGAATCTACAAGTACCTCTTCCTCGTACCTAACCTCTCGAGGTCATGCGCCGAGACAGTCGATGTGAATGTTTGAATATGAATGGATACGAGCAAGGTAATCGGGTAATCTTATATCCTCAATACGCAATAATGGAATCTACAAATCTAAGGCAAAGAAGGCCCTCCTAACCTGAATTGGTGTAATGGATCATTCAAATATAATGGTTGTTCGGAGGCTCCAATCAATGTCAGCTCTGCCGAGATCCTATTTCTTGGTTGTTGAACACGTGGAAAGTGGCATTGTGGGAGCTTCGTATATATCTTTGGACAAGGTCATGAAAATGGTGATAGGTTATTTAGGGTTTTGTAATGAATTATGGGTGATTATTTGCTATCTAACCCAAAATATTAGATTGATTGGCTTCTATATTTAATACGGAGAATTGCGTGATGATATCTAGCGGTAGGAATGTTGAGGATCTAAATACCAGTGTTCATAAGTTGATGTCAATACTTAATTGATTTGCAGGCCGTTGGGTTATGGGACTTGGGGATCACAACCATGAATTCATGGTTGTTGTGGACCTATTATGGTCATGTGAAGAATCAATCCCTTCTTCCAACTACCACATAATCGTATGCCTTTTCAAATTTCTACGTTTAGAACTAGAAGTTGTATGATTTTCTCGATAATACCTTACGGGGTGTTTTGGCAACTTGAATGTGTAAGCTAGTATCTATGTGAATCGAGAGATCTCATGCATCGGGTTGTGGAACTAAAGGATCGCAACCAAATGTTTGCTCTCTTTCGGGTTCTTGTATGGTCATATGGATATCCTATCAAGGGTAGTCTATAATTGGGATGATTTGACCAAAACATGTATGCCTTATCATCTTCAATGTTTAATCCTCTCAATTATGTCTAACTTCTCGTAGGTCTATTGTTGCTCAAAAGACTCGTATTCTAGGTCTTGATCTATATCAGCTAATGTTGTAGGTAGATTTGGTTGAGGTACTATGGGTTCAAATATATATTCTCTAGGATCTCTAGGTCCTCCGTGATTGTCATACAAAATGATTCAACTTTTAACTAACGTTAATAAACTGATTATGAAAGAAGTATTTACAATATGCAAGCTTTCTTCTATTTTTGGTATTTTCGATGATGTATTTCAATGAAATTAAAGAGCAACTACTCTAGTATATTTATAAAATGGAAAACTAATCTAGTAATAGAATAAAAACAAGCAAAGTAGCCTGGTATGGCTATTTGCCTGTGCAGTTGTGATTTTATCCTAAATATCTAAGCAACTATTTATTTTGAATTTGAAAGACTCTCGATCCTACCTCAGAAGTGAGGAATGAATCACAGTTTCTCAAAAACTATCAATCCCCATAGCTTCCTTGGTGATATTGAGAGCGAGCTTTTGACTGAAATGAAATAATTCACTACTCTATTTGATATGTTGTAACTAGAACTTTGATAGCTCAAACCTAGCATTTACAGAACAATGGTAAATCTAGTTGTGTGTGATTTCATCCCCTCAGTGTGATCTCCTTGTTCCTTCGTGTCCTTATGAATCCAGAAAGTGTGTATATGATAGTATCAACAGAAGATGGTATTCAAACAATGGCAAACTTTGGATATAGACCGAATACAATGCGAGTAGGAGAGGGATAACACAAGTGAACAAAGCTTGACTATGCAATTCCTAGCGGGATTTATTATGGGAATACAACGCAAGTGCACCAAGAGTTTTAGAATCTATCCTTGTGACAAAACAAAACCTGCAACTTTAATGGATTCTAGTCTAAAAATGAAGCTATTCTATATTAAACTGATTGTATGGAGCAGCAATGGAACAAGACTGAAACAAGAAGATTAAAATGACCTCTAAAAGACCAACAATGGAGGCAAAACATGAAATTGATAGAATTCTAAGCAAGAAATTGAAAGACTGAATAAGAGAATTGAGAAGATGAGGGGCCATTTGCTTGAAAACAAGTTGGCTATTTATAACCAATGCATTTACGAGGTAAACTCTCAATTGATCTCTTTTAATATAAACAAAGGAAAACACTATTTCTAGGGAACCAAAAACATTAATGCAAGCTTAAGTGGTTGAAGAAAGTGTAAACATTTGAATACTTTCGTTTGATGCGATCGTTAGAAGAATTTGGAAAATGTGAACAGACTACCACCATGCATGGACTGTGGTGGCGGGCCGTCCGGGTGGTAGATCATGGGACCGCCACCAGGCGCGATAGTTTCATCACTAAAGACAAAAATGCAAGAAAAAAGGGGAGAGGGAAAAACAAAGCATGCGGAGGCCGAGCGGGGCATGTGGGACACAGACGTATATACTTGGCAAGCTTTTCTGGATCCCGAACACCTTGCGAGGAGACTTGTATCATCATTGGGGTATGTGTAACATCGTTTCGGTGGTGCAGTACCCTACAATTTTGGGTACATACATATTGCCCCTCGGAGAAGCGTTTTAGCCATGAAGAGGCATAAAATGGTGGATTCGAGTATGGCAGGTCCCGAAATGGGAGTTAGAAGCTACACGACACGCCCGTGTGTCAAAATGTCGCCATTCAAAGATCCCGCTATCTCGCAAAATGAAAAGAGGGGACTCAAGTTCGATAGATAAAATAATTTGAGAAATAAGACTAAATTGATATGAAATGAGGACTTACCAATTACACGGGTTTAGAACTTACCTCCGTCGATGCTCCGACCCCTGTGAAAGACATTCAAAATTAGTTTTAAAATGCTATATATATAAAACAAACTCATTTTTACTATTCATTTGTGCGGATTGATTTGATAGTTTTGAGCTCTGGGACCCACGGTGATGGTTTTCAATGAGAGTATAGCCAAAACAATCATGGCGAGATAGTGATCATGCCTCGAGAGCGAACATCAATCCCACGAAGTCTCAGGTTAGTTCTTCTCGATTTATTATTTTTAAACCTAAAATGTGGAAATGATGAAATCTTTGTCTCAGGGGGGTCATTTTTGAAAATATTAGTTTTAAACGTGTCTCTAGGGGGGGGTGCCCATAGGGTAGGTTTATTTTTTAGTTAAAATGGTGTTTTTGTTTGTTTTTGGGCATTTTTTAGGGTATACGACCCGTTTGTATTTGCGGGATAGGACCGCCGCCTTAAAGGCAAAGGTGGCGGTGGAACCACCGCTCACACAAGCGGCGGTCCATGACAGAGTGCTAAAACAATGCTTTACTTTATTTATTTTTACATTTTTTGCACTTTCACATGTTTTTAATAGTTTTTCCAATTGGATTTTAGTAATAACTTACTCCTTTTTGTGTTTTTGGGTGTATGCAGAAGAAAGAGGAGTATATTAGATGGAGCTGGGAGAGAGAGTGTGATTGGCTTCTAGCAGTGTTAGAGGCACTCTCCCAGGCGGAGCGAGATACACTTCAGAGGGCTGGAATTTGGAGGATTGCGTAGGTTCCTCATTTGCACTCCGCCGGTCACATACTTGTGTGTCTTATTTTCTTACTTTGGGACACGGATCGGAACACCTTCTTATTGTTAGGAGTTAGGGGTGAGTGGTCCATCACTCTGGAGGATGTTTACTGGATACTGGGGGTCCCGATCCTTGGGCGGTGACTGTCTCTTAAGATATCAGTTTCAAGATCTCAGGTGGTTTAGTGGGCCACCTACATGGGGATGCAGTTGTATCGATGGGATCAAAGAAGGGAGTGAGGATCTGCTCCATTATTGAGTCAGACATTCCTGTGCTCCGCAAGGCCATCATGGGCATCCTTGCATCAAGACTGATTGGGGACAAGGGAGGAGATACTCTCTTATATTGTTGGGCCCCCATTATTGCACAGATTGAGGGCCATGGACATGTCTACACTTGGGGAGCAGATATCCTCGGGACTACCTACCATGATTTATACAGGGTAGTCCGATTACAGGGACAATCACTGAGCCACCCGACTCTTGTCATGAGTTGGGTGTATGAGCATATCACCCCATATGAGAGAGGTGTAGAGGTAGAGGATCCTAGGGCCATCGGGGGCAGCTGAGGTGGACATGTGATAGTTCTTAGAGCACCTCACCAGCCAGTGGCCTCCTTGACTACTGCAGACATGGAGGCCACTCCTTATTAGGCCATGGCATGGGTATGGGGAGAGGAGATCGTTACATGGATTACCTACCGAGACTACTACCGCTGATAGATGACAGGTGAGGAAGTTGGAGATCCACCCTTTGATAGAGTACCATAGTAGTTGGCCTCCGCTATAGTGACATGCTTCCTCCAAGTGAGGCCAAGATATATAGATCTATCCGTGAGGCTCGGGGAGGTCCTAGAGGCCGGGGTTGGACTATTTTTACTCCCGGTGTTCATATCGCGGCTAGGAGGGTGGTATGTGCTCGAGGATAGAGCCGGTGCTCCTTAGGCACCTTTACTTTAGATTGTCCACCGGTCCCGCCCATAGTAGTGATGAGCCCATTGACGTGGACTCCAAGTCTGAGGAGTTCACTGGGGGAGAGACAGAGGAGGAGATAGAGGAGATGGAGATTAGTGAGGCGTGTGGGGAGATGATAGCGATCCGAGTGGCATGACACTTAGGAGATCCTACGGGCAGAGAGGGTAGAGCGTAGTGCCGAGAGAGCGACTTTGGTCTTAGAGGAGTTGCTTTCTTAGGACTTAGGTGGAGATGGCAAGTCCGTTGCGCAGGCCATCACATTGCCCCAGATGTGGAGAGAGACATCGATCGGCGGTGGCATCGGTGGTAGGAGGATCCTAGAGATCCTTCTTAGGCTCGGACGATCCGAGTGAGTTGTCACTCTTCTCTTGACTTTTGTTTTAGATAGAATTGCCTTAGTTATTTCTTTTTGTTTTGTTTACTCTTGGTTTTATCTTTGATCGTATTCTAACTTGTTTTCTCCTTTGTTTGTAGAGACTGCGATGAGTGGCGAGACTTGATTCGCGAGTATGTACTCATACCTTACTTATCCCCTTAGAAGACTCGTGGCTTGAGCTTTCTCGTGGACATGGGGGAGCCTTCAAGAAAGGGTAGGCATACTGATGTTTTTGCCTCTATCTGGCATGCGGCAAAGATCATGACTTCTCTCCACGCCCGAGGTAGTTGGATATAGGATGATTGAGCGCTTGATGAGGAGGAGTCATTCTCATACGAGACAAACTACTGGCCGTGATCATGAGCCTCTCTGTGCATTCGGAGCGCTGATGTATCCGAGTCCTAGGTGTGGTCATACACCCTCAGGGATCTCATAGGGAATGAGAGATCATAGTGTTTTTCTTAAATATAGCGACCTTGAGTTCTTTATATGTACGATTTGTTTTGTATTTCGGGCTCATTGAGCATTTTGACCATGCCTTAGCGCATGATGGCATTGTATATGAAACTTAAACACCACACACACACACATATATCTTTTTGGTCTAAACTCTTGCACCTAGAATTTTGTGACTAGTTTCCACATGTGTACTTAGATGTTTTTAGGATATTTGTTTTCATGCTTTTAGAATGTATGCGATGGATAAAAATGATAGCAAATGTTGAACATAATGTTTTTACTTTGTATGTTTTTCTTGTAATGTTGATATGAGATGATATTAACATATGGTAGTACTCAAATTTTGAACTCTTTGGGAAATGTTTGTAATTTATTCTCATGTTGGAAAAATGTGATGAATGTATAGTGATAAAGAGATGAATTTTCCCCATTCCCATCTCCCACGCAACCAAGTAAGATACGAGGGCTCTACACCAAGAGTTGGGAAGGGTACAAATTGTATGAGTTTGACTGAATGGAAAGATGAGAGACAGACAAACCAGTAATAAAAACCAAACGTAGACCTACACACTCACCCTACTCAAGCTAACACCAAGCTTAGAAGGCTACTTACTTTCCAGTTTATCTAGAATTAGATTTATAAATGGCAACATGGTTGACAAAATCTGGTTTTGGGATTTGGTCTCTTTAGAACTTGGATATTTGTTTTCTCTTAATAGAATCTGATTTGTGCTTCTAGCATACCAAGATTTGTTACTTTGTTTGAATGGACCCCCCACACCCTGCCTCATGCCACTAGTAATAAGCATGGGTTTGTCGCCAAAGGCGGGATATAGGCGAGTAAGGGCACTTCTTTCCTTTCCCAACCTCACACCACTAGTAAGAGATACGTGGGCTTATCAACAAAGGTTAATGGGGCAAAGAAGTGTGTAAAATAAAATATTTTGTTTGCTTGGTGCTTTTGATTCCATTTGATTTTGACATTTCGATCTATGAACTTTGGGATATCCTTTCTTTCAAAGATATTTAAGAGGGATAGATGTGACACCAAGCAGCTTTTAGAATAGACCGTAGGTAAGGACAACTTCACCTAGTAGAAAGAAAGAACAAAACCAAGTATGCGAGCCTTGGTATGGTTTTTGTCAATACTTGTCTGTCAAACTTGATGAGAAGATTTGAAAATACTTGATGATGTTTGAAGAGATGTGTTTGGATGCTTTTGCCAATATTTTCAGAAATTTATAATGATTGCTTAGAGTAAGCTCTGGACTACCACTTTTTACAAAATGAGTGGACAGAGTGAAGCAAACTAAATGACTAATGTAATGTAAGTAGCTATAATGTACAAGTGGTAATTTTGACTTTTATGCGTAAAACCGTTTAAGATGCAAGGAATTGATAGCTTTCACCGAATTCCTCACCTTCTAGTGTGCACAAGAGATATGCACCATTTCCGTAGTCTTTCATGACTTGGTATGGGCCTAATCCACTTGGGCCGAACTTCCTTCCTTCACCATTTTTCTTATCGATCCATCCTGCTAGTCTTAAAACTAGATCTCCCTCATATATTTCTCGCTCATAGACCTTTTTGTTATACTGCTGACACATCCGGTTAGGCATAGGCTTTGTGCCTTTGTTCAACATTTAGCTTTGACCTCGTCAAGGCGTTCTAGTTGAGAGAGGAGTGCCTCCTTATAAGCTTCTTCATCTAGAATCCCTTGTAATGAGATTCGTAGACTAGGTATTTCAACCTCAAGCGGGAGACCCGCTTCTCGCCCGAATACCAAAAAAAAATTGGTTGCCCTGTTGGTGTTCTTATTGAGGTATTCGATGGGCCCACAAGGCCGGATATAGTTTTAAGTTCCATTCTCACTTGTTCTCCTTGACCATTTTAAGGAGAATAGCTTTTAACGTTTTGTTGTCGCTTCACTGCCTACCCATTGGCTTGAGGGTGGTAAAAGAGATGTCATGTGATGGTTTATCTTGAACTTTTACATAACTCACGAACTTCGTCATTTTTAAAGGACGTGCCATTATCGAGATAATGACTTGTGGGACACCATACCTACAAATAATTTGGTTCGAATGAATTTGGCAATTACCAAACTCCGGTATGGTGGTGAGAGGCATGGCCTCCACCCATTTGGTAAAAATTTCGTGGTTGTAATTATAAAATTATGGCCATCGGTTGATGAGGGAGAGAAATTCCCTATCAATTCCAGACCCCACATAGAGAAGGGCCACGGGGTCGCTATTGGTCAGCAGGGATTGTGCCGACATGTGAATCTCGTGAGAGAATTCTTGGCATTTGTGGCACTTACGTATAAATTCTACTGCATCGTGTTCGAGAGTGGGCCAAAAATAGCCCATTCGATGTATTTTTGTGAGCAGTGGTGTGACCACCGAAGTGGCCTCCACATATCCCACTGTGGGATTCACGAAAATCTTCGTGGATTCTTCTATGTCGACACATCTTAGAAGCATGCCGTCGAAGGCGTTACGATAGAGTACCTATTCTAGAACAACATATTTAGCGGTAATAATGCGTGACCGCCTTTTTGTTATGATGTGGTACCTTCCGGGTATGTGTGGTCTATGATGAAATTGATGGTATCGATGTACCAGGGGACATGTAGAGATGGGGGCCTGTTTCGATGGAGTAGACACATTCATTAGGAAAGTCCAGATCTTACAGATTGCTTCCATCTAGTGGATTTTCAGCTAACCAATCGTAATGATTTGTACTTTAACGGATTTTTGGTTTATGAATGTTAACTCAAATTCTCCCTTTAAGGTTATGAAACATCCAACCTTTTAGATAAATATCCTTATATGCGAGGAATGTTCATAAATGGTTTGTCTTTATAATGACCCTCATTTCTTGGTTTAACATGTAATGTCTTAAACGTTTTGTTGCAAATATTATGGCAAGGCATTCTCTCTCTTCCTATGTGTACCGTGTTTCATAATCGAGCAATGTTCGGCTAATGAAATAGACCACACGTTCTCGTTTATCATTGTCTTCTTGAGCCATCATGCAGGCTAGCGAGACATGAGTAGCTCGTGAGTATAGGATTAGAGGGTCTGGCTTGGGAGGCATTAGCGTGGGTGGAGACAACAAGAAGTGTTTAAGCTCGCTTTAAAGGCATCGTTGCATTCTTTAGTCCAACCAATGTTATAATATTTATTTAATATATTGTTGATTGGATGAATAACAAAACTTAAATCGGGATGAACCTTCGATTGCACCGAGTTTCCCAAGAAATGAACTGATTCCGAGTCGTTTGATGGTGGGATCATTTCAAGAATAGCATGTATTTTGGTCGGATCAACATCAATCCCTCATGAAGATATAATGTAGCCTATAAGTTTGCCTCCCATCACACCAAACACGCACTTATCTCGGGTTTAATGTGATGCCATATTATATAATCATGAGAGGATGATATAGAGCACTACCGATGATCACAACGCTTCTTGCCTTGGCCAACAAGTCATCCACATAGGATTCCACAATTTTATGGATAAGATCGTGGAATATGTATGTCATTACCCGTTGATACGTAGCGCGTCGTGTTCTTAAACCAAATGGCATGGCAACATAGCAATAAGTTCCCGTGGAGTTATGAATGTAGTTTTGGCTTGATCCTGTTCGATATTTTAATCGATTATGCCACGAGAATCCATCCATGAGGGACAATAGTTCAAATCTAGCCGTTGCATCAACGATGACGTCAATGGATGGTAATGGGAAGTCATCCTTGGGACAAGCTTTGTTAATATCCCGAAAATCTATAAAAATGCGTATCTTCCCATTATTTTTGAGAACAGGATGATATTAGATACCCATTATGAATAGTCAATGGGTTTGATGAATCCCTTTTGAGAAGCTTTATTACTTCCTCTTTTACCATGAGAGCCACTTTTGGCTTCATAGGTATTGACTTTTGTTTGATTGGTTTCGCATCCGGTTTAGTGACAAGATTATGTACCACGATGTGTGGTGTAATTCCCTCATTTCTTTATAGTTAAACGTGAAAGCATTTTGATGTTCTTTGAGGATTTGAGTGTGTATTTCTATCTCCTCCGGAGTTAATGAGGATCCTAACTTAAAATTTTTTGGTTCTTCCTCCGTTCCGATGTTTATGTCAATGGTTTCTTCTATTAAAGAAGCATTACCTTCTTCAAATTTAGGTGGGGTTGGAGGAAGTTCTAAGCTTTCTCTGTCTTCTATCTCGTAGATATTGAGATCCTTTTGTGGAGGAGACTCTACCATGTGATTTTCAAAATAGGAAGAGGAATGTGGTATTAGGGAGAGATCCACTATGCGGTGAGCAACGTGTAGCTCCACATAAGCATTTAGATATTCGAGAGTGATTCTATCATCGTCAAAGTGATCTATGATAGAATAATCATCCTTAGCTCCTCCATGAGTCAAAGTGAGTTTGTTGGTGCTTTACGCACTAATGGTTTGGTACGGAGAGACACCATGAAATTTGAATCTTCTAACTCACTATTTGGGGTTGAAACAGAGGAGGATGAGGTTGTTATTGAACCTGCGAGAGGTTGTGCTTCTGCTCGTGGGATTGCCTCAATTGATATGAAGTTAAATCCCTTGCTTAGATCTAATACCGCTGTTTTTATAGTTGTAAATGTTCAACCCTAGCTTCATATACTTCGGAGAATTGATTTGCAACTAGTTGTGAGTCTCCTAAAGCACTCTAATGTCATTGACACCCATTATTTTGGCTAGGATGAGGCTAAGGAGGAGATATTTGTACTCATACCCGTTGTTTGTACATTCAAAGTTTAATTTAAAAGCGAAAGGAAAGATCTTTCCTTCGGGTGAAGTAAAGATCACTCCTGCCCCAACTCCAAATCGACATCTAGCTCCATCAAGTGGAGAGTCCAATACTTGTTTGGAAAAATGGATGTTGGAATATTTGTTGTATCTATTTCCTTTGCTTGATTGATTCTACCATGAAAACTTCATCCGATGGAAGAGAAGAAATTCCCGGGTGTGTCCCATACCCATAGAATCAAATGGTAGGAGACTTGGTAAGTCTTTCTCTAAAGAACTCAACAATTTTGGCGGTAGTCCCTAGTGACATTGTTTTTATAACATTGGTCTCACTTTTGAGTGCTGGAATGTCCTCAGTTGGATTTGTAACTTCTAACTCTGTGGTGGGTATCAACTCTTCTTTTGGTTTCAAATTAATTGGTTTGATGAGTTGATTTGTTGGGAGTTCAAACTCGGAGTGAATGCCCGGTCTTTTCTTCAAATCAGCTAGGTGTATATCGAAGGGTTTTGGGTCACCTTGTGCCATAAATATTTTCCCTAAGTGTAGAAATCTTATTTCTTGGAATAACATGGAAGGGATTGCCTTCATGTAGTGTATCCATGGCTGACCAAGGATCATATTATAGTTGGTTTCCCGATCTATAATATAAAACTCGGTGAGGACCATCTTGGGTCCTAAAGTGACTGGTAAAACTATGGTTCCAATCGAAGTGGCCTTGAGGCTATCATATCCTCTTAGCGTATTTCGTGTTGTGGAACAATTTGTCTCTCCATATCCTAACTTTTGAAGAAAAGCAAAGGGGACTATATTAATTGCTGCCCCATCATCAACCATTGCACATTTAACATAATTATTGTAAACCCATACTTGTAAATGTAAAGCTTGGTCACCTCTTCGTGCAATTTCAGCTACCGTCATTGGCATTTTCTTATATCAAATATAAATTCGGTATCCCTATCCTGGGCTGCCCTGGAGGATAAACGTCAAAGTCTACATGGTTTACTTGCGTTTCCAGGAGGAGTGATGTTGATTAAATGACCAAGGCCTAACGCTTCTAAGAGGGCAGCCCCGTGGCGAGGGGAGAGTTTTTAACAAATCCAAGAAGGAGATGTGAGAGAAGGTTTTAGTTAAATCGTTAATTAAATCATAGGTGCCTATGGGTTTTACCAACATTCGTTAATCATTGTCTAGTTCTAATGGATAACTTGTAGTAGGTTGAGAAGAATAATCCCGTGTTCTTGTTATGGTTTCTACGGGTAATTCAGTGTCTAACTCTACTAAACCAACTATCTTGGTTTGGGGTCGAGTTCCTAGTTGGGGTGTGAATGGTGGATTTAATGAAATTGAAGCTTCATGATCATTGTTCCTGTTACAACACCCTTGTTTGTTAAGCTTAGGATCTAACTTATTATTGTTAGAATGGTTTGGAAGTGGATCATTAAAGATCTTGAGGGTGTATTTTGAGGGGAAACTACCCCGCATAAGTGTTTGCTTTGTATTACGTAGAATTTGCTAAAAACATATCTATAAAGAGTTGTTTTTGTTCTTCCGGAAAACGATGCATAAATTTACTATATTCACGACAATTCCTAGTATCGTGGCCTTGTATTTTGTGGAAGCCACAATACAAATTGGGATTGTAATTTCAAGGCTGTTGATTAAAACCCTATTGTGGCACAAAATTCTGATAAGGTTGCTGATTGTTAGAGTTAAAAATTTGAGGCTGTTGCCTTTGGTTTTGACTTTGGTATCCAGTTGGGTTTTGATTTGGACCTTATGTTTGGATTTGTTGTCGTTGTCGTCATTGTTGTTGTTGTGGTGGATGATTAAAATCCACCGCGTTGATTGTTGGAGTAAATTTATTATTTCACTGATTATTTATTGGTGGTGAAATGTTTACAACGTTTGCTCTTTTAACTTGGTCAGTTACTCCATATGTTGTAACTCCGCGGTTCTTGTTAAGGATCTTAGGCCCTTGACTAGTGTTCCTAGGATTGAATAGGCCACGGTGTTTTGATTGGGAGTGGTTAATTTCCCATTTGTCCCATATGTCTTGCATGAATGCTATCTATTGCTGCTTGGTCGATTCGGAGAGCACTCTCGAGTACTTTATTGTAAGTTCTTAGTGGGAACTTCTGGACTTCTTCCTTTATCTCTCTATTGAGAGAATTAAGGAATAAATCACATAGTTCCATTTGATGCATGTTTGGAGCACTCGTTGATGAGTAGAGGACCGTGCACCACCTTTGAATAAAATGGGCAGGGGACTCATTATGTTCTTGTTTAATATGCAAGAACTCCTTGATTCCCATTCTTAACAATTTGTTCATGTCAAAAGCTTTGATGAACTCTTACACGCGTTGTTTAAATGAGTGTATCGAGGCTTCAGGTATTCTCGTAATACCAATCAAGGGAAATACCTCTAAGGTCTTAGCGAATGTTTTAGCGACAACCCCGTCCCAAGGAGTAACTCCCATATGGTCGTGGCATAGGCCTTAATGTGTGCGTTTGGATCCCCTTCCCTTTATATTTGGGCAGATCGGGAAGAGGTCTTGGAAGCATAACACTCCGTATGGTGAAGTCTAGGGGCTCTTTTAAATATTCTGAATAAGTCCCTACTACATAGGTTTCAACCATCGATGGTGCTTGTTGAGGGGGTGGAGGTGGAATGGGTTGTTGATATGGCATAACATATGTATTTGCGGGGGGCATAAGGGAATCCTCGTGGTTGAACAAACATCTCGGGAGAAGAGAACATGTCTCCTTATGGTGACTTTGAATAAATGTTTAAGTAAGGCGGAACAATGTTTTGGTATGGATTATTTGGTGTCAAGTGGGAGGTGTCATGTTTTCTATCGGAGCGGCATTTGAAAATGCGGTCTTAGTTGGTGTTTGCTATGGGTAAATATAAGGGTTTTGAGGAGGCATGCCTAATGTTCCCATGCTCGTAAGGAGGTCAACCCGACTAGGGGTGAGGCAGAGGGTTGGGGATTCTGCTTGCCCAAAATATAAACTTTGGTTTCTTGAGTGAGTTCCATCCTCTAACCTTTCACTAAGGCTGAAATGACCTCTATTGGTGAAGACACGTGTTTTGTCTTAAGGGCGTTTGTTGCATCACTTAGGTTGCAGAAAGGGGTATGATACCTGCTATGAATTGGTCATTACCCTACCAAGCTTCACCGAGGGTATTTCCCATAGGTGGAGAAATGGGGTGTTTTCTTGGAATAGGGCATCGAACTCGTATTTGTAAATTCCCTATAGGTGGATACATGTTTTAGAAGCGTTGTTCACTTTTAGCGAAGCGTGCTAATTACTCTTCATCCAAAAAGGGGATCGGGTTTGATTGTCTACTGATCAGTGGTCTGAACAAGACCCGAGGAGATGAAGTGGATTCTCAGGTAAACGTCATATTATTAGAGCCTGAAGGCTCTGGTTGTTGTGTTTGTGCAAACCAATCAAACTCCTCAATTCGGAATGAAGAACTTGAGCTAGTTCTTTGAGGGGGAGTTTGAGATGACAAGTAATTACTTGAATAGTTAGCAGCCCATGTAGAAAGTGAGGGCGATGGTTGTCTATTTTTTTGACTATAGTTTGTTTGAGACCCGAGAGAGGTCTCGCCATATGCGTCGTATCCTGAAATTTTCGGGGGTATATGAATACCCACAGAATAATGGGAAAGAGCGAAGGTGGATGAAAGAAATGAAAAATAAAAGAGGAAGAACTATTTGTTCACGTCGGGTTCACCAATTTTGTGGTGAAGCTGATGTGAAGGCTAATGAGGTAGAGAAGATGAAACAGTTTTTTTTTCACGTCGGTTCACCAATTTTGTATGATGGAAAAGTGACATGCGAGCATGGGAATCTACAAGCACCTCTTCCTCGTACACTGACCTCTCGAGGTCATGTCGAGACAAAGTGAATGTTTGAATATGAATGGATACAGCAAGGTAATCGGGTAATCTTAAATCCTCAATACGCAATAATGGAATCTACAAATCTAAAGGCAAAGAAGGCCCTCCTAATCTGAATTGGTGTAATGGATCATTCAAATATAATGATTGTTCAAGGCTCCAATCAATGTCGAGCTCTACCGAGATCCTCGCTTTCTTGGTTGTTGAACACGTGGAAAGTGGCATTGTGGGAGCTTCAGTATATATCTTTGGACAAGGTCATGAAAATGGTGATAGAGGGTTTTGTAATGAATTATGGGTGATTATTTGCTCTAGCACGTAAAAATATTAGATTGATTGGCTTCTATATTTAGTACGGAGAATTGCGTGATGATATCCGTGGTAGAATGTTGAGGATCTAAATACCAGGTGTTCATAAGTTGATGTCAATACTTAATTGATTTGCACGCTCGTTGGGTTGTGGGACTTGGGGATCACAACCATGAATTCATGTTTGTTGTGGACCTATTATGGTCATGTGAAGAATCAATCCCTTCTTCCAACTACCACATAATCGTATGCCTTTTCAGATTCTACGTTTAGAACTAGAAGTTGTATGATTTTCTCGAATACCTTACAGGTGTTTTTCGGCAACTTGAATGTGTAAGCTAGTATCTATGTGAATCGAAGATCTCATGCATCGTCATGGAACTAAAGGATCGCAACCAAATGTTTGCTCTCTTTCGGGTTCTTGTATGGTCATATGGATATCCTATCAAGGTAGTCTATAATTGGGATGATTTGACCAGAACATGTATGCCTTATCATCTTCAATGTTTAATCCTCTCAATTATGTGCTAACTTCTCGTAGGTCTATTGTTGCTCAAAAGACCTCGTATTCTAAGGTCTTGATCTATATCACTAGCCTAGTGCCGTAGGTAGATTTGGTTGAGGTACTATTGGTTCAAATATATATTCTCTAGGATCTCTAGGTCCTGTGATTGTCATACAAAATGATTCAACTTTTAACTAACGTTAATAAACTGATTATGAAAGAAGTATTTACAATATGCAAGCTTTCTTCTATTTTTGGTATTTTCGATGATGTATTTCAATGAAATTAAAGAGCACCTACTCTAGTATATTTATAAAATGGAAAACTAATCTAGTAAATGTAATAAAAACAAGCAAAGTAGCCCGATATGGTTATTTGCACTTGTGCGCTTGTGATTTTATCCTAAATATCTAAGCACTATTTATTTTGAATTTGAAAGACTCTCGATCCTACCTCATAAGTAAGGAATGAATCACAATTTCTCAAAACTATCAATCCCCACAACTTCCTTGGTTATATTGAGAGCGAGCTTTTGACCGAAATGAAATAATTCACTACTCTATTTGATATGTTGTAATTAGAACTTTGATAGCTCAAACCGGCATTTACGAAAAATGGTAAATCCCGTTGTGTGTGATTTCATCCCCTCGAGTGTGATCTCCTTGTTCCTTCGTGTCCTTATGAATCGAGAAAAGTGTGTATATGATAGTATCAAGAAGATGGTATTTAAACAATGGCAAACTTTGGATATAGACCGAATACAATGTGAGTAGGAGAGGGATAACACAACTGAACAGAGCTTGACTATGCAATTCCTAAATGGGTTTATTGTGGGAATACAATGCAAGTGCACCGAGAGTTTTAGAATCTATCCTTGTGACAAAACAAAACCTGGAACTTTAATGGATTCTAGTCTAAAATGAAGCTATTCTATATTAAACCGATTGTATGGAGCAAAGAATGGAACAAGACTCAAAACAAGAAGATTACAATGACCTCTAAAAGACCAACAATGGAGGTAAAACATGAAATTGATAGAATTCTAAGCAAGAAATTGAAATACCGAATAAGAGAATTGAGAAGATGAGGGCCATTTGCTTGAAAACAAGTTGGCTATTTATAACCAATGCATTTACAAGAGGTAAACTCTCAATTGATCTCTTTTACTATAAACAAAGGAAAACACTATTTCCAGGGAACCAAAACATTAATGCAAGCTTAAGTGGTTGAAGAAAGTGTGTACATTTGAATACTTACGCTTGACGCGATCGTCGGAAGAATTTGGAAAATGTGAACAGGACTGTCTCCCCGCATAGGGGTGGCGGTTATGGGACCGCCGCCCGGCCGGGCGGCGGTTTCATCACCGAAGACAAAGATGCAAGAAAAAAGGAGGGAGAGGGAAAACAAAGCATGCAGAGGCCGAGCGGGGCACGGGACACGATGTATACTTGGCGAGCTTTTCTGGATCCCAAACACCTTGTGAGGAGACCTGTATCATCATTGGGGTATGTGTAACATCTTTCTGGCGGTGCAGTACCCTACAATTTTGGGTACGTACATATTGCCCCCTCAAAGAAGCGTTTTAGCCATGAAGAGGCATAAAACAGTGGATCCGAGTATGGCAGTCCCAAAATGGGGAGTTAGAAGCTATATCTCGACATGCCCGGTGTCAAAATGTCGCCATTCAAAGATCGCGCTATCTACTGAAATGAAAAGAGGACTCAAGTGCAGATAGATAAAACAATTTGAGAAATAAGACTAAATTGATATGAAATGAGGACTTACCATCTACGCGGGTTTAGAACTTACCTCCGTCGACGCTCTGACCCTATGAAAGACATTCAAAATCAATTTTAAAAGGCTATATATATAAAACAAACTCATTTTACTATTCATTTATGCGGATTGATTTGATAGTTTTTGAGCTCTGGGACCCACGGTGACAGTTTTCGACGAGAGTATAGTCAAAACATTCATGGTGAGATAGCGATCATGCCTTCGAGAGCAGAACATCGATTCGTGAAGTCTCAGGTTAGTTCTTCTCGATTTATTGTTTTTAAACCTAAAATGTGGAAATGATGAAATCTTTGTCTCGGGGTCATTTTTGAAAATGTTAGTTTTAAACATGTCTCTAGGGGGGGCACCCATAGGGTAGGTTTCTTTTTTAGTTAAAATGGTGTTTTAATTTGTATTTGGGAATTTTTTAGGGTATATGACCCGTTTGTACTCAGTAGACAGACCACCACCTGTGCGGGGGTGGCGGTTACTGACCGCCGCCTTACAAGGTGGCGGTTATGGAACCACCACTTTACACAGGGCGGCGGTCCGTGACAGAAAGTGCTAAAACAATGCTTTACTTTATTTATTTTACATTTTTTGCACTTTTACATGTTTTTAATAGTTTTTCCAACTGGATTTTAGTACTAACTTACTCCTTTTTTGTGTTTTTGGGTGTATGCAGAAGAAGGAGGAGTATATTAGATGGAGCCAGGAGAGGGAGTGTGATCGGGCTTCTAAAGAAGGTGTTAGAGGCACTCTCCCGGCCGTGCGCAGAGCGAGATACACTTCGAGAGGTCGGAATTTGGAGGATTGCGTAGGTTCCTCACGTTGAACCTACCAATCACATGCATTTGTGTGTCTTATTTTCTTATCGGGACATGGATCGGAACACCTTATGATTGTCGAGAGTTAGGGGTGAGTGGTCCATCACTCGGAGGATGTTTACCGAATCTTTGGGGTCCCGATCCTTGGGCAGGCGACCGTCTCTTAAGATAATAGTTTCGAGATCCTAGGTGGTTTAGTGGGCCACCTACATGGGGGATGCAGTTGTATCGATGGGATCAAAGAAGGGAGTGAGGATCCACTCCATTATTGAGTTAGACATTCTTGTGCTCCATGAAGGCCATCATGGGCATCCTTGCATCAAGACTGATTGGGGACAAGGGAGGGGACACCCTCTTATATTGTTGGGCCCCCATTATTGCACAGATTGAGGGCCATGGACGTGTCTACACTTGGGGAGCAGATATCCTTGGGACTACCTACCATGATTTATACAGGGTAGTCCGATTACAGGGACAATCACTGAGCCACCCGACTCTTGTCATGAGTTGGGTGTATGAGCATATCACCCCATATGGGAGAGGTGTAGAGGTAGAGGATCCCGGGCCGTCGGGGGTAGCTAGGTGGACAGTATGACAATTCTTAGATCACCTCACCCGGCCAAAGTGGCCTCCTTGACTACCGCAGACATGGAGACCACTCCTTATTAGGCCATGGCACGGTGTATCGGGAGAGGAGATTGTTACATTGATTTCTGTCGACTACCACTCGACTTGATAGACAGGGGCAAGAAGTTGGAGATCCACCCTTTTGATAGAGTACCAAAGTAGTTCAGCCTCCCCTATAGTGACATGCTTCCTCCGGTGGGTCCAAGAGATATAGATCTATCTGTGAGGCTCGGGGAAGTCCCGAAGGTCGGGGTTGGACTATTGTTACTCTCGGTGTTCCTATCACGGCTAGGAGGGTGGTACGTGCTCGAGGAGAGCCGGTGCTCCTCGAGCACCTTTAATTTAGATTGCCGCCGGTCCCGTCCATGCAAGCAATGATGAGCCCATTGACATGGAATCCGAGTCCGAGGAGTTCACATGGGGAGAGACATAGGAGGAGATAGAGGAGATGAAGATCGGTGAGGTGTGTGGGGGAGATGATAGCGATTCCGAGTGGCATGACACATGGAGATCCTACGGGCGAGAGGGCGGAGCGTAGTGCCGAGAGGGTGACTTTGGTCTTAGAGGAGTTGCTTTCTCAAGAATTAGGTGGAGATGGTAAGTCCATTGCAGGCCATCACATTGCCCCGCAGATGTGGGAGAGATACATCGCCATTAGCGGTGGCATCGGTGGCGGCGCGGGATCCTGAGATCCTTCTTAGAGGCCCGACGATCCGAGTGAGTTGTCACTCTTCTCTTGACTTTTGTTTTAGTTAGAATTACCTTAGTTGTTATTTCTTTTGTTTTGTTTACTCTTGGTTTTATATTTGATCGTATTCTAACTTGTTTTCTCCTTTGTTTGTAGAGACCGCCGATGATTGGCGAGACTTGATTTGCCTAAGTATGTATTGATACCTTACTTCTCCCCTCGAGAGAAATTTGATAGCTCAAACCCGGCATTTACAGTAACAGTGGTAAATCCAGCTTGTGTGTGATTTCATCCTCACAGTGATCTCCTCGTTCCTTCGTGTCCTCGTGAATCGAGAAAAGCATGTATATGACAAAGATCAGCCAAAGATGGTATTCAAACAATGGCAGCTTTGGATATGACCGAATACAATGATGAGTAGGAGAGGGATAGCACAAGTGAACAGAGCTTGACTATGTAATTTCTAGCGGGGGTTTATTGCGGGAATACAACACAAGTGCACCGAGAGTTTTAGAATCTATCCTTGTGACAAAACAAAACCTCGTAACTTTAATGGATTCTAGTCTAAAAATGAAGCTATTCTATATTAAACTAATTAGACGGAGCAACAATGGAACAAGACTGAAATAAGAAGATTAAAATGACCTCTAAAAGACCAACAATGGAGGCAAAACATGAAATTGATAGAATTCTAAGCAAGAAATTGAAAGACTGAATAAGATAATTGAGAAGATGAGGGCCATTTGCTTAAAAACAAGTTTGCTATTTATAACCAATGCATTTACGAGGTAAACTCTCAATTGATCTCTTTTACTATAAACAAAAGAAAAACACTATTTCTAGGGAACCAAAACATTAATGCAAGCTTAAGTGGTTAAAGAAAGTGTGTACATTTGAAGATTTACGTTTGATGCGATCATCGGAAGAATTTGGAAAATGCGAACAGGACCACCACCCTGCACAGGGCGGTGGTTACGGGACCACCGCCTTGTCCTGGGTGGCGGTCACTGACCGCCACCCAGTCATGGCGGCGGTTTCGTCACTAAAGACAAAGATGCAAGAAAAAAATGGGGAGAGGGAAAAAAAAAGCATGCAGAGGCCGAGCGGGGCATGCGGGACACAAACGTATACATGGCGAGCTTTTCCAGATCCCGAACACCTTGTGAGGAGACTTGTATCATCATTGGGGTATGTGTAACATCGTTCGGCAGATCAGCAAGTACCCTACAATTTTGGGTACATACAAGGACCTTGCAATAGAGTTCGAGATGAAGGACTTGGGACTCATGCACTATTTTCTAGGCATGGAGGTGTGGCAGACAGATGGAGAGATTTTCCTTGGTCAAGGGAAATATTGCATTGAAATCTTGAAGAGATTCAAGATGGAGGACTGCAAAGCCATGTCTACACCTATGATCACTAATTGGAGGAAGGTAGATACATCTAAGGACAAAGATGTAGATCCCACCTTATACATGCAAGTTAATTGGTTCACTCATGTATTTGGTCAACACCAGCCGGATATAGCATTTGTAGTAAACTCTCTTAGTCAGTTCATGGTTGAGCCAAAGAGAGTGCATTGGACAACGGCCAAGCATGTGTTGCATTATTTGCATGGTTCAGTTGAGTATGGGATCAAATATGTTCGAGGTGAAGGAATCAAGTTGATAGGCTATACTGACGCAGATTGGGCAGGCAGTACAATAGACAAAAGGAGCACTTCAGGGTGTTGTTTCAGTTTAGGATCAGGAGTTGTTTCTTGGTTCAACAGGAAGCAGAAGTCTGTGGCTTTGAGTTCATCAGAAGCAGAATACATTGCAGCTAGCATGGCGACATGTGAAGCTATATGGCTTCGGAAGTTGCTAGTGGCCTTGTTTGGTCATAAGGTTGAGACTACTGTGATACACTGTGACAATCAGAGTTACATCAAGTTGTCTGAGAATCTAGTGTTTCATGATAGGTCTAAACATATAGATATCAGGTATCACTTCATCAAGGATTGTGTACAATGAGGTATTGTTCAGCTACAATACATACCTACAGAGGAGCAGGTAGTAGACATTCTGACTAAGGCATTGGGGAAGGCAAAATTTATCTTCTTCAGAGATAAGATGGGTGTCGTGCAGAACAACTTCCTCGCTAAGAGGGAGTGTTAATTTGTTAGCTTGGACAGCTTTGTTCGTCCATTTGCTAAGATTAGATAATATTTATCTTATTGTTGAGAATGTATTTAATTATTTTTTATTTTTATTTCCTTTAGTGACACCTTGCAACCTATTTGTTATGGTTGTTAAGCTATTATGTATCTTAGTCGTCGATTGAGAATCGATCTCAGCCATTGGTTTACCAATGAGAGTAGTATAAAAGGAGGTCATTGGGCATTTGGAGAATAAAATTTTTAGAGAAGCATTTGCAGTGCTAGCAAATGTGTTTGTAAGTTTGCGGTGATAGCAAATAGTCTTGCGATGTTAGCATGGGCGCCATGATAGCGTTGGGGATAACAATGGGGAATATCGGAGGAAGAAGTTGGGAGATTGTGGAGTTACGCGAATGTGGCAAGGAATCTTTGTATCTCTTTACTTTTCCAAGTTAATATAATTCCTCATTTGTAGAACTGGTTTCCCCTTAGGAGTTTTTTCCAGAGGCAATTATGTCCGAAAATATTGTGTTCATTATGTTACGCATTTCTTTCCGTATTTTTATTAGTGAAGTCATGCGCTTGTGTTATTTTTCGATATTAGTTTGAATAAGTTTTGGTAGTTAAATAATATTTTAAGATAGGAGATTAATAATCGGATCGCAATGAATTTCACAAAGTCCATAATCTTTTCATATGTAACACATTTGTTAGAAAATGACAAATGTTTACCATGGATGTAAATAAAGTTATATTAAATACTTTGCTTTCCCACATGGACGGGGAAGTCCATGAAGTCTTGAACCAATATGTTGCACAATGACGGATCCAGAAACACCCAACATGGGGAAAATATAATTGGGAAGAAGGTAATAAGAAAAGTTACATGTTAGAAAGAAAAGTCATTCGCCTTACACCTCCCTTTTGTCTCTCGCAGCAAAATCATTGCTTTCAAAAGGCGAAAGGGGACTTTCCATAAAATGTTGTAAAATAGTTTTACTTGCCATAGAAATCGTAAAACACGAGCTAAAACAGGAGAAGGAATTATAAACCCTTTCTAATGGGAAAGAGAATTGATTTCACTCATCGAATTTTAAATCAACTACTATAACCCATATACCAAAGTGTCCTTTTGGTAAAGAGGAAGTAGGAGAAAGTCCATTTTATAAAATCATCACAAATACAACAAGACCTAAGCCCTTATGTTCATATTGGGCTAACCCAACTTCATGAAAGCCCATTGAGTATTGATCTTTAACATAGTATTAAAAACACGCCTTAATAGGCATACTTATACCAGATTTTCCGGCCACCACATTGAAGTGGTTACCAAATGCCTCAAATATTCCAAAGACATCCAAATCCCAATATCTCCAAGAGAAAACAACATTTACGAGATTATATATACTTGCTTTAACATGATTTCGGCCTATTATATAATTTGTCAATTCATGCCAAGTTTTAATCACTTAGCGGTAGTAGATGAAACAGGGAAATAGAAAAAAATATAAGTGAGGCAAAATTGAGAACGAGAGGCATGTGATACTACATTGTGCATTGTGCTCTGTAGGATTGAGGATAATACACCATGGTTATATAGATCTTTACTGGCCCAGGAAGGAAGCATGACTGTCCGCAAGGCCCCACCGACATAGGAGTCCATCTTAATAGCCGACATTTCTCATGCACGAATAATGTTTTCCGCATGGTGACCATTGAGGAAGTCAAATTTGAGGTAGTGAAATATTACACTAGGAAGAGGGGTGATGAAGAATGGGATTGAGGGAGGAGAATTCCGGGAGGGGGAAAAATGTTGGAGGGAACATATGCAAAAAGTTCTTCTTTCATATGATAAGAAATAAATGAACTGTGTCCAATTTTTGTCAATTGTTTGAAGTAGAAAATGGGTGTGGTGCATAAATCATCGAGGCAATGCAATTTTGAGATATCTAAGAAAATGAGGCCTTATTAGTCGATACTCGGAAAGTCAATAATTTATTTTTACAATCTCATCAACTACGACATCATATCAACAAGGTATATTGAGTCCCCTCCACATGTCACTAACTCTAAAGTGTCTTGTGACAAGTGCAAGTGAATTACACAAAAATTGCCTCGTGTTCTAATTACCCACAAAATATTTCCAGTAAAATGGTTTTGTGCCATCTTTATACAACATTATTTCAAGCCCTTTTCTATGCTTGCCCTAGTAATAGTAGATATTAGGTGCAAGTTTTTTCTTTGTGGATTTGTAATTGAAATTGTCTACTCAACATTGTAGCTTCTTAACAGTCATTAAATTTGAAGCATTTTCATGTGTATAATCTTATGGATGTTATTTTGAAATTTTTGCATTTTGGGACTTTCTTGTATGAGGAAGTTCTCGAAGAAGATGAGAGGAGACCAAGTGTATGGTGTTCTCATAAATTTTGTAATGAATTCATTGAAATTAAAAGCACTAATTGTTGATTCATTAAATGTTATGTTCTAATTGTAGTGCCCACCCATGTGGGACCCAAACACAAGACCAAATATATCAAGATAACAAAATAAATTGACTTTCATTTACTTGATACAACTATGTGACACCATTTAGGCTCACAAGAGATTGCTCAACACCACATGCAATGTTTACACCAACATGAAGAACATGCAAATATCAAGATGACACAAGATGCAAATCAATGCCACACTTATATAAACGAACAAGTATGAAACCACGACCCAACCACAACATGAACATCATGAATAGGCACCTTCCACAATATCACATTTTCATGGTTACATCTTTATTATAATCATATTTCATTATTAGCCTTAATGATTTGAAGAGTACTTAACATGAAAACACACATATTCCTTTTTTTTAGACTACATTTCTTTTAGTTTGTTTAACACTTAACTTAGGATGGTTCCATCTTAACTACCATTTAAACTCCTTTATTTAACCTTATAGGTCTCAAGTAATTATTTATCATGAAGCATATATTCTCATTCACAACACTACATATTATTTATTCCATTTCAGATTTAACTTATAACAAGTACACTTAATTGAGTTCTTTTCTCTACTACTATAATTTCCATATCTCAATATTAGATTGAAACATTTTAACACACATGTGAGAGTCTCCTAGCTCCTCGGTCTCAACTAGAGTTTTTATTCCAACTAAAATCATATTTTCTTGGCATTTTTATTTCACTTCTATTATAAAAATGAAGGAAATTCACAAGAAGTTAAGAAGGGGAAAATTAAGTCTAAGGGTGGATAGATTTCCCCTTTTTTGTAGTTTTTATGATTCAATAATTGGTTAGAGTCCATTTAACATCTATGTGACATGAGTTTCATCTTCCAAAAAAGAAATCATGTTCTCCCCAAAGCTTAAACTTGCATGGAGCAATTCATCCCATCATTAATCACACAAAAAGAGTTAACATTGGTTTAAAGGGAATGGATTCCATATTTTGTTTACTCAAAAAATCAACATCTTAGGGACACATTTTTGATAGACAAAGTTGACAATAGGTTTCAACACCAATAGCATATAAAAATGTCATAGGTTTTAATTTACTTCTATTTGCACTCAAGGACTCTACGTCTAACTAAAAGTCAATTTTGGAGTGGTTTGAACACCTTTTTTTTTTAATTATTATCAGCAAATAGTTTTTTGAAAGGGACTATACCCTTGAATACAAAAGAAGGCCTCGAGAGCCGAGTAAGAGTGAGAAAGAGAGAATGGATCAAGATCCAAGTGTTACAATGAAGCTCAAAGTAGCTCAAATTTACACAAACGAGACATAACAAAGAAACCACAAAGAAAAAAACAAGAAACCAACTGCAGAGAAACAAAGACAAAGTAAGCTCACACGATCATTACCCTTACCTGTGCAAAGCGCTACCCTTCAGTGGTAGATTTTTTTCTTTTGTTGGCCGCTACCCACCCCGATGGAGTCTTCATGGTCGAGAAGAAGACAAAGGAGGAGTATTTTCCTTAATGCATATGTCCCATTTGGACACCATGTTGTTCTCCCGAGAGATATATTTTTCATTTTCCATGCTTTGCCCTCAATAGCCTTGTGTATTTTTCATGTTTCTAATAATCTGAGTTTCGATAAAGGGGTTTTGTTGACTCGTTCAACTACCGCTTTGATCAAGATCCTTTCTATCCACAAAGATCAAGTGCTCCGGAGTGCGCTCTTTTCACCAAATAAGGCTTCTTCTCATGTTGATGTTTTTCCATCCCACAAGCAGAGAGGTGTGTCCTAATCCAAAACACCTTCTACATCGAAAAGGCACCTTCATAATCAAGAGTTTGTGACCAAGTTCTATTTTACTCTAAGGTCTACATGGTAGCGGGAAGATTTTTATCGGTGTCAAGTTCCACCAGATCCTGGGCATGTGTAGATGGGTGTAATTAGTTGTTTGAGAATCTATGTGAGTGTAGTACCCAAGGTATCGCCAATGGTTGTCGTACATTCATGACTCCTAACTGGAGAGGTAAATGGGGCAAATTTTTGATCCAAACAGTTTCCATGAGAATGACTTTGTGTGCGGTTAAAGGATGGGAACCAAGGTTTCATGATCAAATATTTTGACTCGCAGCAGTCCGAGCTTGGAAGCAATGATGTCTTTATCAGCTATCAAGAGAAAACCATAATGAAAATGCCTTTAGCACATGGATATAAGTATATCTTACTAGTTAAAGATGGAGTCCAATGTTTGGAGATCCACGCGTGAAGAGCGGAAGGCGGGCCATAAACCCCAAATCTACAAATCGAGCATGCTCTTTATAGTAAACCTCAGATGAAATGACATCTTCCCCAAATGTAATACATGGGGTGATGTCTGCAGGTTTCATGGAGGATTCCTTGCATTTTAAGACGTCTTTGAAGGAGGTTTCAAGAGACTCGCGCCTAATCCCTTTATCCAGCATTGGAATAACAGGTAGATCACCCTGTTTCAGTTCACCACGAACCTCTCCTTTCCCAGGAACACCCCCAGATGATGAATGAATGTGGCTAGGGTTTGCAGAACCGTCGGAGTGTACAGTCGCAGCCTTGGGAAAGGCGAGGTCGATCCACGACCAAGGAGCCGCATTGTTTTCCCGTCCAGGAGCAGAGCCGCCACCATGGACGCGATTAGGGTTAGATTTCTGCGGTAGCGACCATGGCATTGGCTTCCCTAATAGTCACGCGAATAGTCGCGAACGATCGTGCATTGAACAGCCGCGAATGCGATCCTACGGAACAGCCATGGAAGTCGGCCATGGAGCATTTACCATGAGCGGGCTTGATGGAAGGGGGCCATGAGCAATCTCGAGCAATCTCGGAGCAATCTCCTATCCCACAAAATTCCAAATTTTACTTTCTTTCAAAACTAGCACCTCATGAATACAATTTAAATTCTAAAGGTTATTAACAATTTCATTCACATTTGACTCTTATTGTTGCAATTGAGAACACAACTTGGACAGTGGGATCTAAATGCAAATCGCATCCGCAATTGAACCTTCTAAGATATCTCTCAACAAACATATCCTATTTGAGTCACCCTAGACTCTCCAAAACACTCATGTACAAGGATTAATTATCTTGTATTTAATGCAGTCGAGATTCTTTTGAGGTAATAAAAAAAAGAGGGAACCACCACACTTTTCGGTTTACCAAAGTTTGCTTGATCACATTACAAGGAATAATAATTACCTTCCTTACTTTCCCTTATGATCCCATACACATACATTGATTAGCCCTTCCAGAGAGGCTTAGAATACAAAACACCCATTTAAAAACGTTGTTAACACATTACATCATTCATGTCACAAAGTGACATTGTACCCTTAACTATAACAACATGCACACTTCCACATGCACAAGAACCCTTTAAGGTGAACGACACATGAATAACACAATGCTCAAGGGTAACCTTCTCAAGGGTTGTTATATTAGGGTCATTTGGATAACTTTTAAAATAACCTCCTAATAGTGGTGACCATAACCATTCCTATATAAGGTGGTTTATTTGCTTATGAGTTTCCCAAGTATTTTTGTAAAGCACACAAGAATACATAATCATTACTTTCACATAGGAGCACATTAAAAAATGGTCATTTCATTTCCAGTTAAAATGTACATCTACACCATTAGCAAGATATATACCTATAATCAAAATCACTCCTAGAATAAAATGCCCATTTTCCCAAGATACCAATATGCTACAATTTCTTACTCATCACAAAATAATCAATAAATAACATTCATGTTCATAACAATAGTGTTGATTTATCCATTTAATATTACATGTATTTCAAAGATAATCCGTTATTACAAAAGCACAAGTAACGCTACAATTTTATTCTTATCCCATGTACCTACAACCACCACATGATCAACACAACTATTGGCATGACATCTACCTACAATCTAACAAAATTACAATTTCATAGTTTTCAAATAATAATGAAACTATATTTACCACACTTCAAGGAGAGTAAGAAATACAATGCCATTTCATTTCATTTTCAAAGCCAAGGAGAGAGATAGAGAGAGAGAGAAAAACACAAATTTTCCACAATCAATTTATTTTCAAGCAAGTGTCAAAAGAAGGTTTCCTACAATCATGTATTTGTGTTTACAAGGTTTCTTGATCATTATTTTGCTTGGATAAGGTCATATGACAATTTTCTCCATTTAGTTACAAGTTTCCAAACTGTCAAATTTAGACAATTAACTCAACAATCAACATTCAAAACCATCTATGAGACTCAAACACACAAGGGAACAAAATCCTACCTACCCCCTATATACATGGAAACACTCGAGTTGACAGAAGCCCTAACTAGAAAATTGGGTTCACTTAGTGCCTGCCTTTCTGGAGCTACCAATCATAAATGTACCCGAATAACGTCATCGCCCAATGACCAAAGGCCTACAAAACCCACTTCAGTAAAGTAACTTGCAAGGTGGTTTTCTAAGAACTGAGGGTTGGTAGTGATTGACATGGAGAAAAACTAGAGGTATGCAGGAGCCTGAAATCCATTTCTACACCTAGGGCCAAAACTGTGGGTTAAAACCAAACTGCAATTTTAACTTTCAGCAGTTGTCTAAAGCTGCGAACTAAAAATTCGAATGAATATCCAAGGAACAACTTAGGGTTCGGTTAAACACTTCATGTGACAAGGAGCACGGTCTAAAGCTTGATTTTCTCACTTCGGGGTTTATAGAGATATTTTATGCCTCATTGAAAACAGGTTTTATTTAGATTTTACAAGGTTGTCAAGGAGTAGTTTTGACCTAACATTCAAGTTCAAATCCACCAACTGTGTGGCTTCTGTAATTGGTAACAATATCAAATTTTTTCCATCCATCCACGAGGTAAATGGGAGTAATGTTTACATTCATGGTTACTTGTCTAGTTTCGTACAAATAGAGGCAAAATTTGCTATAAAATAATATGTCCCATTTAATTCACCTAAAAGTTATTTTTCTTTAGATTGATTTACAACTCCATTAAAATTAAGAAAATTAGAAATGTTAAAATGATCTCTGCCAGCGCCATTGCAATAGTAACAGCCGACAAGGCTCTTTTTCCACGGTCTTTTCAACAATCTGTTTTGTGCGATTCCAAAATCAATGATGTCCATGAAGCCATATTATTTCAAGCATTTTATTAAACAGTCTAACTCTACATGCCTTGCGAAGGGGCTATGTTAATCTTCTCTGTGGCGTCCAAATTTGCCAAACAGTCCATGAAACTACAATCTTTTATCAAACATTTTACACACATTGCATAGGGGTCATGTTAGTCCTCTCTGCATCATTCCAATTTGTCAAACCACCCATGTGCCCTGCGTAGGCTTCCCAACTGTCAATTTACATTTGATTGAAAGTTCCCAAGTCTTTTAAACAAAATATTTTTGTGCAGCAACCACACAATCATCACAGTCCACGTGACCACATTTTTTGTAAGCATTTTAATAAACATTATGTTGCATTGAGAATGTATCCACATTTTGCATTTTAATGGATGTCCATGAACTGTTCAAAATTCCCATCTGGGTGCAGGCTAACATGATATCAATAGAGGTTATGGTGTATGGCTTTACACCAGTCAAACTTGCATTTTGTGAAACAACAATCTTCCTCCCACGTTGGTACAAGATGGGTATGCAACCAGAAGGGTTTGGGAGTTTGGCTAGATCAAACAGCCCAAGATCTCAACAATGCAACAAAACAATTTAAAAAAAAAAATAAAAAAATACCTTTCTAAAAGATTTGAAAATGCTGAGATCCTCTTCTAAAGTTCTCAAACTCGTGCATACATGGAGCATACTGGAAAATGACGAGGAATCCAACTTACACCTGCCAAAAGAAAATGCTTGAAAGTTTCTTAATCCTTTCAATCAAACCCATTATGAATAATACCTACAGCTAAAACCTACACTCACCATGAAGCTCCAAAACAAAGCCAAAAATTTGCAAAAATACATCCTCTAATGAAAATTCCATGGTGATGGAGGTGGCATGACACCCCACCTGACAGGAGAGCGTCGCGGGATCAATGAACACACCTATGCAAGACGACCGACACGAGAGTGGCTTCTACGGTAACCACTCTGTTGTTGACTACCTTTGCAGCCACGAGACAAAGAGTGACGAGTTGGGGATGACAAAACTCGAACGACATTGCATGGGGTATCACTCCAATGACATATGAAAGTTTAGAGGTGTTCAACCATGAGAGAAACTTTGTTTTCTTGAATTCATATATGCAATAATACATTAGATATAACCATAGACTTATTTTTAAAAGGAAAAGTGTACTTGGATTATTTGAATTCAATAACTTGTATTTTTGTGAGGAGGTTTGCAACAAATACTTTAACCTTGTTTGATCGTGTATTGGGGCAACCAAAAAGAGGGTCAAAGACTCCCAGGGAGTTACGACAATGAAGCAAGGCTGAGAATTTGTCAGAGTTGAGAGGAGAAGATTGAGGCCAGCTTCGGTCTCTCTTGTGTTCAATCATGTTAAAATCATCTCCTAAAATCCACTCAGCCGAGGGCAGATTTGAACACATCCAATTCCACAATGAAAGTGGGTATCAAAGGAGGCTTAACAGAATCGACTGGTTTTGTGTTAGTATTTTTATTAAATCACTTCTCTCCTTTCCATACGTTTCAACATTTAATGACATGGTTCTCTCTAATCATTTCCCCATCTCTTGCACCTTTAGTTTAGATCCTTCCTCTACCCCCCACACTCATCTTCCTTCAAACTTAATATTTCCCATCTTTCATCCCCACAATGCATTCCTCAAATTTCTTGCATTCAGGAGTTACATAACCCTGTCAGATTACATCCACAAGATGGATTCTATGGTGGGAAGAAGTAGTGACCAAAACTGTAAAGATTATTTGTCGTTATGGTAGCTTCTGGCCAAGGAGAGATGGAAAAAATAAAACCAACTCAGACACAATCTTATTTGACAACGTATTGCTCTTGAGGAACATCCTCACAACAACGTGCTTCAAATTGTTGTTACAAAAACTAGAAGATGATTTTAGGAAGTATGAATTTATAGGGGCCAAGGTGTAAGAATGTGGGCTCGCCTATTTTGGACTCAACATGGTGACCACGACTCTAAATATTTTTTCAAATATCCACAGTATAAACAAAGAGTTGAACACATTCCACATATTATTTCAGACAAAGGGGCAGAGTCTCACTCACTTGATGATATCGAAGGAGTTTTTTTTCCAACATTAAAGTAATTCATTTAAAGAGGAACATGAACTTGAATATTATGAATCCTTTCTTGAGGAATGGATGCATGGGTGCATCCTCGTAAAGTAAATCGACTACTAGTCACCTTCTTGAAACAAATTACTATTACCAATCTCAAACAACAATAATGACGAGGACTAAGAAGACCCTTGGTTTGGACGGACCTGTTTAATGTCTACAAATAAGTGGAGGCCAACAGATCCTTGGGGATTGTCATTAACCATGTCCTGATCAAGCTTATTCCTAAAGCCAGTAATAAGAATCAAATATGCGGTTGGCGCCCCATCACTCTTTTGAATGTATCTTACAAAATCATTGCAAAGGCTATTTCTATGAAATTTAAAGTGATTTCCCAAGATATTGTTCACCTAGAGCAAACTAGTTTTGTACAAGGCATATATATTTTGGATAATCTTCTTTATGCGTCGAAAACTGTCCAATGGGCTAAATATTTACATCGATACACACTATTGGTAAAAATTGATTTTGATCAAGCGTATGACTGGATATGATGGAAATTTATCCTCAAAATGCTCGAGTGGTTGGGATTCAGTTCCCACTTCAAATAATGTATTCAAATGCTTTTATCGAAGCATGTGCTCAGGTCATGGTTAATGACAACCTCATAACTTCCTTTGACCTTCAACGTTTAATTCACTAGGGTTTCCCTTGCCTGCCTTTCTAAAATGATGTTCTTGGTCATATTATCCTCTACAAGCTCATCATTAAGGAGACCTTAAAGGAATTTCTCTTCCTCAAGGAGCTTATGATCTTAACTCTCATTTTGCTGATGACTCTCTCCTATTTTTGTAAAATGATGAACACGAGATTGTTACTTCTCAAGCAAACTAATACTTGATATTTATCAGACATATCTAGTTCCAAATTGTGCAACCATAAAACATAAGTGATATTAATTAAAAATGACCCGAATCTATCTTGGATTCCCCAACTTGAAACATCCTCCCACATGGGAAGATTACTTGTTATTTGGGTATTTTGTTTGGTATACATCTCTCTCCTCGAGATATGTGGGAGTGGGTGCTCACTAAAATTCAAAAAAAGGTTGAAATTTGGTCATGTAAATTTCTCTCGAAACTTACCCAATGCACAAAGTTGTCCTTGGGAGTAGAGGATGGATTTGTAGCCTAATGAATCATGATTTAGAACATCTACAAATCTTGGTGGACCCAAACAATTGCTTGATTCGTTCGTAGTTTCCATTTTTCACATTTACGGTTCTTGTTGTAGTTCCAATCTCGAGTAACCTGACTAAAAGGTAGGTGTTCCATGCTTACAAGATGAAATTTGTATGCAAAGAAAACGGTTGTTTCTTGTACATTGGCATCACTTTCGATGACAAGTCTGAAATGACCCTATGATCGACCAACCATGCATGAAGTTTCCAAAGTTCTAAAGGCTATTTGATGAACCAATTTTCTTCCCAAAATTTTCTATTAAATCAAAAAATAAACAAATTCTAAACAAAGATGGAAAACACTCAACAAAGAAAATAAATTTTATAAATCATGACATTGTTAAAAATGGAAAAAAAGTATTTCTATAATATTGAATGTCCTAGATAAATAATAAATTACATATTTTATCTAATCTTGACATGTTTAAACATTAGATTCTAGATGAAGAAGATGACAACAGAAAAAGTTTGGTATTTATATATTAAACATATTGTTTGAAAGTGTTGTACTTTATAACGTTGTAGAAAAAAATAGATTATGAGTATATTAGTATTATTTGTAAAACTAAATTATATCGCACATGATATCAACTGATAACAAAACATTTGGACGTAACCAAATAGAATTTTTTAGCTGAGCTTGCACAATGATGATCTAAAGTCTAAAGCTTTTTCAATGTCCATCTGCACTTTGAATCTAGGGGAGGAAATAATACTTCCTTAGCTTCCACAATCCTCTATTTAAACTGCACTACTTGTAACACTAACATTTTCATAGCACAAAACCCAAGCAAAACTCATTAATTAATTAGGGAAATTATGAAATAATTTTATTTTTTAAAAAGGGTTGTAACGAGATAACCTCCAACTAGGTTTAATTATTTCACGCTTAATAAATTCCTCATATTCATAAGGTTGTCATAATTGAATTAACAATTTTTTTATTGCTTCGTTCCATCGTTTCGTGTTTAAATCCCCTTCACAGGGTTATCATTATCTCGCCTTGTTTAAAGTGTCACTTATTTACTTAATATCCTAAGGCTAAGGTCTCAACTTACCCTAACCATATAATTAAGTTCAAATAATATTAATCCTTATTATAGCATTATCTAGTTGTCCATTTATAAAATTAATTTAATTAATTCTTAAAGTCAATCCCTTTATAAAATTCACTTATTTAAAGCAATAATGGTCACAAGTTAATCCTAACCCTCTAATACCCTTAGGTGGCCCCATTCACAAATTACCCATACATTTAATTTAAAACATATTCCCACAAAATATCCTCACCTAACAATTGTAGGATTGATTCCCTACCCTTAGATTGATTCATTTAGAGCCCTTAGATCTTAGGTATTCATTCTAACCCTAATCATCCTTATGAGGTATTCTTATTCATTCTTTTACCCTATTTTCTCATTTTCATTTTACAAGTTTGGGAGAAAGAGGAGGATGGAAGCCATGGAAGGTTGCTCAAGTTCTTGGATGGATACACACATTTTTGGTTGCTTATTTTCATTTGCATCCCTCCTAGGGTTTGCTCATATTATTATTTGTTATTTGTGTATTTGTTTTTGAATTTACCCTATTCGGGTAAGGGCACTTTTGCCCCATTTTTATTTATGGTTTAAGGAGATATGCACTCCAATGTAGGGTTTGTGTATGTATATATATCTATATGTGTGTGTGTGTGTGTATACCCATTTGTTAGATATCTATTTGTATATGGCATTATATTTGTAAATGGGTATATATATTTCAAAAAAACGGGTAAATGGGCATGATTTTCACATAGAATGGTTTCAACATTTCAAAAAAAGTTGACTAATTTTAATTTTTAGATGCTCTATTCAAACTTACGAAAAAATTGAGTTTGTATCATATCTAAGAAATGCTTTGGATGTGGTTCGCGATTAGTAGAACCAACTCTCCATTTTATGACATCTTTTGTATTAGGTGAAACTCTAGTGTTATCATGCAAATTGAATAACAACTTCTCTTATAACATAGATATATCTTTGTCCTTACGTGGTGCTCTAGTAAAAAATGCACAATAATCGGTGTTATTGAGTGATTGAAATATATTACGTCTTTCAATTGCTTTCATTAGAGTTTTTCGATTAACTTTCAACATTTGACTTGTTTGCGTAATCAAACGTTGTTTTTTTGTTGATTCACTTACAACACTAGTAGCAAGTACACGACGCACAATATTACTATCCCTTGTGTGTATCTTAACACCAACAATGTGATATGCATCATGAAGGTTTTCAACAATTGTAATGGTTTGACAACGTATATTAGATGTTGTCAATCTTAAGTTTTTTAATGTAGGTCTCATTTTATTCAATTTCATCAAACTAACCAACAACTGACATCTTTGGGAATCATTTAAAATTTCATAATGATTATCCCAAATTTCAGTGGATTTTCTTTTGATTTTCCATTCAGAAATTTTTTCAGACATTGGTTTCAAAATGTTCTCATCAATTTCAATAAAATAATTATGTCTCTTACGTAAAATCCTAGGAGGTTTTTTTGTCAATTTTTAATTGTCTATAGTTTCAACCCGAATTTCCCGATTCACATTTTCATTGTCTCCTTTAATTTAAACATCACCGATTTGCATCGAGTATTTAAGTCTTCTTCAACATTGATAGTAAAAAAATCTTCATCATGAGTATTTAATTCATCTTCACATTGATAGTAGAAACATTACTGGTTCGAAAGAGTTTGCGAGAATCAGTATTGAAAACTGTGCACCACGATGAAGTTGCACTCTAAAGGAAACGTAATAGCTCCAACGTAATCACAAGGAGGAATCGATCAATCAATGGAAGAACTTGCATAACAAAACAAAGCTTGCACATAGAGAAAGACAATGGAGTGTCTTGGCATACTCATAAATCAAAAATGAAAGGGTACATATAGGGTGTTGAGTAACCCTAGTGCATGACATAAGAAAACCCTAAACCTAACCCTAAACCTAACCCATGTGAGATGACCCTCCATATGTGAGTGGAGGACATATAGGATCCCACACACCAACACCCCCTTCATCAAAGCTGGGGTAGTGGCTATGATGAGTCAGAAAGAAAAAGAAGACACTCCTAAACAACTAAGAAAGATGTGTCAATGGGGCCCAACAACTAAAGGCCTGATAAGGTTCCCATGTACAAACAACATCTTCCTATAAGAAGAAGAATAAGATAAGGACTATATAGCTGAAGAAGATGACCAGATGCATAAGACCTCACCCCGAAGAGACCGTAAGTAAGAAACTTCACCTCGGTGAAGGGCTTGGTGATTATATATGCAACTCGATCAATTTATCTGAATGTATTGAATGTTGATGATACCATCATGAATAAGCTCTCGTATGAAGTGCATATGGATCTCAATGTGCTTCGTCCACTGATGCTGAACTGGATTTTTACAAATTGAGATAGTTCTTGTGTTATCATAATAGATAATGGTAGGCCACCAAAAGTGGATGCCAAACTCTGTCAGAATACCCTATAGCCAAACAACCTCTGTGGCAGCGTTAACTAGCTCCTCTATATTCTACCTCTGTAGAAGATATCACAATTGCATTCTACTTCTTGCTAGACCAACTAATAGGACCTGAACCAAGAGAGAAACTATAGCTAGAGGTATATTTCTGATGATCTAAGTCACTGACCCAATCAAGAATCTGTGAACCCAATCAAGTCAATATCCACCCCTCCAAAATAGTGAATGCCATCAGTATAGGTGCCACGAACATAATGAAGGATCCGCTTAGCTGCTTTCCAATGCAACTCATGTGGCTCCTACATGAATCTAGACATGATCCCAACAACATAAGATAAATCCGGTTGAGTGTGAGTCAAGTAAATCAAGCTCCCCACCAACTGTCGATAAAGGGTACCATCAACCAAGGGAGTAGAGCAATCAGAAACCAACTTAACCCCGAAAAGAAAAGGAGTAGGAGAAGACTTGCAATCGACATCTAAAAACAAGTAAGCAAGTCAAGAGCATACTTAGGTTGTGAAATCAAAATTCCCAAGTCGAAATTATTGTGAAATCTAGATCCCAAGAAAGTAATGAAGCAGACTTAAGTCAGTCATGGAAAACCTTGTTGGCCATGGCGATCTTCATAGAATCAATGATAGAGGAAGAGCTGCCTATGATCAACAAGTCATCAACATAGAGACCAAGAATGAGTATGGAGTCATCTTGCCATAGTTTATAAACATTTGGATCAGAATGACACCTAGTAAACCCTGATGTAAGTAAAAAGGAGTCCATCTTGGCATACCAAGCCCGAGGGGCTTGTTTAAGGCCATAAAGAGACTTCTTTAACTTACAAACGAGGGAGGGATCATGGACATAACCCGGAGGTTGTGCTATGTATATCTCTTCCTCTAGGTCAGCATGAAGGAAGGCACTCTTAACGTCCATTTGATGGAATTTCCATCTGTTTGCTACGGAAATGGCAAGGGTCAGTCGAATAGAAGTCATCTTCGTAGAACGAGCAAAATTTTATGTACAATTAACCCCATATATCCTGGGAGAAACCCTTAGCTACTAATCGTGCTTTAAACTTTTTGACATCTCCATCTACTCTATACTTTATTGGAACACCCACTTACACTTACAATGATTTTTCTTCTTTTCGGAAGAGGGGTGAGATCCCAAGTATCGTTCTTCATGAGAGAGGAATACTCCTCATCCATGGCAGGATCCCACTCAAGAATACCAAAAGCCTCCCAAAAAGATTGTGGATCGAGAGCGAGGCGAAGAAAGAGTGGGGTCTAATGAAATCTGAGTGAGTACGTTTCATATCCAAAGTATCTCCAACTAAATCTCCAACACTTTGCAAAGTTTTCCTAGCTTAAAGAGGACCAGGAGGATCAGGATCTAAGTCGGAAGATTCGTCACTCGAGTGAGAAGGGACATAGTCCTTGTCATCACTACTGTCAGAATTGGAAGACTCAAGGGTTTGATGGTCGGGAGGATTAGGAAGAGGATCACGCTCAACAAAATCATCGATGAGTCAGAATCTGAATCAGCAAGTTGAAGAACCTTAATAGGTAGAGAATTGAAAGTCGAAGAAGACTCATCAAACTTAACACTTCTCTCAATATAAAGCTCATGAGAAGTAGGATTCAATAATCGATATCCCTTTACACCATCGGATACCCTACAAATATATAAGGTTTGGATTATAGTTATAATGCCTTGCGTTTCTTCTTGGAAATTCGAGCCATAGCCTTGGATCCAAAGACTCGAAAGTGCTCAACACCAGGCTTGCATCCAAACTAGGCTTCAAAGGGTGTCATCCCTCTTTCTGACTTGTGTGGAACACGGTTCTAAATGTAATTAGCACAATTCACTGCTTCAGCCCAATACTGCGGAGGAAGAGACTTCGAGTGAATCATACAAGTGGCCATCTCTTTAAGAGTACGGTTATTTCTTTCTGCTACTCCATTCTGCGAAGGGCTATAAGCAACTGTATGCTGTAAGGAGATCCCTTCAGAAGTACAAAAATCCATGAACCTATTATTTAAATATTTACCTCCATTGTCGGTTCAAGAACCTTAATAGACCGCTTACTACTTGTTTCTCAAAGAAGAGCCTTAAAGTCCTGAAAATGTTCAAAGACTTCAGACTTAAGCTTAAGAAAATATACCCAAGTATATCACGAATAGTCATCAATGAAGGTCAACACATAAAGAGCTCAAGTAAATGAAGGAGAGCAGAAATGGACCTGAAATATCACTGAACAAGATCCAAGGGATGAGTAGCTCTCTAGGCTTTTCCTTTGTAAAATTTCTTTTTGGATGCTTTCCAAGTACAACCCTCACAAAGACCCTTAGAAAACTTGATGCGGGGTAACCCGTTGACCATTTCGTTTTGGCTCAATTGTTTAAGGTAATGATAATTTAGATGTCTGGCGAATGCTCATGCCATAGCTTACTAACCTCATTTGCATGAGCGAGAAAGGCAGTGGGTGTAGAATCATAAGTAAAGTGGGAAAATGTATACAACCATGAATGGTGATCCACCTTTCCCTTAGCCACTTTGTAGTGTCATCATTAAGCTCACGAATAATCACCGAGTTAGGACCAAATTCCACTCACATTCCTTCACCAAGGTGAGTAATTTGGTAAACCGATAGGATATTGGTAGAGAGATCAAGAACACTCAACACTTGGTTGAATGTTCCCCCATCCATCTCTACCGATCCACTACTAGAAACTGACATTGTCATGTCATTACCCATCGTGATTTGGGACATACCACAAGGCTTGATGTTGGAGAACTCAACATGTGAAGAAGCCATGTGGTGCGAGGCACTAGAATCTATAATCCACGTCGATGAAGGAGCAACTTTGGCTACAAGGGCCTTTCCTTTCTTCTTATCAGATTTAGAACCTTTTGCAGTAGAAGACTCGGCCTTTGGAGCATTTTGTTTGATAGACTCAGGAACACCTATTTGATTTTTCTCAAGTAAATGAGTAAGGTGATCAATTTGTTTTCTCATACACATATGCTCTTTATGACCAGGCTTCTTGCAATAGGAACACAAATACTTGTCTTTCTGTGCTCTAGGCTCAGAAGTCGAAGCGTTTGTGTTAAATTTAGTTTTGGTCTTGGTTTCCTTCTTAGGTTGGTCCTTTCTTTCTTTCTTTTTTTAGTCTTCTTTTCCTTACTAGTACTTGTTACAAGGGCATGTGACTTGGACTTGAGAGACCCCATTTGAATGAGTTGGATGAAAAATAGTCAAAGGAGGGCATATTCTAATCCTTGCCCAAGGTAGTTTTTGTAGCATAAAAATTGACACAAAGACAAAATATTCAAGACCTAACTTAGAGAGAATTGACAAGATCAATTGAGAATATTTCTTCTCTACTTGACATTCCTTTAACAATAATCTAGTGTGGACAAACTTAGAGAATAATGCTTGTAGGTTTTCAAAATCACTAGGATTTAACCCTAGTAGTTTATTTTCCAACTCATGCGCTCTCATGTCATCTTGTTTTCCAAACATTCCATCTAACGTTTTTCATACGAATTAGGTGTTTGGATGATTGAATGTGGAAGAGAAAGTCAGGATAAATGGACATGCAAAGAAGACCTAAAGTTTCATCACTACGATTTAACCACTTAGATTTTTCAGGGTCGTTGTCTGGTTCAGTCTCAGTTCCCATGGTGATGCGGAATAACCCTTTACCCCTTAGTTTCATAATTATTTTCGATCTCCATTCGAAGAAGTTGAACGACGTAAGAAAAGGAATTGAAAGTGCATCCATAGTGAAGAGAGAGAAAAAATGCAGAAAAGAAACACAAGAATCACAACCACCTAGGACAATATAATAACCCCTTGCTTTCGACACTTTATAGTTTAGTGTGTTGAATACAATCAGGTCTAAGCATGCATCTTGAAACACTTGGTAACTCACCTTGCAATCAACGTAATAACACGCAAGAGAGGAGACCAAAATTGTGTTTCGTGGAGCGCAACAAAGTGACACCATACACAAGCACAATTGTAAAAAACTAGGAAGGAGGCAAAATCAAATCTTGGTTGTGAGAAAAAGTGTCTCACGTCGCAAAGGATACCCCTTGTTGCAAACTGTGGCGGATGTGCTCACTAGTCGTAAACAATAATAAGGGTAAAATACAATGTTTTAAACGAACTCAAGATGAGTTTGAGATATCTTCAAAATACTAGAAAATCACGCAGAAGACAAATAGGAGCTCGGAGTGTTACCTCGCAGACTTAAACGCACGATTACGAAAAAATCGACAATAACGCTTAAAAAATTATCATTTGGAAATGCCTAATTTAGCTAAATTTAAAGCTATGGGAGTTAAAAAATGATAATTAATTGTTAATTTAAAGGACGATTTTAAAATAATACTAATCGTAAATGAAGGTTAATTTGAAATTAATAAAACTAGATTTAATATAATTAAATCTAATTAATTTCAACTAATTAGGATCTAATTAAAAATGAAATCCTAATTAAATATTTTAATACTTTCCTTTCTAAAAGAGTCAAGTTTAAATTGTTTCCCACTTACAATTTGAAATTTTCGGTTAAGATCTATTAAGATCTATTAAAAGAAACTAACTAAGATCTAGTAAGATCTATTAAATTTAAAAGAAACTAATTTCTATTAATATATATTAATAGAAATAGATTTTTAAAAAATCTTACGTGATGGAAAAAGCACCCACGAAACGAATCTTAATAAACTTACCAAAATAACAAGTTGGAGGTTGAGTTTTCGTGTAACATGCTTAATGGAGGGAGGATCCCGCGGTGGGAGAGATGTAGAATGACTAGGTCATGGGGCTGCGAGTGGTAAAGGGGATCACTGTTCAAACACGCAACCATTGGTGAAGGAATCATAACTAGCATACAACAAGCGTAAACCATGAAAGAGCAGGACTCATGGCCTCGCAGACCACGAGCAGAGCAGGGTGGAAAACTCACGGAAGACCACAACCATGTAGGTGGAAAACCACGGCCTCATAGACTCTAACAAGCCAAAAAAATGAAAGGGGAACTCGGCAGAGAGGAGATGGCTTGGTGGAGAGAGCTCAGGGCTGAGCACAGAAACACCAATCACTGAATTTTTGACCTGAATCTGCAAAAAACACCATGCAAACACAGAAAAAACTAGAAGAACAAAGATCTAAAAATAATTTCTAGTTTTAATAAATGATTAAAAAATAGAATAAAGAACCTCTATTTTTAGCTGATCTGCTAGATTTAGTTGCAGCTAGCTAAATGTAGTTGCAAAACCCTTGAAAAACTCAAGGAGATCTGCACATGCACGAAGAACACAACAAAAGCTCAAATTTTCCAAGAACAATTTGTTAAGACATTAGCAATAAAATTCCAAAATATAATGATCGAAAAAACTTGCACGAGGAGTAAAAAATAACAAAACCAAGAGTGATCATAACTCAGATGACGAATGCAGTTTACCCAATCTCATCTCTGATACCATGAAAGAGTTTGTGAGAATCGTATCAAAAATTGTGCACCACGATGAAGTTACACTCTAAAGGAAACGTAATGGCTCCAATCCTAATCACAAGGAGGAATCGATCAATCAATGGAAGAACGTGCATACCAAAACAAATCTTACACATAGAGAAAGATAACGGAGTGTCTAGGCATACTCATAAATCAGGAATGAAAGGGCACATATAGGGTGCTGAGTAACCCTAGTGCATGACACACAAGAAACCCTAAACCTAACCCTAAACCTAATCCATGTGAGATGAACCTCCATATGTGAGTGGAGGACATATAGGATCCCACACACCAATAAGTTCCTCATTGCTTACAATAGTAAGGGTTAAATATGAACCTCTTCTTGATTCACGAAGATTCTGCATTCGCTCAACATTTTGAAATATTTTACCTCTAATTTGTCTGGTGTTTTTTACTTATTGAATTTTTTTTTGACTTTGTTTCTTGTCTCCCATGATGTTTTACTTCCGGTGATAAGAAAACGTGTAGAAAGCGACAATAATTTGTAGTAATTCATATAGTAAGGCCAAATAGTAAAAATCACATGGTAATTCGAACATTGGGATGCGTGTAAATATGATTTAATAACCACGATCATGCTTTATAAACCATGATTGTAGTTTATAAAGGAGATCGTGGTTCTAATATTAAACACCGCGATCACAATTTATAAAGCGTGATTGCGGTTCTATTTGTATCATCAAATATGACCCTCAAGGCTCGGGAAATATTTGTTTTTCCCCAACCAAAGCTATGGGAGGTCATTATGGCGTGTAAAAGGTCAAAAACTTCAAATTTTCTCTTCCATGGACTTGAACCATGTTGAAAAATTGAAAACATCTCACAAAAATGGTACCATCGCATAGGGACCTTTTGTTAGCTTCGTAGAAATATTGATTTTAAAGTGAATAGAATAAGATAAATATAATTTTATAATTTTTTACTAATAGTAGGTCTTTAAGACATTTTTTCTCGTGAATGTTTAGGTCTACGTTTAAGACTGCAACTTTTGTTTCGCTTATCAAAAAATGTGATAAAACCTATACCATCCCAAGCATGGAAAAATTATATACACATTAAAAAAAGTATTTGATTTCGATATTTTTTGATATAGTTATGGCGGAAAACGGAAAGTGCTCCATTTTCTAAAAAATTTAGACCACTTTCATGGAAAAATCATAAAAAAATATTGCTTGAAAAAATACAAAATAAAATCCATCCCAAGATAGACAGTGACATCTAACTTTTCACCAAAGGAAAAAAAAACAAGTTTTGGTCATCCAAATCATGGGCAAACAGACTACAATCTTATAGGTTTTTTCAAAAAAAAACCAAGTCATATAATTTTGAGTGTTTAATATAGCTAAACTTGTCCATTTTTAAAAACATTTAGTAGTTTAGAAACTAGATTCCAGTCTGCTACGATTCATATTTATATATATATATTTTTAATTTTGAGTGCTCATATTCTAATAATATCTACAAGTTGAGATTTTGTTGTTTTTGCAATATGACGTCCACTTCTAACCCCTTTTTGGTCCACGAACTTACTGCGCACTTACTCGTATCGCCAAGGAGGGTCCCCTGGAATGCATAGGGGGTGAATGACGTGGCTCCTTTCACGACGTTCCTTACTAAAGTGATGAAGGTGAGTGGGTTAACGCACAGTCTTTTGAGTCAATGACGACTTTGTATAAAGGTGTCTATCTGGTTAGGGTTTTGGTACAAATGATTCTATTGATTACATTTAGTTTTAAGTTTTTTCTTGTTTTTTTCCTTTGATTGAATTTGTGAAGAAATTGGGTTAGGTGTACAGTATTCTTAGGTTTAGTTGTTAACAATTGAGGGGTTTTCATTTCGTCAAATTTTTTTGGTGTATGATTTTGAGAGTGGAATCTTGGTGGATGTTCGGACCACAACCTATTTGATTGCTATTTATTTTTAGTTGCACCATGCTCTCTAGATTTTGTTGGGAAATCTTGACAGTCTTCTTTAAGGCTATTTTTGTAAACAGATTAAGGTCTCTGTATGTAGATCAAGGCCTTTTAATGGTGGACCTATCAATTTTTAACACCTGCTCTCTGCAACACTAATGCAACATCCTTAAATTGTGGATTTGATGGTTTTTTCACTCTTAGCTGTTCATCCTTCAGGGGTGATGACCTTCCCAATGTCGGGTGGGGGTTGAAACCGCATAAGCCGAAGAAGGTCAATTACGGTGGATGCAAAATTTCTCTCAAAGATCTGGTGGTTCAAATATAGATATGTTTTTTCTATTTATGTAATATAGTGTTATTTTCATTAACAACATTAATGATTACTTCCATTTGTGTAGTATAATGGCTAAAAAATATTGTGAATAGGTCAGTTCCTCTCTTTTAACCTCCTCCATTTTCTCTTCCTTCCTTCCTTCCCATGTGTACATCGATAATTATCGGTGGAATTCTCCTAACGTCCATTCATTGATGTTTCCTCTTCCATTCATCATTTACTTTTTCCCTCTTTTCACTTTTCCTCCCATCCTTCCCTATCGATCATTATCGGTGGACTCCTCCCCAACATCCCTCGCTGGCATTGCCTCTTCTATCCCTTCCTCTATTTTTGTTTTCTACCTCTCCATATTCCATTATTCCTTGCCCATTTCTTTATTGTCTTCATCATACATCCTTTGTCTATTATCTCATAATCCTTGTATCCTCATCTCACGCATCTCTGTATCTCTTCCAACTCATGTCATTCCTCCCATCTAGATTCTCTTTACGTTCACGATCTTTATGCGCACCCTTCGCTAGATATCTTTTTCTTGGTTTCCTTCCTTCCAGAATCATTTTATTTGTTGTCCTCTTCTGCTTTCTTCTCCTCGTCTTATTTCAATTCCTTTGTATCATATTCATCACCTTTTTAATTTGCATTTCCTTCTTACTTACCCAATGATAACCTAGCTCTTCAAGCGTTGTCCCATATTTTTATCATCCCACCATCCACATGCATTTCCATGCAGTTTATTCGATATTATTTACCTTGGATTTCCTCTCCCTACTCTGGTTCCTTCAATCTTCTCCTTGTTTTTCCTTCTTAATTTCCTTATTCCCCTATCATCCCTTCTCCTCTCCTCCATTTTTTTTATCTTCTTCCTCCTCTTTCATTCCTTTTTTCTCCTCCTCCATCTCCGTCCACTCTATTCCATGCTCTTGTCTCCTTCACCTTCGACCTTTCTTTCTCTTCTCATAATCAACTACTACTCCTGTCCATTCCCTTTTCTCTTTCTCATTACATTCTTCAACACATCCCTCACACCTAGCATTCACGACCAATTCAGATGTTTCTCTGTTTATACACCACCACCAATCCATTTCATTATACTCCATTCTTGTCCTTCTCTCTACAACATTGACGTCTCCTCTTTTTGAGATCTCTGTCAAATATTCTATCCTTGTTAACCCTCTCGTAGGGGCATCATCATATTCATTTCTAAGAATTTATTCCCATGGTATTTTCATCTTCAAGGATACCATGATGACCATCACCTATCACCTTTACCCTTGTAAGTGCCTACTTTACTTTTTGCTTAACAAACGTTGATCGTAATCATTTTCCCTTCTTCAAATATTTCTTCACAACTATTAACCCCTCAAGCATGGGGCATATTATCTCACCATTCATATTCCAACTCACACTTCTATCCAATCTACTCTTCATGTCTACCTTTGTGCCCATACATGTTCCCCCTTTGGGGAATTTTATTTACACATCCATCTTCCACTTTGTCATTTTCATGCCCTATGTTGGGCATCATTATTTTCATCCTTGTCCTTTTGCGGACGCATGATTTTTTGCTCGTTTCCTCACATACAAAGGATTTCACATACCTTTCGCATTTAGTTGTGCATATTTTTATGTTTTCCTATGACCCATTGGTCATCGCGGTTTGCATCCATACTTCCATAGAATTCACCCACTCACTAGTCCATAGAACGTTGTCGCCCATCTCCGTTGAGACCGTAATTTTCCTCTACCGATGTGATATTGGAGTCACCACCATATTTTTCATTGTTATTGCAATCCTTTTTCCTAAGGCATCTTTCCTTGGTTCTGCGTCTCATCCATATTTGCATCACCCACCCGATCTTTCCCATATATCTCTTTTAAACTCGTGATTTATTTCATTTCTGTTGTCAATCCCAACTTTGAGGGGGAACTCAATCAACAATCTCTTCATCGTTTTTGTCTCATGGCTTTCCCAATGCAAACCACTCATCAAAAAGGGGAAAATGTAGAAACCATATTTTGGTGTAGCTCCTATCCTTCACCCCGTGTTTGCCCATGCCTTATGAGGCTTAACCATTTGAATCTATTTTCTCCCTCAATTTGAACAAATCCCATTTTCCACCAAAAATACATGTTCAATTAATCAATCTTATTACTTAAGTGATCCCCTTTCTCATACTTAAACCTCATCATATGCTAAATAATCAATTATTCTAAGTAGTTCATATCATCCCATCTCAATTATCTTTTTGTATACAAACATGATGAAGAAAATCCAAATCATGAACTCATGTTTGTATAGAACACCATGAGTTCATGATTTGGATTTTCTTCATCCTGTTCATCGAGTTTAACCTGAATGACAAAATGTTGAGTAGGAATGAAATAGATGTAAAACGTAGAGTAGACACTTGCAAGGAAAAGGTGATAGGTGATGGTCGTCATGGTATCCTCAAAGATGAAAACATCAAGAGAGGAAATTCTTAGAAATGGATATGATGATTCCCCTGTGAGAGGGATGATGAGGATAGAAGAGTTGAGAGCTCTCAAAAGAGGAGAGGTCAATGTTGTAGAGAAGGATGAGAATGGGGAGTAATGAAATGGATTTGTGTTGGTGCATAAATAGAAAAATGTCAGGCATTGACCATGAATGCTAGGTGTGAGAGATGTATTGAAGGATGTAATGAGAAATATAAAAGGGAATGGACAGGAGTAGTAGTTGATTACGACAAGATCAAGAAAGGTTGAAGGTGAAGGAGACAAGGATATAGAATAAGAGAGAGTGGTGATAGGGAAAGAATGAAATGATGAAGGAAAAATAAAGAGAAGACAAGAAAATGACATAGCAAAGGGTGAAATTATGGAAAAAGGGAGAGAGATATTCAAAATGAAGGGAGTGAAGAAGGGTGAAGTAAATGAAGGGAGAGAAATGATGGAAAATGAAAGATATGATAGATTGGAGAAGATTGAATGGCCTAGGTTATCATGAGGAAAACCAAGGTAAAGAATATGGAACAGACCACATGGAAATGCATGTGGATGATGGGATGATTAAAAATATGGGACAAAACTAAGGAACAAGGCTATCACCTAGGAAGTAAGAAGGAAACACAAAGTAAAAATGAGAAGAAGGTGATACTGAGGAAGTGAAATAAGATGAGGAACAGAAAGGAGGAGAGGACAACAGAGAAAATGATGCAGAAGGAAGGAAACCAAGAACAAAGATATTCAGTGAAGAATGAGCAGTATCATCAACTTAAAGAGAAGCTGGAGGGTAGGAATGACATGGATTGGAAGAAATGCAGAGATGCATGAGATGTAGATACAAGGATTACGAGATAATATAAAAAGGATGTATGATGAAGACAATAAATAAATTAGAAATGAATAATGGAAGATGGAGAGATGGCAAATAAAAATAGAGGGGAGAATAGAAGAGGAAATTCTAGTGAAGGGATTCTAGGAGAAGTCCACCAACAATGATAGGTGTACACAAGGGAAGGAAGGGAGGAAGAGAAAATGTAGAATTTCAAAGAGAGGGAACAAGGCCGTGTAGAATGGGGATGAGTGATTTTTAGGAGAATTCCACTGATAATAATTAGCATGGAAACAAAATATGACGATGAAATAATGCTAGGGGAATACCAAAAACAATGACAGGTAGTCATGGGGGTAGATATATCGAGAGAACTCTAGAAGATGGAGTGGAAAGAGTAATATAACTCAGAAAGAGTAAAAGGAGAGATAATGATTTGTATGAAGATGAAGGAGAAAAGAGGATGTAGTGGATGAGGATTAATGAGGTGAAGATGAAGGATCAAGACATGAAAAGAAATGGAGAAAATAAATGCGATTAAGTAAGATTTCCAAGTGAGGGATGATGGAGATGAAAAGTGGGAAAACAGGAGGTGGTATTTACGAGAATGGAAGAGGAGGTGAGAGGATGTGATAATGGGGAATGATGAGAAAATTTTGATGGTGAGGATGTGGAGTGATAGGGTAGTACAAGATGATAAATCATCCTTAAGAGGACTCTTAAGTAAGATCACCATGTCACAGGAGTGGTTAGTAAGATCGCAAAACTAATAAAGGATGATGATATAGAAGGTGAAAGGGAGGAATGTATTGGGTACATGGGTGGAATGGTTGGTTGGATTAGATGAATATGAAGAGATACTAAGACATGATAAGAGGTAAATATGATGAGATGGAGGAAGAGTGGATACGAGATACCTTAAGAGGGACTCTTAAATAATATTTCCATGCGACGGGAATGGTTAACTAGGATCACCAAGCCGAAGAAGAAGAGGAATGATGAGAATGGGTAAGCGATTGAAATAGTTGATGGGAGGAGGGTATGAAAAGATGGGCCAAGAGGTGAAAGGAGATGATAATAATGTGATAATAAGGAAACAAATGAGTGTGACATGAATGGATTGAGAAATATATGTAGTGTAGATGGAGAGTGTAAGGGGAATCCTTAATTGGGATGCCCACATGGTGAGAGTGATAAAGCAGAAGTAATGAGGAGAAGGGGTAGAATGAAAAATATGTTTGTGGTGGTGATTTTGTCTGATGAGAGAAGAGGTGGTGGAGGATTTTCTATAGTGGGAGGATCTAAGGAAGAAGGTATACCTCAACTAAGAGTCCCTGATTATATGGATGGTTAAGTAAGATTGTTAAGCTGAAAGTGGAAGAGTGAAAAGGGAAATTTAGGAGGAAATGAAAGGAAGATACACAAAGTGGTGAAAGGGGATAGAATGGTGAGAAGGATGATGTGGGGATAAGTGGTGATGAGTGGAAATGAGGAGTGAGGAGCAATGGATCAAAGACATTGTTGATCATGATGGGGGATAAGAAGCTGCAGGATAATGAACTCACATTGAGAAGGATCCTCAAGTAGGATTTGCAAACTGCAATGGACATCAAGTAGAATTCTCAAACCGAAAAATGTCGAGAGAAGTCATAGACATTTAACGGAATTTATGGAATTGTGGATGATGGTTAGATATGACATCCTTAAAGGTAAATAGATAGATATAGAATTCATGATTTGAAATGGAAGAATGTGATTTTGATAAATGGTGACCTTAATGATAAAAATACATATTCTTAGCAAGGGGCATACAGGGAAACCATGCTTTGAACTGGATTGGAGGTAAACAAGAAAGGGTACCACTAAAGGCATTGCACTTATAGCCAATAACAGGTGTTAACACATAACCAATGATAGTTAGTTATACCAAAATATCATGAGGGAAATATGGATGAAATATGTTAATGTCGACACGAAAAAGGGGATTCTAGATGTAACTTTTATGTGGGAAGAGGGATCTCCATAGGTGGTTTTTCCCATAACTATGCCCCATCTCTTAGAAGGGAAGATGCAAACTGATCAATGTGGGAAGTTTGCAATGTATATGATAAAATCTATTGATGCGGGAAGCTTTCTTAGGATGTTATGATATATAGAAGGCTGATCAATGTGGGAATCCTTCGTTGCCATGATATAATAGAGTATCCATCCTTTGAGGGTATGGTCTACCTTTTTGTTTTTTTCTTTGGGATTTTTATTTTTGTTTTTAGATGGCAAGGATAATATATGCATGATAGTTGTCCTTCGAAATCTACCGGACTATTTTTTTGTTATATGATTTTTGTGAACATCTATCTTCCAAGGATCAATATATTTTTGATAAGATAACATGAGGCAGGAGCATCCATACTTTTGACTCATTTTTTTAATTTTATGGGGAAGAAATAGGTATAACTAAGTAGACCACGTAGGAGGGGATGATGATCATACAAGTGACACCCCTAGACCCTTTGCATGGCTCCAATAGGTGAATGAGAGGGTGATGGATGTAATGATCACATAGTTCTCAAAAAAAGGGAGAATCTATCCATAAGGAAAATGCTATGGACAGAGTCATGGTGCCCATATTTAAGGTCATGTATAGGAAGTGATGGTAGACCACATAATTCCAAATCATTATAGTGATAGATGGAAGAGGTTCATGATGGAGGAATGATCTAAGGATATAACTAAGTTCTCATTGGTAGATATGCTAACAATAGACTGGTCGCAAGTGCAATGCATTAAGAGGTCCAGTCTTTGGTTTACCAGTGAGGGAAGCCAAATGATAAACCTCAGATCCATACTAGAGTGTGGTTGAAAGATAGGATAAATCCTTAAGGGAGGAAGATAGGATACATATGATATGATGATATAGATGAGCGAAGATAAAAATTATGTGCTATCCTTGAGGAAGCAAAGAAAAATATGTGCCCCTAATGAGGCGAATAAATGGCCATAAAGGTGGGCTTAGTATTAAGAGAAATGGTCCCCCAAGGAAGGGAGAAATATGTCCATGACAATGGACTTAGGATGAGAGGATAGATTAGATGAAATTGGATGAGGTAAAATAAGTGCAAGACCTCAAAAAAATGAGGAAGTAAAATAAATATGGTGTCCCACAAGAAGGGACACATATGGCAACAACGATGGACATAAAATGAAAAATATGGTCTCTCAAAGGAGAGACAAATATGACCATAAAGGTGGACTTTGAGATAAAAATATGGTGCCCCCAAGAGACAAAAACATGGCCAAAAAGGTGGACTTTGATGAAAAATATGGAAATATGGCGTCCCACAAGAAGGGACATGTATGGCCACAACGGTGGACTTAAAATGAAAAATATGGTCCCTCAAAGGAGAGATAAATATGGCCACAAAGGTGGAATTTGAGATAAAAATATGGTGCCCCCAAGAGACACAAACATGGCCACAAAGGTGGACTTTGATGAGAAATATGGAAATATGGTCCCTCAATGGAAGGAAAAACATGGCCACAAAGGTGGACTTTGGATATAAAAAATATGGTGATTTGGTACCTCAAAGGAGGCATGAGTATGGCCACAAAGGTGGACTTTGACGAATAATATGGTGCCCCCAAGAGATAGAATCATGGCCACAAAGGTGGACCTAAGATGAGATGAATATTGGGACATGATTAATCGAGATTGGATGGATTTGGATGAGGTAAATAAAACAATGTCAAGGAGTGAAGTCCCCAGCGTCAAGGGAGTTATTTAGATAGTTGATACGGATGATATGCTCAAGGATGAGGGAAGGATTCACCCCCAATGAATTAGATGTGGATGAGTTAATGGATATATAAAGAGTTTAGATGAGATTTTTTTGGATTTGGATGGGATAAACGGTCGAAGACCACAAGTGTGATTGTAAAGATAAGTGGTATTGATGAAAAATGAAGAACATTCCTTGGAGGTATGTCATGTGTAACAAAGATGTTTAGAGATGATGGGGATGGAGGAATTGTGCGATACACCGATGGATGGGATGCGAATTGGATTAGATGTAGATTTCCCGTGAATGAGGAAATCATATTTCTCAATAAGGTCGCATATGATGGTTTGAAAGGCCTTACAATGTTCAATGCCATGGCCTATGGGTATAATGATAAGCACAAATGAAATTGGGATTGAACCATGATGGCTTTGGACTATATGGATTAAAAGCTTTAATGGGAGGAAGCGTGATGGCATATATTTGAATTAAATGTCGAAGGATGTTTGCGTAGGACCCTATCGAAGTGTCATGGGGAAGGTAACTCTTGTGGGTTTTGATAGGATATTTTGGCTTGGAGTTACGAGAAGAAGTGGACATAAATTAGATGGATGAATTAGATGTCTTGTTGAAAAGAGGGAAGAATTGACTTCTTACGAGGATGCACATGAGAATTTTGGGTATGTTTACCATGAGCCTTAGATTTTGATCAAGAATATTTACCTTTGGCAGGGATTACAATAATTTCAACTGGAGGATTCAAAGGTGGTGGTGTAGGGGTGGATAATAATGGAGAAAGAGGTGTTTGTATGATATGATTAATAATATCTATTCGAGATTTAGATTTCGTAGGTTTTGGTTTGGTAAATGTGAAAATAGTTGATTTTGTAGAGGGAGAGTGGATCCCCCTCGTGTTTGTATCAGGTGGATTTGTTTGTTACATAAATGTCTCAAGGGGTATCATTGATACAGTTGCAAATCGAGAGGATTTTGTCGTTGTGATAAAAGGATTAGGTAAAGAATATTGGGATAAAATGGGTGATGTGGCCATGGGAAAGGATATAGGTATAGGTGATGAAGATGTCAAGGTAGGGATAAGTGGATTTTTTGATATGATAGATGTAGGGGTAGTTGGGATGGATAGGGATGTAGGCATATTTGGGATATTTGGAGATGTAAGTGATGTGGTGATGGGCATGTTTGATGTAGATGTGGTTAAGGGGTTGAATATCACGAGGTTGGGGAAGGAGAGATGTGGACGAAGTGGTATGTATATTTGAAGTCGATGTCGATGTGGTTAAGGTAGTTGATGTGGTTGGTATGAAAAAAGTGGGGACGGAAGAACTGGGATTGAATATAAGGATGGTATAATGGGTAAAGGTGGAATGGATGCAGGAAAGGTAGTCAAACCTATTGAAGGTGATGTGTTAACAGATGGTGTGGATATGTTAGGTAATGAGATAGATGTAGGATTAATGTTTGATGTAGAAGTAGTTGGGAATGGTTGATTCATAAATGTTTCGAGGGGTAAGAATGATATATTTGCAAATGAGGTTGATGTCGTAGGTGTGGATGTATGGATAGTTTTGTTTGATATAGATGTGGGTGAAGGAAAATACGTGAGAGATGAAGGGATATTTTTGTATATCAATGGAGTTGAAATAGGTGCTAAGGATGAACCTGATGTGATATACTGGGGTATGATCGAAGTGGATGAAGTAGATGGTATAGTCAAATTTGATGTGGATGTGGTAAGGGTAGGAGCAGACATAGGTGTAGGAAAAGTAGTAAAAGTTGATATAGGTGTGATAGTTGTGGATATGATAGGTTTTAAATAAGGAGTGGGATTAATGTACAAGGTAGGAACATGAAGAGTTGTCGATGAGATGAGATCTTGATTGACGGTGTTAACGATGTAAGCATTTGATAATTGAGATGTAAAGGGGTGGCTTGATTCGTTAGTGATTGATTAGGAAAAGGTTGCATAATTCTATCAAGGGGTTAACTAGATGAAGTGGTCGATTTGGCCATTTGGTTATCCCCCTGATTTATAAGTTGTTGGATATGAATTTTAAAGAAGTGACACTTCTCAATGTCGTGACCTTTTACTTGATGATATTTACAATAGTGAGCTTCATGGTACCAAATAGGCTTGGGTTGTGAGTTGTCCATAGGTCGTATGTGAGGAAGTTAGATGGAGTGAACTACATAAACTTTTCAAATAAGGAACTATAGGACTCCCCAAGGGGGTATAATTAGGATATGGTCTAGGGACTTGTTGTCGAGGCCCCATGCTAGATGTAAGTGCGGATGAGGACTTAAAACTATGACGTTGGCTGCGACTTTAAATGTGTCGTTATGTGTGGATGGTCTAGTAGATTCAATTTTAGGTTTGTTTAATATCAGTTTAAGATGACCTTTTTCAATAGCACGTATTTCAAGTTTACGAGCCATTGTGAAATATTTTTCAAAGGTTTAGAATGATTGGATTTGCAAGGTAGATGATATATGTTTCACATATGAACATGAGAAGAGTTCGATGAGTTCGAGTTTGTAGAAAAGTAAATGATAGTTTATTTATAATGCCACACTATCATGCAACAAAGTTTGCGATGGACTTGTCGTCAAACTTTTAGATGACATATAGATTGGCGATAGTGATTTTACGTGCAATGTTAAATGAAAAGTGTTCTAAAAAGTTTATGAAAGTTGGGAAAAGGAGATTATAGAATATTGCGGGATAATTTTTAATAGTCCAACGTGGGACCGGACAAGGATAGTGGTAAAGTATGAAGCAAGTATATATTGATCATGTGCAATAAGATAACATGCGTGTTTGAATGCACGAAGATGTTTTTGGGGATCTTCCTTGTTGTTTAACTTAATGAACTCGGGAAGTTTCCAATGAGGAGGGTAAGGTTTGATAGGAACTAACGGATGAACCGGTTCATTACAGATTTTTTGTAGGATAATGTAACTTTAGGCCCTAAAGTGGTGGCCTCAAGGTTGGCTAACCTATTCATGAGAATGTGAATAGGATCATTTGATGTGAAATTTAGGATAAGATTTGATTGGTTGTGTGGCATGAAATGTAGCTTGATAAGGCAGATGATACGTTTGTGAATGTGTGGGTGTTTGGGAAATCATTTGATAAGGTGGTTGATAAACTTGTGGGTGGGATTTTTGTGGAATCATTTGATAAGATGGTTGATTAATTTGTGGATGTGTGAGTGTTTGGGGAATTTTTTGATAAGGATTAACATGTGTCATGGGTTGAGATTGAATATGTTTCGTAATGACTAGTGTTGAGAAATAGGGACATGATGTGATCGATGAAGTTAGGTAGGTTGTTGTGGTAAATGATAAGTGGGGATATGAGCATTAAGAGATTGAGATGGTTGGAACATATGGTGAGTAAAAATGTAAGTGTTAAGAGATTGAGATGGTTGGATAGGCATACTAGTAGTAGATGGAATAGAGTTGATAAAAAATGGATGTGGGGGAATAGGATCCACCAAATGAGTAGACTGATTAGATGGAGAAATTATGTGAGATTTATGAAGTATGAAGTCATAAATAGGGTTAGAAGGTGGTCCAAAATTTTCTAAAGGAGCCGGAGATGTAGTTGGTTTAGGAAGGCTAGATTGATGAGGGACATGGGGATTGGTTTCAAGGTGGGGACAATTTTGGATGACATGGTGCTCATGAGGCGAGAACATGGAGACTGGAGGTTGGGTAACGAAGGTATGGTTTATAGTGTAGAATCTTGTTGGGGAGATCGTTAGAGGAATATATTTCATTTGATGTAGTGGATTTTTTTTGTTTCTTCTTGAGAAAGAGTGATCATAGGCATGAAATAGAGAAACATTTTTTTATGAATCCTATTAACAAACAAATCAAGCAACAAGTTTTTTATCATCATGATTAATTATGAGATGTGAAAAGAAAAGAGAAGTGAATAATGAAGGTGCCTAGAGAACGAAAGTCTAAGGTTGGTTTTAGGTAGTTTTGGCTAGGAAATGTCTGAAACGGTTTCTTGTTGGGTGTTCAAATCCCAATCAGTGAACCAAGTGAAAGGAATTTTTGATGTGTTGATTTTGTTCGTGAAGTTTCATGCAGTGTGTGATAAGTGATATGCATAAGGTTAATTCCCCTATTTAGGCTATGTGAGCAAGCAATATGCACAGGGTTCATTTTAGACCAAATTCGAAATGTGAAGTTCGATGCAAACAATCACCAGAAAAGGGAAATTACAATGCATAAAGGAGAAAATAGAAAAATGAGGAATACTTGTATATCACTTTCCATGTTATTTGATTGTACATGATAATGGCATATGTGAAGGTGATGTTCAGTGGCTAGAAATGTATGGGTACCTTAAAATTACACCATGCACAATTACGGATGGGGTTAGTGAAAGGAGACTTTAGGCATGTTTATGTTTTAACAATTGTCTTTGATGGTGTGGTGTAAGGTGGTGATCGCAACTCTGTAGAGTTCACCCGCATAGAAAATAACATAATTAATGCACGTGGTCGACGAAAATTTGATAAAAACAATAAAATGTTCTAATGTTTATTTCCAAAAGAGGATCCTACATACGGAAATAAAATTAATTAATCTAATTAAGTAATAAATAGTGAAGTCCAATGTTAGTGTTCAACAAGAGTAAATAAGCGATGAAAGCTAAACGATATTCTATAAAATAATATAAGGGAAGCAAATGAGTTAATGGATTCGAAATGATAGACTATCGGTTGTAAGATAAGAAGGCTATGAAAGTGAACACCAAAGTTAATGAAATGAATACCAACGATAGGAAATGATCAACTATTTAAACAATAGACTATATATATGTTAGACTAATAGACTATACAAATGATAGGCTATATCAAAACAAACTAATGAAATGATAGATTATATAAAAGCTAAACTAATGAAATGATATGACTAATGAAATGATTTCACTATATAAAAGCTAAACTAATGAAATGATAGATATGAACTATCATTTGTACATAATGAAACCTACAAGAATTAAAGCAAGGATGAATGAAATGATATGACTATAAAAGCTAAACTAATGAAATGATGTGACTATAAAATCTAAACTAATGAAATGATAGATTCATGAAACCTACCTAGAGGATGAATGGATTATTTGTGAAAATTGGTCATGTGAGGAGGGAAGAGGAGTCGGTGGGTCATACTACACATGGACATGGATTTTCACATATACGATGACGTAATGAGAATCACAGAAGGTATAAACAAGAAATATATAATTGGCTATGGTGTTGTGAGCATTGTTTATAGATGTGTTGTAAAGAATGGTAAGCCAATTGCTAAAAAGATACTTTATAGTCAATATCCACAAATCTTGTGTGAATTTGAAGCTAAGCTAGAAACTGTTGAAAGCATTAAGAATCGAAATCTTGTGAGTCTGCATATATATTCACTTTATCCTCATGGAAATTCATGGTTTACTGGGGATTCGTGGAGAAGGGAGGTGGTGGGATGACTAGCGGAGGCTCTTAATCAAGACAAAAATCTCATGTTTAGGACAGAGTGAGGGATGGCCGATGGATTCTCTGGTTATGATATCTCTGTTTGTGTGAAAGACATATTATTTGAACCTATCCCAAGATGACATGTTCTTCATAAAATTGTCTATCGAAGATAGAGAAACGTGGATGTTGCGTGGTCCTAGGTAGTCGGGGTTATACAAAATACAATGTGGGAATTTTTAGTTAAGGGTCTAGCTTCAAAAATTCTTCCCCTCCGATTGCAAAGAAAGAATTTGACAAGGTTCTTGCAAGGAAAAGACCAAATGTTAGTAAGAAGGATCTCGAAGTACATGAGTAGTTTATTAAGGAGTTTGGTGAAATAATAGCTCTTGGATAGGGAGGGTCTCAGAGATGGATGCGAGTTTGGAGATGGGAATAGCTTGGGAGGAAGTCGAGTTGGGTGGTCGAGGTGAGAGGTGGATGAGCTGTGTGTTTGTGTTGAAGCCGTGTGAGTTGGTAACTGTGTAGTATCGAGTGGGGAGTTAGATGGGGAGGTGAGTGGAGATGTCTCTAAGGCTCTTCCAGCCTAAACTCTTGGCCGAGACCTTTTTAGACAGTAAGAAGCTCTTGAGCAGAGGAGGTGTGGTGAAGGAGTCATGATAAGGAGTTCCCATCCCCACTCTTTAATGAGGGGTGGCCTCTTTATTTATAGGAATTAGGGCTTATCATAGGATAGAAATCACTTGTCACTTGAAGGCTTATCTTCTACAAACATGAGTTCCACCTTTTAGACTTTTCCAAAAATAAAATACACAAAATATTTATGACATCACTCTTTGTCCTTATTCACAAATATAATATTTCTAATTCCCTAATCATGTAACCCTCTTGCTCTACATTGGGAGATGTTGGCGGATAAGTCTCGTGGGTGGAGATGAGGAGCTCGGGTGGTCGTGGGAGATAGATCGAGCCAGAGAGCTCGAGAGCTGGTAGTGGAATGATGTGAGCCGGAGCGAACGGAGTATGTGAGGTGAGAGCTCGAGGTTGGTGAGGTGGGTGTGGGGTGATGAGCGGTGAGGTAGCTCGACCGAGCTGGCCAAGCTAGGGAGGATGAGAGGATTAAGGGATAGTTTAGGATTTTAATAAGATTTTCCTCTGTTTTTATATATTTTTATATTTATTATTATTATTATTTATTCAATAATAAAAACATACTTGATAATAATTATAAATAACCAAATGACAAACCGGTTGAGAATAAGATGAGGACTTACCTCCAAGATGACATAGACATCCGACTACACCAAACTGGAGAAGAACATACTAAAACCCTACAAACAAGTGAGTCTAAAAATGGAATATTCACAAGATATGTACCAAATGATGATAACTAGGAAACAAGATAACCATCATACTTACGACACCTGCACAAGATGAGTAAAGTAACAAAAGAATGACCAGATCTTGGGTCTAGTCTCACCAAGGGTGTACCGAAATGTGGGACATGAAATCTTGTTCTCATGTAGGTGAATGCACCGATCTTTGAAAGACAACAATAACCTTGAATTATGGAGGGATTAAGGAGCCTCAGATGTGGATGTAGATCTGCGGGTGCTAAGAAGATATATGTGATAACGTCTGCAAAACTAAAACAAATATAATTAGATAAAAATATGTGGGGTTTCCCAGACAATGCCAATCCAAAAGGTTGTTAACTCCCTTGGAGGATGTCAACCCCTGTGTCTAGAAAGATGGAATTGAAATATGAACAATATATAACATGTAGAAGTAGAGAAATACAATATGCCAAGTAAAATAAGCAAAATAAGTACAAGATGTGGGAGAGATTGATAATATCCTCAGCTACAGTGTCAGAGGTTTGCCATAACTTCAAAACTTACTTCCAACTTGCTTATCTAAAACTTCAAAACTTCAAGACTTCCCACTTGTTCAAAAGACTCAAAACTTGCTTATTTCAAAAATTTCCAACTTGTTTGAAAGAGGGGGGAAGGCTTGTATTTATAGCCTGGAGATGGGGTTAGATCAGGGTCGGTAGCAAGTAATCAAGGTTTTGCATAGTAATCCTCGTCAGGTGAGTGGGGGCATGATTTGACCCATTTTTTTTGAGAGATAATAGATTTGATTGGATTTGATTTGATTAAGTGGGGTTCATGATTTGGATGATTTTGGATTATTTAATTATGAGATGGGATGATATGACCTAATTGGAATACTTGATTATTTAGCATATAATGAGGTTTAAGTATATGAAAGGGGATCAATTAAGTAATAATATTAATTTATTGAACATGAGAGTTTTGGTGGAAAATGAGATTTATTCAAATTGAGGGGGAAAATGGATTCAAATGGGTAAGCCTACCAAGGTGGGAGAATGCGGGGTGAAGGATAAGAGCTACACCAAAAATTGGTGTCTACACCACCAAGAGGAACCAAGGCTCTATTACGCCTCCTTCATTAGAGAGGAAGTGTGTTGTTTGTGGAGTATCTCCCCTCTTTGCAAGTCTTAGTAATATACTTGGTTGTTCGTGTTATTTTTAGAGCAATGTCGTTCTCTCTGTATCTTGTTCCAAGCAAATGTGGTTGAGTTGCATGTGTCTTTGTGAATGGAAACTAGATCGGTTGTAGATGTTATTACATGCAAAGTGTTGGGTATTTATGTAGTTGTAATTTTTTTCCTTCATGTCACTGTATTGTACAAAAAAACTCTTAATTTAGCTATAAATTTCATTGGTGACAATCTTGGTTGTGCTTCTAATAGATTTTTTATTCTATTGTGTATTACACCTTTATCAATTGTTAGACAATTCACATGGACTATGATAACGAGATGAGGACATTTAACTAAATCTTGTGAATATGAAAGAATCTTCGCATTGATTTATTTTTAATCTCATATAAATTTTATTTATTTCTTTAAGTAAGAAGTGTCGAATTTGAAAGTATCGATGCTTAAATATATATCAATATCAACTAAGAATTTTCAATACTAGTCAACATTTAGCAATGTGCCACAGATTATGTTTGGCAAACTGTAACAATTGTTGGAAGTGACAATGACTCGAGAGGGGGTGAATCAATCCTCAATAAAACCTTTCACTCTATATTTCAAAACATCAAACACACATCCTCATGAAACATAAGTATCAATGTACTATCACAACCTAATATACTTCACCATGAAACATACTCAAAGCAAGGATCATAAGATAAACACAAAACCACTTTTATTGATGTTCAAATCAGATCATCACTCTTTATTGATATTCAAATCAGATCACAATGAATTGATGTCTTCAACAATGACCAACACGATACAATCAAGAGATACTAAGACAATCAACCTTGACTCATGAATACATAAGAAGATACACTTCTTTTCAAATGAATTCAACTCAATATCGACACAGTAAATTCTTCAAAAACTTGTAATGGAATCAATCATGCTATGAAATTATCATTCAAACACAAGATATCAAATCTTGCCTCCTTTAACTCGCTATCAAGGAAACATCTCCATCTTTTCTTCGCTCAAATCCTCTTCATGAAAACATCACTACCTACTGACCTAGAATGAAATTCTAGAGGTTTTGTGCTAGGCCCAATGGGGTTTACTTTGTGGAAAAGGTTTCTTCAAAATAAGATAAAAGGGATTCCAAAAGATTAGCAACAATGAACTCAAATCATCACTTTTATACCCTCTCCTTCATTCAAATTCAAAATAGGTTGGTTTCCCTCCTTTAGCACGACCACATCAACCTAAAAATATCCCATAAGAATCACTAGAACATTCACAATTGATCCATATAGGCCGGCCTAGAAAAAACCCTTCATCTATGTACCAAAAATCATCAAAACCCCATCATTGGGATGAAAAATTTGCCTAACACCAAAATTGTTTTAGTCAAAGCTCTAAAACTCACCACACATGTTTAAAATGACATTTAAACATCATACATGGTCACAATTTACATGAACTAATCAAATTATTTCATTTAATAGGCCCAATGGCTAATTGCCTTCACAAAACACATGTTTCCAGCACCATGTCTTCACCTTTTGGCTTCAAGATCATCAAAGAACACCTCAAATATGGAATGTGACCACTTGATGGAAATTCCAGAACTTGTAGAACACTTCTAAGAAAGTTATAACTCTTGAAACAACCTCACCAAGTCTTCCCTTATAGCAAATCACATGATTAGACGTTCCACACAAATATATGAAAATCTTATTCACCACAGTCCAATATTCCTATCTAGGATTTTTCATGTATCTACTAAAAACTCCCACTACATGTGCAATGTCAAGTCTTGTGTAAATCATTGCATACATTAGGCTTCCCACCGCTCTTGCATATGGTGCCCGAATAATGTCCTCTAATTGCTCTTGAGATTTTGGAAATTGCGCAACCAAGATTTTTTGATCAATTGAGAAAGGTGTGCTTACAGGTTTATTGTCTTGTATCTAAAACCTTTCCAATATTGTCTCAACATACTTCCTATAACTCAAATAGAGTCTCTTATTTTCTTGATCTTGCACAATTTCCATGACCAAAATAAATTTGGCATCACCAAAATATTTTATGTCGAATTGTGTAGACAAATAATACTTTACCTACTTGATGACAAAGTTATTTCCTTCTTCATTGAAGTGCATGCAAGGATTTTACTCATTATGCATGAGGTCAAGTTTGTGCACATGGCTGTAAAAATTTTAATTTCCCAAATGATTCTTTATTTCATTTCCCCATGTCTAATTCGGGAAAAGGAAAAGGTAGGGAAGAATCTTCCAAAGAGATCAAGTATAAGTATCAAGGGGTTATTCCCACTTCTAATATTGACTCCAATATCGGTGTCAGGGACACTAAATTATGACATGTTGACATGGATGATTTTTGGAATAGGGTCAAGATTCCTATAAAGACAACATGGATATAATGTATATTTGATAGCGAACTCGCCTCACGCTGCTGGTTTCCCCATATCTACTCAATGTCCAAAATTTATTCTTGCAGCGATCAATCACTATTATTCTGACTCTAGGACTATCAAGAACCAAGATGGGTATGTAGTCATCTATTTAGATAATGAATATTTTGAGGATCTCCTTAAACTACTAGATATCACTATGTATGTCGATACCGATCTCAAGAGGGATCAACATATTTGGGATGGGAATTCAACAAATTATATCAAACATATCAACAAGAAATATATCTTGAAACATAATCCTGTAGTGAGTAGGTTTCCAAATACCTTATCTCAGGAGTTATTTCATTCTTAAATCAACAAAATTATCACATTATTGAGAAGAGTTTTTGGACTACTTGAGGAAAAGGAGTTCCAAGGATAGTTGTATCAATTCATCACCATCATATGGAAAAGTGAGAAATTCTTCAGATGGGGTGAGTTTATTAGTGATACACTGGATAGTTAGATGAAAGAAGTACAGACAACTAGAAAGTTTTATATGACATCGTATGTCACCTATGCAATAACGGGTATGAGAATGTATCCTTGGTTGAATACTTAGGGTACTAGAGCCTTTGATTTTGTATACAACTTCTACCCATAGTTATCTTTGAAGCATAGTTTAGGTCATTTTTGAAGATTAAATGATGCCTTTTTCTATAGCATCATTTGCAAAATATAGCCAGATATTTCCAAATGTCAACTTGTATTGATGCATATTGGAATTTTTTATCCCATTGGGGATACATATTCCTCAAATTCCCAACATTCACGTATATTCGCTTAAGATCATTTCAAGGGACTTCGTACCTATTTCCAATATTTCCAAGTGATAAATGGATCCTAATGGAGTTAGAAATTTGTTGGACCTCCACAAGTTCCAATAGAGTAAGCACAAGGTGGGAATTAATCCCTAAATATCCATTGGTCATTATGTTGGTGCTCGGTTTGATCCTGCACCATTTTCCCTAAATTTTCCAATCTGCGTGCTCGCTTTCCATCTTCCCGATCATGGATGCTAAAAATGTTCAATCTTCACTTGTATGCCTTTGAAAATCCTTCTCCATGGTTGTAAAATATTTTTGCCATGAATTACTTGTAATTTCTCCATCCTTGGCAAAATTGTGCATTACAGGCGCGACCGTAAAGTTCTATATTTTTTTTGGTTCGACGGTGTGTTTTCCCCATCAAATTTCTTCCTCGGCATTCGGTGGGTACATGTTCATTTTTGATTGATCAAGGGATGATGGGAAAATGTTTTAACTTATCACTTTTTGGATTTTTTGGTAAAAAGGCATTTTTGGTCCCATGGCTCTGCGTTGTTCTGATTAGTTCTAATGATGATTACGTGGCTTCTTCTAATTGGTTGAGGGTCGGCAGGTTTACTTGGTAAACTTATCATTTTTCACTTTTGGCTACTTTGGAAAAAGTATCAAAATCAACCCGTGGCCCATCGAGCTCGATTGGCTAAAAAAAATTAGGTGGTGGAGCAAATCTCTCCTTTTTGCCACTGAAAGATGTACACATGTCGGAAGATAAATAGTTATGGAGTGGTGGGTTGTCGGGTTCCTTTGAAGTTTTTTTAACTTCAAAAGGATAAAAGTTAAAATGTGAATTGCAGATCCGCTCCAATCGAAGAGGACACATGCAGTTTTAAGGCAAAGGGATGCGGATCGGCGGATAACTTTGAAGTTTTTGCCTTGAAATCGAGAGAATAAATTTAAAATTCAAACCTCATCTCCTCCAATCAGAGGTGGACACGTGGCATTGAAAAGTCAAAGCAGGAGGTGGAATGTTGGGTCACTTTGAAGTTTTTTAACTTCAAAAGGATAAAAGCTAAAATATGGACTGACTTTGCTCCAATTAGAAAAGGACATGTCATTTTAAAAGTCAAAGGCGGGTGCGGGTCATCGGGGAAAAATTGGAAACTTTGCTCTTTTGAAAGAAAAAAGGTCTAAGGTGTAAAAGAGAAGCGCGGTCAGCTTTGGGACCCATATCAAGAGGATGAAGGTAGAGGTGTGAGCCGCTGGGAGAAATGTGGAAAATTTTCCCTTTTTGCAAAAAGTGGTAAAATTGCAGATTTGAGCCACGACTCCATAAAGGCCCGTGTTGAGCCACGTGTCAAGCCCATTTTTCAAAGGCGGAGGGATGGGGAAAAATGTCAAAAATTTGCATTTTTTCCAAAAGTTATAAAATGCAGAAAAGTGCCCCTAGGCTCGATTTTTCTCATCTTCCACGTGGGCCAGTTTATAATTTAAAAAAGGCACAAGATCAATGGTATTGTGCATTTCATCAATTTGGCCACCATTGGAGCTCCAGGATGTTTGGAAATGAAATTTTTGCATCATTCTTCATCAATTTTTGGCAAATTCATGTCATTTTGGTCTCTGAAAGATCAATGGAATCGTTTGAGGATTCAATTTGTAAAACAAATTATTATTAGAGCAAGATTCAAGGATCGGATTTGCGAGGGAAAAGGATGCTAACAAGGGCTACATGATAGGCTATTTAAAACCTAAAATTTGAATTTTTCTGGATTTGATGGGTAAAGGCCTGAAAACGTCTTTCACGCTATTAATTTGAGATCCGCTTGCTTTGAGAGTTAGAATGGATTCGATCCGCCATTTTTCTTCTTGATACACAAAGCGAAATAGAGAACCAATTTGACAAGATTTGCAGGCGGATTTAAGAGCATTAATGGATGGTGTTTGGATTTCCAAATCAGATTTCATTCTTTCTCTTCTTTCTCTCTCTCTCTTTTTCATCTATAAATGTATGAGCTTGGCTCATTTGCAAAGTTCGGGAATTCATTTTCACGAGATAATTTTGAGAAAATATCATCCTCTGAGAAAACTTTCTGAGAAACCAGATTAATTTCCTCTGTGTTAGATTTCCATTCATGTTGAGTTGGTTACAAGTGTATAGCCATCAACAAGCTCTGAGATTGTTTGACATAACTCTCCCATTTGAATGAATTTGATAAATTTTGAGTTAATTTGTGTTAAATCTCTGGCAATTTTGTGTTTATTTTACTTTCAAAATGTCTACAAGTAGTTTTTCTTGTTCCTATTACAATCTTGTATCAAAATCTCTCTCAATCACATAGATCTAAATCATTGTGATAGTTTAGTGGCATCTAATTTATTTTTTCGAAAGATCTTTCATCTGGGAATGAAATAAACAATTTAAAATCACTCTTCTTTCATATGTTGATAGAGATTGTTTGTAAGCCTCTAGGTGTACCTCAGGCATGTTTGATATTAGATTTTGATGTTTTTTTGAGCCTTCTAACTCGAGCCTTCATGTTAGAATCTCAAATATTGTGTGAAAAAATGCAAATCTCGGCCTCCATTGATGCACACCTTCTAGTTGAAGGAATGTTTTAAACTATTTTGAAGCTTTACATTATTGATTTCTCCATTGTTGTGAAGTTTCTTAAAGATCTGGTAAATTCCAATCTATCTTGTCGATCTCCCACCAAAAAATTATTCAAATAACCAATCCTACCCTGAACTACCCCTGTTTTTCCTTGTATATCCACAAAAGAACAAAATCCACTTGTTAAAATATACAGAACAGATCAGGATTCCAAATGTCTTTAGTAACCTTAGCCTTTTGATTAAAATATCTCCATATTCTGGAAGTGACAACTCATGAGAGTCAGATTTGGTGTGTTGATCATATTTTTCCAAGGCTTCCCTTATAAAACTTGTGTAAAAGAAGGATTTACTAGCATTCTTCACTAAACAGAGGTTACAAAAATAGGTTCTCTTACCTTGGTTGAAATGCACAACCTAAAATAGTTAGGATAAGATCACATCCTTTTAAGGTGCTACCCACTTCTTTCAAAGCCTTGAGTGCTAAAAGGTCAGATAAATTGCTTCCCCGGCTACAAAACGATACACAATTATTTATTTGTCTCTGAGTGTCTTGTTCAATCCTTGATGTTGCTCATTTCTTGAAGAAGGAGATTAAATCTAGGTACCAACACATTTCTTGCCATTTCGGGAGTCTTTGAAGTTCTTGAAGATTATTTGACCCTGGTAATACTCCTTGTGTAAATTTATAAGCTTTGTGTGCAATATTTTCCCGATTTCAAGCGGTTTGTTGTACTTTTTTTGCATTGTGATTGATACATTTGGGTAAAGGAAAATCATATTTGTAAAGCTTTGCAAGATTTTAGTGTTGACAGATACTTGACAAATTATTTTTAGTGCATTTGCACAACTAGGGTGAAAATCCTTAGTGGCGACTCCGTATTGAATTGATTTGATAGATGTTAGTGTCTTAACCTCTATCATTTGAAATTTTTTACTAATCTTTGTAAAGCTGGAAGGAAGAAGATCTTTCTTTGCTAGGGATCCCACTAGAGAACTATTTCCAAAGCTAGGAAAGACAAATTCTAAAGGTAGAAAAGTCTGGAAAGTTGTTGGAGATCAGAGCTCAAGAAAAGAATAATCAGTTTTAAAGAGTGATCAACCTGTCATTGAAGTTTGTAGTTCATCCTCAAGCATCCCTAAATCAGGAAGTCTTTTGCTGAATTGAATTCTCCATCTAGAGAGGGGCCTTCATTTATGTGTGAAAAATTTGCTTCTCATTTTGTCCTGTATTTTCCAAATCGATAGATTTTTCCAAGAAGCGAAGCCTTTAGAGGATATTCATTCTAAGAATTATATTCCTATCCCCCACAAACCCCTCAATCCTCATCATCTTGCATCTCCTACACATTCACCTCCACAAAACAATCTGGCTCAGCCCCCACCCAGACCTCCATTTGTTTTCAATACCTTTGCTCTTATAAACTTTAGAGGTATGGTTGGGTGTCCAAATGTTGTCCCTCAAGACATTAGAAATAGACTACCTAAGTTTCAAGGCAATAATGCTATAACTGGTGATCAACACCTAAAACTTTTTGTTAACATGATGGAGGATTTTGAGATTGAATATGAAGATGTATATATCAAATTGTTTATTCATACATTAGAAGAGGATGCAAGGGACTGGTATAAGGCTTTTCAAATAACTCTATTGATTCTTGGACTGAAATGAATAATGCATTTAGATTGCAGTATGGTGACAAAACAGACCCTAGGTTTCTGTTGTCGAGTTTGAGAATATTAAAAATAATCCCAATGAATCAGTGCATGATTTTAATACAAGATTTAATAAGACATTGAGAATATTACCTGTGAATTTGAGGCCATGTGATGAATCTTGTCTTATAAAATATGTTGATGCATTTGATAAAAGGATGCATACTATTTGAGGGATAAAAACCCGCAACTTTGAGGCAGGCCTTTACCATGGCTCTGCAAATTGAGAACATTATCAAAGCAATTGGAAAACTTCTTAAGAGGGAGGGTGTAAAATTGATAAACCCAGAAAAACCTCAAGCAAGAAAGGGTGTGGATCTAGAAGAAGTTGTAAAAACTCAAATTTGGATCAATTAAAGAAATGTCATATAAATTAGCCAGAGCAGAAAGGAATGGGCGAGAGATCCCAAGGTCAGTGAAAAGTCACAAAATCATGACAAATTTTCCAGGTCATCCTAGGGGTGATTTGAGGTCGAGATGACAGAGGTAAAGGACCCATGGGATCTGTGAAACAGACAACCTCAAGCTCGTGAAAAAAAAATGGTGCCTCGATCCTTTGGTTGTTAGGGTTGTTATTATTGATGAAGCACATGTCATTGATTGGTGTGATAAGTGTTTCCTGCCCCATCCGTCATGTGAAGTAGACAGAGAAATTGAGGAAGTTGATGATGATGATGATGACATGATGATGCATGCATGCTGCAATGCCTGTAATTTCACGGCGAGGAGCTACTTGATACATAATTAATAAGTGTTATAATTGCTAAAACTTTTTGGGATTGCATCCACCGTACCACCTCTTCCTCCCATTAGTACTTTTGAAATTGATATGGTAAAATCTTCTGATTTTCCTAGTCATGATTTTGAATACTTGAGGGCATTGATGATTGAAAAGTATGATGGAGGAATCCCTTTTGAAGAGGACAAGCGGTTGTTGATGAATGTCATGGTTGCCCAAGATAAGGATCATAATATAAGGAGTAAAGTTTTCAAGGGCGGGGCCAAAAGCCAAACCAAAATTTCCAATACTATCCAAGGAAACCCCTAGGAAAGATATATTTGACAAAGGCTTTGTTTCTTCAAGTAAGATCTGCAATCCTTCCCATGTTCATATTGAAAAAAATTCCATACCATCGATGAATTTATGAATCTCCCTTCTAGTACTGCCCTACCCAAATATGTTCCATATGATATTGCCCAAGTCTTGAGTCAAATCAAGGTTAGTGTTCCAATTGTTGAGCTGCTTTAGGATTCTTGAGCATGTAAAAAGGGCATTTGAGTATTTGGGATTGAATGAAGAACTTATTACCTAGGGCAGAAATTTGAACAATGCAGAGACTCCTCCTACCATTGCAGAAGTGGAAAAACCCCAAGTACTGGAAGAAATATGTGAACCACACGAGGTTTACTTGGGAAAATATTTGGTTCGATCTCAATTAAATGTTGATCCATTTTTTACAACTTTGATTATTAAGGACAAATTGTTGCACAATTGTATGTTTGACTCGAGCATCATGCGAAAGTTCATGCCCCTTAAGGTCATGAACAATTGGATATTAAAGTAACAAAATCTTATGGCAAGTGTCTTTGCCATGTATTCTAGAGAGGTCCCAGGTTGTTGGATGTGTTAAGGGACCGATAGTTCAAATTTCAACATATCCAGGAAGGAACTTAAAACTTGATGTTGTTATTGTTGATTGCCTTGCCAAATGGGGCATGTTGTTATCAAGAAAATGGGTTGCAGTGTTAGTGATAGTGTTTCAAATGGATATGTCTTTTTCCACCATTCGATTAAGGGAAACCTAGTAAATTTATTTCTTGAGAAGAAGATGTTGTATCTTATTGAAGATCCCAATGATGCTTCTTATGAAGTGTTTCATGCATATGTTGAGGTAGGTAACTTTGTGAGCTTTGTTCATTTCAAGGAGTATGAAATTGAAGAATGTAGATCTCCCGAGCATTTTGGCTTTCCTGAAATTGGATGTTTGATGCAAGGTCGAAGGATGTTGGAAAATGTGCCTTAGGCACAAAGGGTAAGAGGAAACAAATGTGTTTAGCTAACAACTTGGAGAGAAAAGAAAAGCAAGTATATAACCAGTTGGTAAAAACATATTAGAGTTTCTTGGCATGGTCTTACCCAGGTTTGGATGCACTTGAAAAATTTCCTTGATTGCTTTCTCAGAATCGAGGTATGCACCATTGTATAGTGTATAGTTCTTTGGTTTCTTTCTGTTTTTGTGCTTTTCTTCATTTTGGTCCTTGGTGACCTGGTTTTGCTGGTTTCTCGATTCATTTTTGGAAGATTGGTTATAGTTTCTCTGCTCTGCAAGCTGACTCCATTGCCCAATGGATATTTTTGGCACTTGGTCTACTTTTGTTCTTGTGGCACTCGTTGGGAGTACCCATCCCCGAGCAAGAGCCGATGTTGGTGCTCGATTTGATCCCGCACCATTTTCCCTAAATTTTCCAATCTGTGTGTTCTGTTTTCTATCTCCTCGATCATGGATGCTCAAAAAAGTTCCATATTCACTTGTATGCCTTTGAAAATCCTTCTCCATGGTTTTAAAACATGTTTTTCCATGAATTACTTGCAATTTCTCCATCCTTGGCAAACTTTCACATTATGGGCGTGGTTTGGTAAAGTTATGTATTTTTTTGTTCAATGGGTGTGTTTTCCCCCTGTCAAATTTCTTCCTCGGCATTCGGCGGGTATTTTTCACTTGTGATTGATCAAGGGATGATGGGAAAATGTTTTAACTTATCACTTTTTGGATTTTTTTTTGGAAAAAGGCATTTTTGGTCCGATGGCTCCGCGTTGTTACGATTAGTTGTAATGATGACTACGTGGCTTCTTCTAATTGGTTAAGGGTCGATGGGTTTACTTGGTAAACTTATCATTTTGTCACTTTTGGCTACTTTGGAAAAAGTATCAAAATCACCTCACGGCCCCATCGAAGCTTTGATTGGCTAAGAAAAATCTAGGTGGTGGAGCAAATCTCTCCTTTTGCCCCAAAAGATGTACACGTGTCGAAGATAAGCAAGTTATGGAGTGGCAGGGTTGTTGGGTTCCTTTGAAGTATTTTTTAACTTCAAAAGGATAAAATTTAAAATGTGAACCGCAGATTCGCTCCAATCGAAAAGAGGACACGTGGAATTTTTAAGGCGAGAGGGGATGCGGATCGGTGAAGAACTTTGAAGTTTTTCACCTTGAAATCGAGAATAAAGTTAAAATTTAACCTCATCTCCGCTCCAATAAGAGGTGGACATGTGGCATTGAAAATTCAAAGCAGGGGAGGTGGAATGTTGGGTCACTTTGAAGTTTTTTAACTTCAAAAGGATAAAAGTTGAAATATGGACCACAACTCCGCTCTAATCGAGAAAAGGACACGTGTCATTTTGAAAAGTCAAAGGCGGAGTGGCGGGTCGTGCAGGAAAGCAAAGTGCGGTCCCACTTGGGACCCACATCAAGAGCTAAGGTAGAGGTTTGGGCAGCGGGAGAAATGTGGAAAATTTTCCTTTTTTGCAAAAAGTGGTAAAATTGTATATTTGAGCTGTGACTCCATCAAGGCCAGTGTTGAGCCATGTGTCAAGCCAATTTTTCAAAGGAAAAGGGGCGGGGTAAAATGTCAAATTTTGCATTTTTTCCAAAAGTTATAAAATGCAAAAAAGTGCCCCTAGGCTCAATTTTTCTCATCTTCCATGTGGACGGTTGTAATTTTAAAAAAGGGGTGAGATCAATGGTTGCTGTGCATTTCATCAATTTGGCCATCATTGGAGCTCCAAGGATGTTTGGAAATGAAATTTTTACATCATTCTTCATTGAATTTTTGGAAAATTCATGTCGTTTTGGTCTACAAAGATCAATGGAATCGATTTGAGGATTCAATTTGTAAAACAAATTATTAGCAGAGCAAGATTCAGAGGATCATATTTGCAAGGGAAAAGGATGCTGACAAGGGCTACATGCTAGGCTATTTAAAACCTAAAATTTGGATTTTTGCTTTGATTTAATAGGTAAAGGTCACTGAAATTTTCTTTCACGCCATCAATTTGAGATCAGATTGCTTCGAGAGCTCTGATGGTTTCATCCGCCATTTTTCTTCTTCAACACACAAAGCAAAAATAGAGAACCGATTTGAAAAGATTTGCAGGCGGATTTAAGAGCATTAATGGATGGTGGTTGGATTTCCAAATCAGATTTCATTCTTTCTCTCTCTCTCTCTCTCTCTCTCTCTCTCTCTCTCATCTCTCTCTCTCTCTCTCTCTCTCTCTCTCTCTCTCTCTCTCTCTCTCTCTCTCTCTCTCTCTCTCTCTCTCTCTCTCTCTCTCTCTCTCTCTCTCTCTCTCTCTCTCTCTCTCTCTCTCTCTCTCTCTCTCTCTCTCTCTCTCTCTCTCTCTCTCTCTCTCTCTCTCTCTCTCTCTCTCTCTCTCTCTCTCTCTCTCTCTCTCTCTCTCTCTCTCTCTCTCTCTCTCTCTCTCTCTCTCTCTCTCTCTCTCTCTCTCTCTCTCTCTCTCTCTCTCTCTCTCTCTCTCTCTCTCTCTCTCTCTCTCTCTCTCTCTCTCTCTCTCTCTCTCTCTCTCTCTCTCTCTCTCTCTCTCTCTCTCTCTCTCTCTCTCTCTCTCTCTCTCTCTCTCTCTCTCTCTCTCTCTCTCTCTCTCTCTCTCTCTCTCTCTCTCTCTCTCTCTCTCTCTCTCTCTCTCTCTCTCTCTCTCTCTCTCTCTCTCTCTCTCTCTCTCTCTCTCTCTTCTATAAATGTATGAGCTTGCTTCATTTGTAAAGGTCGGGATTTCATTTTCATGAGATAATTTTGAGAAAAGCACATCCTCTAAGAAACTTTTTGAGAAACCAAATTAATTTCCTTTGTGTTAGATTTCCATTCATGTTGAGTTAGTTACAAGTGTATAGCCATCAAAAGCTCCGAGATTGTTTGACATAACTCTCCCCATTTGAATGAATCGATAAATTTTGAGTTAATTTGTGTTAAATCTCTGCAATTTTGTGTTTATTTTATTTTAGAATGTCTACAAGTAGTTTTTCTTGTTCTATTGCAATCTTGTATCAAATATCTCCCAATCACATAGATCTCAATCCTTGTGATAGTTTAGTGGCATCTGTAATTTAATTTTTCGAAGAACTTTCATCCGGGAATGAAATAAACGATTTAAAATCACTTTTCTTTCATATGTTGACAAAGATTGTTTGTAAGCCTCTAGGTGTACCTCGGGCATGTTTGATCTTAGATTTTGATGTGTTATTGAGCCTTCTAACTCAAGCCTTCATGTTAAACATTTCAAATATTGTCCATTGATGAAATCTCAAATATGTGTGAAAAATGCAAATCTAGGCCTCTATTGATGCACACCTTTTGTTGAAGGAATTTTTAAACTATTTTGAATTTTTTTGTTATTGAGTTCTCCATTGTTGTTAAGTTTCTTAAAGATCTGCAAAGTCCAATCTATATTGTCGATCTCCCACCAAAAAATTATTCAAATAACTAATCCTACCCCCAAATACCCTATTTTTTCCTCGTATATCTACAAAAGAACAAAATCCACTTGCTAAAATATGCAGAACATATTAGGATTCCAAATGTCTTTAGTAACCTTAGCCTTGTGATTAAAATATCTTCATATTTTGGAAGTGACAACTCGTGAGATTCATATTTGATGTGTTGATCATATTTTTCCAATGCTTCCTTATAAAACTTGTGCAAAAGAAGGATTTACCAGCATTCTTCACTAAACACAGGTTATACAAATAGGTTCTCTTACCTTGGTTGAAAGGACAACCTAAAATAGTTAGGATAAGATCACATCCTTTTAAGGTGTTACCCACTTCTTTCAAATCCTGAGTGCTAAAAGGTCAGATAAATTGCTTCCCCGGCTACAAAACGACACACAATTATTTATCTATCTCTGAGTGTCTTGTTCAATCCTTGATGCTTCTCGGTTCTTGAAGAAGGAGATTAAATTTGGGTACCAACACATTACAATTTCACATTGATGATCAAAGAAAAAAATATTACTACTAAGATGTAAGGTGTAATTCTCAAAACTTTATGTTCGAGGCTTAGCTTTGATTCTCGGGGAGTAGTGAAGGGTCTTGGAATAAATTAGCTCCATGTTCTCGAACTTGAAGAAATTTGGATTGATTTCAGGGATAAAACAATCGGGATAAAGGATTACAACACACACTTGATGAACCATTAACATCAACCTTACACATTCCTCAAGGTGATGAATGATGGGAAATCTTGGACCCCCTTTATAAGCAAATGAATGTTGAGAGTGGGTTTTCCCCCAATTTATTGGTCAATTAAGGATTTCACATATGTTAAGGAGTGAGCTGCTCAAATTCTTCTTGAAATAACTCTTGACTTTACTCAATGAATATTCAACCTAAGGATCCCAAATTCCCAAAAGTGAAAGTGGCCATTGCATTAGAAGTGGATCCCTCCCAAGAGTCTAAGGATAAAGGTGAAGCATCTGGGAAGAAGTTGAAATTAATATTCTACAGTAGTGGAGTAAAATATCCCCCACCTTTGTCTTCTCCATCCAACACTATTGTCAAAGGTTATTCCCCTTCCTCTCAACAAACACAAGAGACATCAACTTGCACCATGGCGGCCTAGCCTCTTCCAATTTATTTCCCTTTCATCACCCATGTGGTTTCTATTGTGATCTTGGCCCCACATGTGTCACTTTAAGTCACCTCTCCTCCACATGTTCCTTCTCCTCCTCCATCTTCTCATCCTCATGTTTAATCCCCTCCACCTTCTTGATATTTCTATATCTCACTAGTCATTGCTTCCACCGCTCCCATTTTCTCCTCCACCACCTTCCTCTCCTATGGTTTCACTCTTCACATAGTATTCTCATCCCTTTTCCCTCTCTCATTTGGGATAAGTATGACCCTGGGTTCTCCTCACATTACCCAGTTCCCTTCTTCATCCTCTAATTTTTCCTCCACACCTTCCTCTCCTCCCCCATCTTAAATAGTTTCTATAGCCATTTTATCCACTCCTCCCTCCTTGGTGTCCACATTGCTAACCCATCCAAGTACTACACTCATGATCATTTCTCCCCCTCAGCAAATACCTTCTTCTTCTCTCCCATCGTGGATAGTTATCCAAACCACAAAGAAGAGAAAAATGGATGTCCCTCCTAAATATTTTGATTTAAGTTCATTGACTCCCACCCCATCTTGCACATCCAAGAAACCCAGGATCATTTCTCACATCACCATTGATGTATCTGGAGAAAGGTTTATCGAGATCGTTGTTCCTACTCAGGATATAAGAGCAAAGAAGACACCACTGCTTCCAACTACTAGATTATTGTTATCTCTCGAAAGTGCACCTATAGAGAGATGGCAAGCAGTCTTCTAAGCTTGCAAAATTTTATCTCTCTCTTTCGTAGATACAATGGAAACACCTTAGGTATGAGGGTATACCTATTTTGAGGTGAGTCTCTGGTATCAAGGATGTTCCTTACTGGTGTATCCTAAACTAATTTTTGGGGGGTTAAGGGTAAAAGAAGACTAAAAAAAGATTTAAACTAAGGTGATAGACCAAATTTATATGAGGGATTTGACTTAGTATATGCACAACTGATATGTGAAAGGATTATTGATGCACGAGCCAACAGTTTTCTACAGAAAATTAATGGGAAAAATACTTGGAGGTATTGAGGGAAAGTATCACAACAATACTACTAAGATAAACATGCACATTAATATCATGTAGAAATTATTAAATTTTGTAATAGGGTAAGATGATTAATCAGGGAATTTAACATTCACAAAAATTAATAGAACATACACAAGAATGCAAATGATTGGAAAGGTAGAAAATACTTCTCATTCAAGAGGGCAAAATTGGTAGAAATGCTTCAAAGACTCCTGTGTCTAAAATTCCTCACTTGAAAGCTAACTCTCACTAATTAACTCTTATTTGTGCTTTGCCAAAGCACACAATATATAACAAAATATTTCCCATCCCTCCTAAAAATAGGTCAGAATTGTACTCGCCCATGCACTCTATTTTTATCCTTCATTAATAAATAAAGGAAAAAAGAATAAGGCATGCAAATATAAAGAGGCATTAATAGCCATCGGTTACACTTAGTCAACTAAAGTTGATTGGTCTATTTTTAAGAAAAGAATGAGTGGATGATTTGCCAAAAATAAGCTTTGTTTGCTGAGCAAGTTTCCTCCTGTGCATGCAGACTCTGTCTTTCTGAATTCTGCGAAGGCATGCAACTTTACTCTCTGTGAGTGAGCAAAATTAACATCTCTGACCATGGTAAAATTTAGTGAACTTAAAACTCGGGTTTTGAATGCAAAATATATTGCAGACTTAGTTGTTTTTTGATAATGAAATTATTAAGCTCCAAAAGAGCTAACAACCTCTGCAAAATCGTTTCCCTGGTCGCCATTAATAAATGTTCTGTGTTTTTTGATAAAAAAGGAAAATCCACCATTATTGCAGACTTTAAGCTCGGCCATGTTTCTAGAAACCCTGTATTTTAAAATGCCTCGAAAATGACATCCATGCATGACAAATTTGATCAAAAATGACATGGAAAATCCCTCCTTGTCGCTTTATGATAAAACTTGTAAATTTTGAATAATTGACCCGCTCATCCGCTTTAAATATGGGCATTACACGTGTATAAATCTGTTTGTAGCGGAAACGCGGCTTCATTTTGTGACTTTAACCTTTTTCTGAAAAAGGGCCCAAAAAGTTAAAATTCCCCGGTGGCCCGCCTCCCCGATTTTTACTTTAAATGCGTTGGCGGATCCGCGGGTGACTTAATCACTTTATTCCATCTTTTCTTGAAAAACTTCAAAGTATCAAAATACTCTGATGCTCCGAACTCCCGCTTATGCCTTATTGAAAATAATGCTTTGTTTGGTCCTTGGCGGGGCCATGGAGAATTTTATTACTTTATCCCTTTTAAATGAAAAGGTTCAAGTTTCAAATTGACCCGATGGCCCGCCTTTAACTTAGTCAATACTTTGACTTTTGATACTTTGACTTTACCTAGCGAGTTTCAGAAAATTCATAACTTTAAATCTTTTTGCAAAAAAGCTTAAAGTTTTGAAGGCAAGAAATATTCCGACACTCCACCTTTAGTTCTTTGCAATAAATGTGGGCCACGTGTACTCCTGCGGGCCTGCGGGAAACTTTTTCATTTTCAACCCTTGCTCACAATGTTTAAAAATGCGAAAATAAGTCCGCCTCTCCGCATCCAATCAAATCTAGTCGGGCCTGCGGGGAACTTTATCACTTTTACAAAATAATGAAAAGGGCTAAGTTCACCCATAAGACCCGCCAGCCCATTTTATGAGTCAAGTTGGGGTTTGCTCGATTTTGGTGATTTGATTTCATCCATTGATCATTTGGCGATGTAACCTTGTTCGTTGATCTTATGTGTTTCGACTTTGCATTGAATATTGTCGGTGGCATTTGATTGTGATGGTTTGTGTTGAATAATGGAGCTCGATCATCAGCCCTTGATCTGTGTACTTGTTGATCCTAGATCGTTTGATTACTAACTCCGGTTAGTTAGGTTAAGTTGTGGTTGATGTAGGTGAGTTAAAACAACTCGAACCCTATTCTTTGGTCATTCTTTTGCTCGCAGAGAGCAGAAAAGCCATGGAAAATTTTTTTAATGCCATTGTTAATCACCTTTCGAGCTCGGCCCCTCTGCATTAATGGTTTTTGAGCTCATTTGCATCTGCATCTTTTATGGCTTTGCTCTGTTTGAGTTTTCTGAGGAGGTGGTCATGGAGTTTATCACCACTACCATGATCTTCGAGCTCAGCTTTTACCGCAGATAGGTATTGCATCTATATTTTCTGTGATTGTTTATTTGTCAAGCTTGGCTCTTGAACTCTCTACAAGGTTTAATGGAAACCGTTTTTGATTATTTTCAAGTTCTGGGTTATGAAGAGTTTGTGTGATCTGAGTTTCTTTCCTCATTGTGATCTCTCTGCTAGAGCCTTTCTTGGAAGTTCTGTGAAGCTACCTTCTTTCTTGGCCGCCATCATTGAAGTCCTTCGAGCTCGGAAAAGCTTTATGAGCAAGATTCGGTCGATTTTCACCAATTGTCATTGTCTTCTTCTTCCTAGCTCAATTGTTTTGTTATGTGCATCCCTTTTTTGATGAAGAATGGTAAGTTTTTTTTTGATCCCTGAGTTTTACTATTGCTTTGTCATTTATCACTTTAACTTCGAGATTTTGATATGTCGCTCCTTCTTTGCATATTTTATGACCCCGTGATTCTTTTGGGGGTTCTTGAGTTGAAACTCATTTTGAGTTTGCTCCTCTATAGCTCTGAACTCGATGATCTCTCGAGGGCTTGCTCAACTTTAATTTAATCAGTAAGTCCTTGTTTCTTACTCTGATCTTGATACCCATTAAAATGGTTTTTCAATTAAAACTAGAATCAGGCACTTTTCCCTCTATGTTGAACCTCTTTATTGATTGATTCTAATGAGAATATCAACATCTGAAGTACTTGAATATTTCTTCAACTTGGATGTGTATGCATTTTGATTCAAATATTTTCTGTCTGAGCTTGTGTTCTCTTCGTTACTTGTGAAACCACTCTGAGCTTTTGCAAGCTTTCCTTCTGAAAGTTGTAAATAGTTTCTTACTCTTATAAAACAATTAGAAGGCATAACCCTTCATTCAGATGCTCTGTTGAAATATTGTACTCTTATTTCTTTTTGCTTAAATATTGTACTTCTTTGATGGTAGCATTTATGTGCACTCATACTTGCTTCATTATGAAAACTGCAATTTAAAATGGCTAAACTTTGTTAAATTATCTTGAAATTTCATTATATTCAGCTTGTTAAGATATAATGAATGCTTCGAAGTACTTCAATTTGATGACTGAAAGTGCAGTCCATTTTTTTTTCTGCATTTATACTTTATTTCCTTTTATTATAGCTTTGATATGCATTTTGTAAATGTCCATTTTACATGGCAAAGCCCTAAAAATTTCCTCAAATTTCCTTATCCATTCATAACCAAACTGAAATTTATATCGCTTTGGTTAAACTCAAACTTTATATTTTTATTCTTCCTTCACCTTATTGTTACAGATTTTGAAGTTGGAAGTATAAGGAGCTAAAATAAACCACGAGCTCGGTATTGATGATCATTTGCTTCTCCCCTTTCGAAGTACCATGATGCAACAGTGGGCAATTTAGAACAATAGTACGTAAAGAAAACTCCTTGAGGCATGACGGGTTTCTTTTACCTCTTTACATTTTCAAACTTCATAAATATATGCATTTTTTTTCCTTTCAATTATTTCTCACGGCTTGTGTGAGAAAAATATGTACTATTATTCCGCATGAATAAATGAAAATATTTTCGTGTTATGAGATGTATGTCATTCCTTTCATACTTTCTTTCATTTGTAGGGATAATGAATGAACCTATACAACTCAAAACATTTAAATAATTCATTTAATCATAGAAATAAATAAACAATCGAGTGTATCTTATTGTTGATCATTGAAAATGCAAATTACTTGTAACATCAGTAAATTTTCCTTCAAAACCGCAACCCTCTGCAATTTAAGAAGATCATGTATGGTATTTTCTACCCTTCCTTTCCTCAAAGGCCTTGCAATGGTTGTTTACAGCTATTACATAGTTTTGACAAATATTTCAAATGGAATGGCTGCATTTATGAGGCATATCATTCTTAAACTGTACTCAAGTTGTAGTTTTGATTCCAAATGACTTCCAACACCAAAAATTAAAAATTGTATCTTAATCTGAGGTGGTTATCCCAAACATAACCAAACTCGTAAATGACCAATCTGAGAAAATTTAAAAGTTTTGAGTTGACCTTTTCGCATGGAGTGCAAACATTTTAAACATTTTTGGCGATCCTGCGGGGAAAGCTGCCTGCTAGCTTGTAGACCAGTGCCTTTCTCTTGTCCATTGGGCATAGAGTCAAAGCATGTAACCAAAATCTACCTTTTCAGAAGGTCCAACTTCCAAAACAAACTAAACATTGGGAAAGGATTTGTAAACTAGATCACGTGCATGAATGCACTTATTGAATTGAAAACATTGCAATGTGCAGGAACTGCACTTATTGAAAGGGAAATCCTAATCTACCCTACTCTAACCAAATGAACAACTGAGGCTAAACAAAACTTGAAATAGGAAGTGAAAAGTAGCTTCCTTCCTCCAAAACCAAGGCCATGAATTCAGCTCTAGAAACCAACAAAGTGACATAGCTGAAAATAAGATATGTACCTTTATTTCGCTCATCAAATCATTCCATGAACTGGGAAGCACCTCTATTTGATCTGTAATCTGTCTGACATGATTTGAGGCCTTTTATTGAGAACAAATAACTCACTTTTGTGCTTCAAGACAAGCATGAAATCTGGAAATATTGTAGCTGGGTGAGAATCAACCAAATACCGAATAGGACAAGGCCTCTTCACAAAAATTGTTGATAGTTTTGATTTGATTTGAATCATGAATATTATTTTCAACAATGAGCTCTTTCTAAAGTTGTCCTAGAGGTTGTTTTGTGTTTTCCAATTGTTGTAACTCATCTTGAAACTATTTTGAGATCTGCTTCTACTCTATAAGTTGTTGTTCAATGACTATTGTAAGTGACCTTTCAACACTTCTATCAAATGATTTTGCATTGCTCAGATCCTCCATGTAGTCTAAAAATGAAGATCATTCTCTTCATTTTCATAGGTACTTATATGAAGTTGTTGTTTTGTATCATTTTGGACATTCTGAAACTGATCTGAACATACTTCAGCTCCTTCAAACTGTTGTACCAAAACTGATCTTTCATCTTGCTCATTCTGATTTGACATAAAATTTGTAAGATCAAAATTGTCTTGATTTTTCTGCACAAGATCTTATTTGAGCAACATGTTGTTCTAAGACATTCTCCTCCCAAAATGGTTCTTCCAGGAGGGGATAATAAAGATCTTTATTTAATAACATCTCTTCCACTTTTTCAAGTAAAGAGAGGACTTTATCAACCAGAGGTTCTTTGAATGTTGAAACTACAAAATCAATTAGTTATATAGGTTGTTCTTCACCTATGTAGTTTTCCAAATCTGATAAGAAATAAGCCACTTCACGTATAAATCTGAAATAAAATTTCCTTGAATTTCTACCTCCTTTTTATTCAAAATTGATCCATCTTCTTATGGCTATGATATGGCATCATGCAATGTCACACTCAAAATAAGTTGCATGAGTATGGTGTCATCAAAAAGGGGAGTGAGAAAAGAGGTAGGAGAACTAATGTTGCAGGTAGAAAATTATATTCCTACACACACACTAGTTAGAAACTTCAACACATGCATTTATCGGAAGAAACAACTCTGCAAATAACAACAAGACCAAATAGAATTCACCGATCACCAAGTATCAAGAAACCCCTTAGTCAAAGAAAGCTAGAAACTCCTTCTTCTTGTATTGATTGCTCAAATCAAAGTTGTACATAATGTGGGAATGGAAGAAATTTGAGAGGGGAAGAGAGTAGAAGAAAATGGCTATCTCCTTTGCTTTCTCTAGGTACAATGCACTCTTGAGTCTACAAGATCAATTACCAACCCTTTGAAATGGGAATGGCTTTACAATTTATAGAATAGAATATGACTCTTCATCTTCCTCATGACCTTTCAAATACCTTAATATGACTTAAGACTATTCATATTCCACTTTAAATATTTAAGTCCCTTTTATAATAACAAGGCGACTTAATTTACATTATGTTTCTAAAGTCACTTTTAAGTGACTTAAAGGTATATCAAAAAGTGCAAACCCCAACGAAGAATTAGAAAATTTGAAAGTGAGAGAAAGTTGGGGGAAGGAGAGAGAGAAGAGAGAGAGAAGAAGAAGAGAGGATATGTCTCCCGATGAAGTCTCGTTGATCCTCGTTGATGGAAAGCTCCAAATGCAACAAAGTTCTCTGAATGTCCCATTGTGCCAAAACTACCCTTTGAGTGTGACTTACTATTTTTAGTAAATGGTCATTTCCACTATTTTCTCCGGATAATCATTCTAGCCTTTTGGAGATCTTCAATGCACACTGCTCTTTCCATAGCCACTTTTGATGAAGACTTGCCAAAAATAGCAAGCATGTATAGGAAAACTTACTATTTTTAGAAAGTGTGTTTCCAGTGCTCGATTTGTGATGGAACATACTTTTTTGGACTCTTCTTGTCATTACGATCACACCCTCCGAATTTCACATAGTTTTTCCCACTAGAATGCCTAGAAATAAATTTTGAAATTTTGACCTGGCAGTGGCTTCGGCACAGAGCTGTCATGGCGGCCATTAATGGAGCTCAAAATTTGTAGGTCTGGTTTTTGTCTCCATTTTGCAATGAAAACAACTCCATTGTGATAGGTTTTTCATTTGGAACTCATGTGCAAGTTTTTAGCTCGTTTCCATTGCCGAATGATGGGAAATTCGACGAATGTGAGCCGATGCACGAAGTGAGGGTTTTGTTGAGAAAATGATTCTAGGCACCATTTGACCTCTTGTTTGTTGGATCTTGATCACCTTGAAAAATGAGGAATTCTGCAAAAATATGGCATCTCGATCCGACTTGTATCTTGCAAGATATGAGGATTTTTCGATCGGGTGACTTCACGGTTATCTGGCAAAAATCTCCATTTTCTCTTTGTTCTTCATCATTTCACTCCATTTTTCTATGAGGCCTGAATATTTCTATGCATTCATGGTTTGAAGAGTTTATGTGGCCATGGTGGAGCTGGTTTGGAGCAACAATGGTGGACCGGGTGTCTGGACAATCATGCACTGGAGCCATGGCAAGGTATGAAGTTGTGAAGGAGAAATGAGAGGAAGAAAATGGCTAAGTGTTGGATTTAAACTTTAAAAACATGCACATGGAGGGGCTGGGTGAAATTTTATGTCCCTGATGTCCCTGACCTCAGGGACATGAGGGACATCAATTTCCATGGTGGTCAAGGCGATGCCATGTGTCCTCGATCCGACGGTCAGGGGATTTGCTTGAAAAATGCACTTAGGGCTGAAACTCGGTCACGTGGGTGTCCAAATGACTCCTCATAGGGGATGGGTGAATTTTTCCATGTCTGATGTCCCCCACCTTAGGTACATAAGGGACATCAGTTTCCACGGTGGTCCTGGAGGTGACACGTGGCGCCCGATCCAACGGCAGGGAATGGATGCTCCAAAAATGCACCTGGGGGCTGAAACTCGGTCACGTGGGTGTCCAAATGACTCCCCATAGGGGCTGGGTGAATTTTTCAAGGTCTGATGTCCCCCACCTTAGGTGCATAAGGGACATAAAATTCCACGGTGGTCCTGGAGCTGACACGTGGCGCCCGATCCAACGGCAGGGAATGCATGCTCCAAATAAGCACCCGGGGGCTGAATGTCAAGTCTGAGGTCATATGAGGGTCCCAGAGGTCACATGAGGGCTGGGTGAATTTTCCAAGGGCTGATGTACCTGACCTCAGGGACGTCGGGGACATGAAATCCCACCAGGCTCCTGGTGCTGACACGTGTCCTCTCGAAAAAATGACTAAGTCCTGAACTGCCTTTGAGAGGGTAACTTGGAATGAAGATAACTTGAGCTCCCAGGTGGAATTTCTTGGTGAAATTTTATATGATCCTGACTGGAAATGGAATTTTTAATCCAATTATGTGGGTCTCATGTCTTAATTCACCATATGATCCCTAAAAATTGGATTTTTGATCTGGGACTCCACTTGTGCCTGAGAAAAACTGCCTTCCAATCATATGCGCCAAGGTGTTGTGAAAATATTATTTCACCATCATGTAGGTATTGGAATCCTATTTCCAAAGATGTTTTTTTTTACTTCCAACTCCATCTGAGCTCTCAAATCTTCTTCTGAATCCCAACAACTTGTTTTAGGCCTGTGTACTGTCTAGGCTTGTGAACCCTGTTTTTACTCAAACTGCTCCAAGTCTTGAAAACTTCCCCAAACCTTCCAAAATAATTTCCATGATGTTCATAAGGTATTCCATTCACCTCCATGTTGAATTTTTCCTTCTTCGTTCTCACTCTCAGGGGTCAATCCAGTCCTGGGAAGGCCAACGATGATACACCCTTCCCGTGACTCCCAAAATAGTGCATTTTTAAAAGTCCTAAAATCACCTAGGGGAATGAATGGAATTTCCTAAATCACCTAGGGGATGATATTTTGACATTGGTTGGGAGGTAATTTGACTACTAACATATTTGAGCTTGGGGTTTCCTAGGAATGATAAAGCATGAAAATTTTGGCATAGGGGTATAGTTGTCGTGCTTGGAAATTTCAATTTCCCTGTTGCACATTTGCACGACAACAACTGGCTCTAGCTTGGGGACATGACATGGACTGAGAGAAGTGAAGACATGGCATGGGAATCCAGAATCTCAATTTTAGACCATATAGTTCATTTGACCAATGCCTTATCCATTGGGCCCTGTGGAGTCATGTACAACTTCTAGAAAGGAAGATTAGAAGAAGGAAACACACACACACACAAAACGGATGGAAAGGAAACACACACACACAAAGAAGGGAAACACACAAATAGAAAGGGAAACACACCTATCAATCACCTATGGTACAAGGTGGGGGACAACCCACTTTCACTGAAGTACTTTTCATTTCTCAAAAGTTACCCCTAAGAGGCAACACCGAATGATGATGTTCTGCGAAGCCATTGATGGGTTCCAAAAAGTAGCCTCCTTTCCTTAATTGTTTATGAAAGCTAGGTGCTTTCACATTTATCTTTTACTTTGTAGGAGTGAGTCCATGTGAGCTTCTTGATGCTCAAGTCCTTGCTTGGAAATTCCACTTGCCTTCATGTTCTTTGAAGTCGGTCTCATAGTGCCAGTTTCCTTCCATGTTTATCCATATAGCTGATTCTCCATCGAGCATCTCATCGCTGCCCCAATGCTGATTTTTGTTCCAATTCCTTGAACCTTCTGAGTTACTTTCTTTCCTAGGTCTATGCTCATTGACATCTCTTCCATGAGAAACCTTAGACTTATCCGTTTCCTTTACTCCACTGTGAGGTGCTTGAGTACTTGGAGGGATTAGGCAACCTCATACTTTTTCTTGTATGCCCATGGCATGAGTGAAGAGATCAAGAATCATCTCAGGGGTCTTCTTCTACTTCTACACAACTTCTACTTCATCATCCAATCAGTACACTTTGAAGAGATCTCATCATCTTGGGGGAATCTCATCATCTTGAATCTCTATCTAATCCTTCATCAAAAGAGCTTCATCAAAGGTCTCAAAACTCCTTGAGATTCATCTTCAAATGGGAATGAAAATATCTCCATTTCATTATTGCATCCATCAATCATTAGCTCTGGAGTGGCATCATATTTTTCATATTGCTTTATCTCAATGTGGCCAACCTTCACACTAGTTAAGGCTTCCAAACTAGCTTCACACTTGTCTTGCAGATTTGTGGCTTGTATCAGGATCTCGAGACTGAGCTCAGGATCTTCAATTTCTTCTGCAGCTTCAAGCATTTCTTGTATAGACATTTCTTTCAAAACTTTCATGGGCTCATCACAAGCTGATTTTTCTCTCCATAGATGGCTTGAATGAGATCATCTTCATCCCCAAATGGGAATGAGAATAACTCCTCATCTTGTAAAATCATATAAACTGATTTTTCTTCTTGAAAATCATCAAGAACCATCTCCTCTTCCTCATGGTCTACATCATCTAGTGATTCGGGGCTGCCCTCTTGTAACTCAAATCTCCTCAATGCTTCTTCAAAATCCAAATCTCTTTGGGAAGGCATGTCTGGCCTATCAAGATGGGGATATCCTCTTCTTCCTCGGTTTCCACAAAGTGATTCATCCACTGCTACCTTGATACAAGATGTTAGCTTCCGGGCTTCCGAAATTTCATGTACTGTGTACCTCATCTTCTTCTCGGAAGTAATTTCTCCATGTCTCCCTTCACTGGTATGGTTGCAAAAGACCAATTCATCTAAATTTTCCTCCCAACTCTTGGTAGAAATTTCTACTCAAAGCAACATTCCGAATGAGGTTGGGACGTCTACTACCAAAATCATCACTAAAACTTTCTTGTCTAGAAATTTGGTGAGAGCCACCTGTGCATCTTTAACCTTCCCTACAAGTGAGACCTTTTTTTATTCCAAAGAGTAACAAGAGCCACTAGGTGGAGTCATTGTAAGTTTAAGAGCCTTGGCGACCTTCAAAGGCATCACATTGTCTGAGGCACCAGAATCTATTATGCAATTGTTCAGTACATATTCTCCAACAAGAAGGGAGATGTAGAAAGGTTCAACTTTATCAGTCTTTGATGCACTCAGAGAAAGCATGTTCTATGAGGGAGGTGTAGGTGAGTTTGGTAGCATGCCTTTGGAATGATGAGCTACATCATTGGGTGTTAGACTACCACTCTGATATATTAGATGAACCTCTCAAATTGTTCAGGATGAGTCCACAAATATTCGGTTTTTGTAATCTGCACTTTGGCTTTGTTTGCATATTCTATGAAGTCAAAGGGAGCAAGATGTGGACAAGGGGGGTGAAGGGACTGATTTTGGAGTCTGGATAGGTTTAGGAGTAGGATTTGATGTTTGAGGAATGGACGGTATTTTGAAAGGCACACTAGGAGCTTTCAAGGAATTAGATTTTTTAGGAGCAGATTTGGGTTTAGAAATGGAAGAGACATTGGAAGACTTACTTGGGATTTTGGGAGTCTTCTTACTTGCTACGAGATCAGGATCCAACAATGCAGACTTCATGGAAGATGGAAGTGGGGATCCTCGACTGATTATTTTATTTTTGGAGTCACCATAGGAGGATCATCAACCTTCTTTTCTTTTGCAGCAGTGGAGGGAGATGCTCTTTTCTCATACTAAGAAACGAGTGAATACCGCACATGAGAAACTAGGTGCATCTTCTTCATCTTCTTCATAACCTCCAGAATACTCACAAAATCTGATTTGTGTATCATTCTCAAACTCATCACTTTCTTGGAAATCACCACCTTCACTTTCTTGTTCAAACTCTTCTTCACTTTCTTGAAATCTGCAATTTACATTCATGGGTGGGGCCTCCAAGGCAAGCCTTTGGGGTGCTCCTACAATCTGATTTTTATGTTGCTTCTTTGAGAAGAAACTCATTCAAATAATTCCCTCTTCAAAGAGGCCATCTCATTCACCAAATTTTGCAGCGATGGATTAGTTCTCTCATCTTCGAGGATGTTGGGCCTTGCCCTTTGATGGATTCTTGATCTTTCCAGAGAGGATGAGATCATCATCCAATTCAATGGCCCTCCTTTGTGCTTCTACAATGTTCCTTGGTTGAACTCTTCATAGGAGAAATCCTACCTCCGGTGATTGAGCATTTATGAAGAATCTTTTGATATTGTTTTGAGAGGGTGAATCTTCTTCTGGTATCCTAAAAGCAACCATTCAAAATGAGCCACGAAGTCTCTCATCGTTTCACTTTCTCCTTTCCTCATTTGAGCCAACTACACCAAGAGGTCTTGAAAATCTTCAGTTGATTTAAATCTTTCCTCGAAGGCAACCTTGATGTCATCCCAACCAGTGATGGATCGGGAAGGTAGGAGGTAGAACCATTCTACTACTTTTTCTTGGAGGGACTCCACGAACAATCTTACAGCAACATCTTCATGTTGGACACCAAGAATTCCACATGATGTCATGAAAGCAGCAATGTGTTCTTCAGGATGTTGTGTGTTGTCACCTTTGAACTTTGGAAAGTTCTTGTAGAACCCATTGGTAGATCATGAAGAGGGGGTTCAAGAGCAAGCGGGCCTGTATTCCTTCCCCATGGAACAATGGGTTGAGGTATTTCTTCTTCATCTGCCATTTTTTTCTTCTTCTATTTCAGCTCTTGCTTCTGCAAATTCTTCTTCAAATTCTTCTTCTTCTATGAACTCGATGTTCAATGGTGGTTGAAAAATGGGAGAATTTGAAGGGGAGTATCAACAAGAGTTTGGATAGGATTACCAGGTGAACTACTCGAAGAGCGGATGGAGAGGAGGCTTGAGAGAAGAAGTATGGATTATCTCTAATTCATTCTTGCTGATTTTGTCAAAGCTTCAAAATTGGAATCAGCAACACCTCTCGACCTGCTCAACCTGGTGTATCTTCCTTCAGCCAACTTTTGAAAACTTTTGTAGTGAGAACATGAAAGGACACTGTGGAATGTGAAAAGTCATGTGCAAAATCAGCAATGTATCTTTCAACAATGGACTTTCATGAACTCTTTTTTTTTTTTTTCAATATTTGATTTTTTTTGAATTTTCGGACCTTGCGGTCATATATTTGGGTGCAGATGCTGCTAAATCTACCCCACGGTGGGTGCCAAAAATATTGTGGCAGAAAATTTGTCGGGTGGAAAACTTGTGGATTTCTTGCCAACACTCTAGGAATCTAAGTCCCTCTACTTAACCGGTGCAGCTGCCGTGTGTATGTGCATGCATGAGAAAGTGTGGATTTCTGTGGTGGTCTTTCGACCGAGGATCCAACAGGGGCACTCCACTTGCCCTACGGAAAAGCTAGCAATCTCTTGCTAGGGAAGTCTTCATCTATAGAGTGGGAAAGGGGAGTGAGAAAAGAGGTAGGAGAACTAATGTTGCAGGTAGAAAATCAGATTCCTACACACACACTAGTTAGAAACTTCAACACATGCATTTATCGGAAGAAACAACTCTGCGAATAACAACAAGACCAAATAGAATTCACCGATCACCAAGTATCAAGAAACCCCTTAGTCAAAGAAAGCTAGAAACTCCTTCTTCTTGTATTGATTGCTCAAATCAAAGTTGTACATAATGTGGGAATGGAAGAAATTTGAGAGGGGAAGAGAGTAGAAGAAAATGGCTATCTCCTTTGCTTTCTCTAGGTACAATGCACTCTTGAGTCTACAAGATCAATTACCAACCCTTTGAAATGGGAATGGCTTTACAATTTATAGAATAGAATATGACTCTTCATCTTCCTCATGACCTTTTGAATACCTTAATATGACTTAAGACTGTTCATATTCCACTTTAAATATTTAAGTCCCTTTTATAATAGCAAGGTGACTTAATTTACATTATGTTTCTAAAGTCACTTTTAAGTGACTTAAAGGTATATCAAAAAGTGCAAACCCCAATGAAGAATTAGAAAATTTGAAAGTGAGAGAAAGTTGGGGGGAAGAGGAGAGAGAAAGAGAGAGAGAGAGAAGAAGAGAGAGGATATGTCTCCCGATGAAGTCTGTTGATCCTCGTTGATGGAAAGCTCCAAATGCAACAAAGTTCTGAATGTCCCATTGTGCCAAAACTACCCTTTGAGTGTGACTTACTATTTTTAGTAAATGGTCATTTCCACTATTTTCTACTCTAGATAATCATTCTAGCCTTTTGGAGATCTTCAAGTGCACACTGCTCTTTCCATAGCCACTTTTGATGAAGACTTGCCAAAAATAGCAAGCATGTATAGGAAAACTTACTATTTTTAGAAAGTGTGTTTCTAGTGCTCGATTTGTGATGGAACATACTTTTTTGGACTCTTCTTTTCATTACGATCACACCCTCCGAATTTCACATAGTTTTGCCCACTAGAATGCCTGGAAATAAATTTTGAAATTTTGACTTGGCAGTGGCTTCGGGCATAGAGTTGTCATGGCGGCCATTAATGGAGCTCAAAATTTGTAGGTCTAGTTTTTGTCTCCATTTGCAATGAAAAAACTCTCCATTGTGATAGGTTTTTCATTTGGAACTCATGTGCAAGTTTTTAGCTCATTTCCATTTTTGGAATGATGGGAAATTTGACGAATGTGAGTCGGTGCACAAAGTGAGGGTTTTGTTGAGAAAATGATTCTAGGCACCATTTGACCTCTTGTTTGTTGGATCTTGATCACCTTGAAAAATGAGGAATTCTGCAAAAATGGCATCATCTCGATCCGACTTGTATCTTGCAAGATATGAGGATTTTTCGATCGGGTGACTTCACGGTTATCTGGCAAAAAATCTCCATTTTTCTCTTCGTTCTTCGTCATTTCACTCCATTTTTCTATGAGGCCTGAATATTTCTATGCATTCATGGTTTGAAGAGTTTATGTGGCCATGGTGGAGCTGGTTTGGAGCAACAATGGTGGACCGGGTGTCTGGACAATCATGCACGGAGCCATGGCAAGGTATGAAGTTGTGAAGGAGAAATGAGAGGAAGAAAATGGCTAAGTGCTTGGATTTAAACTTTAAAAACATGCACATGGAGGGGATGGGTGAATTTTTATGTCCCTGATGTCCTTGACCTCAGGGACATGAGGGACATCAATTTCCACGGTGGTCAAGGCGATGCCATGTGTCCTCGATCCGACGGCAGGGGATTTGCTTGAAAAATGCACCTGGGGCTGAAACTCGGTCACGTGGGTGTCCAAATGACTCCTCATAGGGGACTGGGTGAATTTTTCCATGTCTGATGTCCCCACCTTAGGTACATAAGGGACATCAGTTTCCACGGTGGTCTGGAGGTGACACGTGGCGCCCGATCCAACGACAGGAATGGATGCTCCAAAAATGCACCTGGGGCTGAAACTCGGTCACATGGGTGTCCAAATGACTCCCCATAGGGGCTGGGAACATTTTTAAAGGTCTGATGTCCCCCACCTCAGGTGCATAAGGGACATCAAATTCCACGGTGGTCTGGAGGTGACACGTGGCACCCGATCCAACAGTAGGGAATGCATGCTCCAAATAAGCACCTGGGGGTGAACTGTCAAGTCTAGAGGTCATATGAGGGTCCCAGAGGTCACATGGGGGCTGGGAAATTTTCCAAGGGCTGATGTACCTGACCTCAGGGACGTCGGGGACATGAAATCCCACCAGGCTCCTGGTGCTGACACGTGTCCTCTCGAAAAAATGACTAAGTCCTGAACTGCCTTTGAGAGGGTAACTTGGAATGAAGATAACTTGAGCTCCCGGTGGAATTTATTGGTGAAATTTATATGATCCTGACTGGAAATGGAATTTTGAATCCAATTATGTGGGTCTCATGTCTTAATTCACCATATGATCCCTGAAAAATCAGATTTTGTATCTAGGACTCCACTTGTGCCTGAGAAAAACTGCCTTCCAATCATATGCGCCAAGGTGTTGTGAAAATATTATTTCACCATCATGTAGGTCTTGGAATCCTATTTCCAAATATGTTTTTTTTTACTTCCAACTCCATCCGAGCTCTCAAAATCTTCTTCTGAAGCCCAATGGTTGTTTTAGGCCTGTGTACTGTCTAGGCTTGTGAACCCTGTTTTTCACTCAGACTACTCCAAGTCTTGAAAAACTTCTCTAAACCTTCCAAAATCATTTCTTTGATGTCATAAGGTATTCCA
>CM031241.1:245597081-245689003 GCA_018340775.1 Taxus wallichiana var. yunnanensis
GTTGTACTTCAACTGTATTTCTGAGTTTAAGCATTCGGCCTTGAGCTTTTTAGGGTTTTTATTATATAATTGATATATGTTTGTGAAAGAATATAGTCTGAAGCTGTTTGAGGTTTTGAGGCCTTTTTGGATTGGTTATTGTGAGTTGTAGGAGTGTTTAGGAAGATTTGGGAAGTTTTTACTCTTTCGAGGACAATCTTCACAGCAGCGGGTTTTAGGTGTAGAGAACAAACACTTTAATGGTGAAATTTGACTACTTTGGATGATTTTGCAGCTGGGAGTTTCGTAAGGAGTTAGGAGGAAAAAAAAATGAAGCCCTTTGAAAATATATATAGAATCATATACATATGTGGTAATATACATGTTTCTCACTTAGACTTGAAAGGTTTCATCAAAAATTTCAAAGATAATGTAGCTACCCTCTGCGATTCCATACAAAAATGGCCCTAAATTTGTAAAGCACTAGAGATGATCATACATGGTGACAAATTAATATTTGTAAATATTGATAAGTACCTCTGGGAATGACAAGTACTTATCATAGCAAATAGACTAACTGTTTACCATGGGTAAGGATCTGCGTGAGGATGGAGCCAAATTTTTGTGAGTTGGCTTTTTATTTTTCATAACACCCCGAGTTGTGTTTTTGGTAGTGACAAAACCTATAACGCTGAACTTTCAAACCACAAGCCACTAAGCCACACAAACCACCAAACCACATAAACCTAAACCCTAAAACCTAAACCTTGACCCTAAGAGCCCCTAAACCTTGCCCAAGCCCTGTATTCCCCTACATTTGCTTTAGACCACTAAGCCCTCGGCTCTAAATCAGCAAGCCCTCGACCCCCTCGACCCTCGAACCACAATCACCAAGCCCTAGGCTTGCCAAGGTTGACAACCTAAATCGCATAAACGCTTAAACATTCCGGCCCATATTAGCCCAATCCTTGAAAACCATAAACCTAGATTATGAGCCCCCAAATGCTAAACCATAAACCCTAAGCCCTAAAGCCTCAAACATTGAATCTAAACACACTGAAAGTATTTTTCTCCTCGTTTCACAATGTTGGTAGGGTGGGTTGGTTGGGTGGGTTGGATGGGTGAGTTGGATGGGTGAGTTGGATGGGTGGGTTGGACGCATGAGTTGGATGGGTGGGTTGGGTGTGAGATGGTTTAGACGGGTGGGTTGGACAGGTGGGTTAGACGGTGTGTTAGAGGGTGTGGGTTGGATGGGGGTTGGACGGGGGTGGGTTGGACGGGTGTGTTAGACGGGTGGGTTGGATGGGTGGGTTGGCGGGTGTGTTAGAGAGGGTGTGGTTGGATGGGTGGTTGAATGCGAAGTTCGGGTGGGTTGGAGGGTGGGTTGGATGGGTGGTTTGGACAAATGGCTTGTTCGGATGAGTTGGATGGGTGGGTTGGCTGGATGGGGTTGGATGGATGAGTTAGGCGGATGGGTTAGACGGATGCGTTGGTCGGATGGTTGGTTGAGATGGGTTGGATGACCAATAGTTAGGATGCGTGGGTCGGAAAGCTATGGTAATAGTTGGACATGTGGGTTGGGCGTTGATACCAATGAATTAAATGCTCATTAATGACACCCCTGGGTCCTATAAATACCCTTTCAAGGTTCTTTTTTTCACTTTTATACATAAATTGCTAGTGCTCTGAGGCTCTCCGCTCTCCAATTTCAAATTTTCACCCCGTCCCCCAAATTTCACTTCTCCCAAATTTCAGCCATGGCCAGCACCACATCTATTCCCTCTCCCAAATTTACATACAAAAACCTCATGTGCCCACAATTTCTAGCATTACTAAAAGGAAAGGACTTTCAAAAGGATTGGATTGAACAATCTAGATTTTCCGGGCTTGTGAACATGCCCCAATTTGAGACTGATCAATCCATCCTTGATTACCTTCTCATCTCTTACAACGATAGTAATGGACAATTTTCCGTTCTTGTCGTGCATCTGAAACATCATCAAATTTCTTTTCTATTGAACCCCAGGACATGCATCGCTTAACAGGTTTGCCTTTCAAAAATAAACCGGCTATTACTACAAAGGTTGTCCTAATGGACGAAGACAAAAAATTTTGGAGTCTCATTTCAATGTACAGGTTGATGGTAAGTTTATGATTTTTAAAGGATTTTTATTATTTATGTTCTTATCATTTCAATGTATAGTTAACTTTACTTGTTCACACAAAGCCTATAACATTTCTTTTCTGTAATTGCTGCTGCTCTTAATCATTCATCAAGAGGCCTTGTTCTACAAGGCATAACAAACAAATTATTTATTGCAGTTGCGTCACTTTTTCAAGCTAGGATTGTATTACAGGGTAGATCTGCAGACATTCCATATTGGGCAATTCAGTATTTATTACGGACACTTGCAGGTCAACAATTTGATTGGTGTAGTTATTTGTCCAATCGAATAAAATCAGATATCTCCCATGCCCACAAACCCAATACAAATGATAAAGCCAGGACTGTATTCTCTTGTTGCAATTTTATTCTTGCTTTCTATTATGAAGCGTACCATGAATTGATGCAGGATAAGATTCCTACTGCAATCAATGATAAGATGATTGGTCTTAGTCTCGAAGAACAACAGGTAACCCGTAACAATTACGTTTACTGTCTACTTGTTATAACGATTTCAATTTCAATATTTGGATAAAATAATAATTGTATGATATAATTTTGTAGAGAAAATTAATAGTTGCAACATGCATAAGGATGTAATTGCTAGGGGTAAAGCCCCTCCAGAGTTCTCTGTTGATTCTGACATGGATTCAGTAGAATCAACACCAGTAAGACCTCCTCCTAAAAAGTGAGCTAGGGGATCGATATGCACAACACGTTTACCATCACATGTAACTATAGGTATGAATAATGAAGCTATCTTTTTATATAATTTGGAAATTAAAACAATTAATATGAATACTGATCTTTTCTACATGTATTGTAATTGTATTCAGAAACTACTGACTTTGACGATGATGATCAAACTCAGTCCATGAGTGGAGATCGAAATGTCACGATTGTGTCTCCTTCTATGTGAGGTATATAAAATATTATACGGTAGTTTGATTTGCATGTTTTGTTTCCTTACATTTTTAGGATATACAAAGCCCAACCGTTATATTCTCACAATTTGTTGTTTGCGTCATTAGGTAATAGCTTTAGGGCATATTCCATGCTAGTAAGAGGCCACCAATTCCTCCAACACATCATGTACAAACACAAAGGAGGACTTCCGGAAAGAATATAAGGATGCCTGTAGAGTCAGCAAGAACAGTTCATCCAGCTACCACCGAATTTCTTGGACTATCACTAGGTGGTGTTTTAAGTGTGACAGCCACACAACTTTTCAACAACATCACCCTCGACGAGGAGTATTTGGGCTTTGATAGTGGTGATGCAGACAAGGGTAACTACTTTGACACCCACGAAATGATTCAATCTACTCCGCCTCAACAACAAAATGTGCATATTCTACAGGGTGGTGGCTCTCCTCCTCCCCCAAGTACTGCTCCACAAATAGATGATGAAAAGACACATTTTATATTAGAAAATATGATATCAGATAGTATGGGGGAAACCATTCAAGAGGTTGTAATGTCTGATGTGGATTTGGTGCGGTCTTGGGAGAAGAGAGCAAAAATTTTGATAAAAGAAATAAATTCAAGATACCATAATCATGCTCAAAGGCATTCATTGTTCACCGTTGTAGAGAGCCAACCAGCATGGCAGGATGTTCTGCTAAACAAAGCGCAATCGGAGAACAATTTCATATAGTAATAATTATGATGATGACATTATTGACATAATGCTTAACATGTTGGAGAATCTCAATGCTGAAGCATAGGCATACTACAACAAATGGACAAAAGACAAGACTAATGTCTTAATTGCAAATGTAGAAAAAGAGAAAGCTGTTGTGAGTGGGCTTTAATCTTTCAATGGAAAACCTAAAAGTAATAATATAATATTTTTCATACTATCTGAATTTGATTGACTAACAATTTACTCTTTCTGTTTTGCAGGAAAAATATGAAAATTTAAAGAAAGAAGTAGTTTTTTTGAAGCACATTTGAAGAATGCCCACAAAATCCTTAATTCTTTCATACAGTTGAAAGAAAAACTCATTGTCATCAATAAACAAAATAATACATTGAGAAGGATAATAAAGGAGCATAAGATGGATCCAGAAGTCTTACTAAAAGAAAAGACAGATGCAGATGCCACACTTTTGTCGGTAGGAGATGTAGTGAGTGAGGAGCTGAATATACTAGAAAATATCAACACAACAATAAATCTTCAGGCAATAGGAGTTCTAGTAGCTAGCGTATAGACATAGTAGATTCCTCAATCACTTATGGTGGAAAAAGAAAAAGCTCCACCTGCATCATAAAAATTTATTAGTTAGTAAGGTTCACCATGTGACAGGTGTGTTGTCACAATTCCGACACTGGCGTAGGAATTAAAAGATAGTGGCCAGCCCTTTTTAGTTTTTATTCCATGTGGCAGACGTAAGGACAACTATGATTTCAAATCATAGGCAGAAAAGAGGATGACCTCGTAATGTGTCCTTATATGACAAAACTTTTCCGGAAGCTTTGATATGTCATAACAACCCCTTTTTGAATTGTATTGGTTCACCATGTGATAGGTGTGTTGTCACAATTCCGACATTGGCGTAGGAATTAAAAGATAGTGGCCAACCCTTTTTTAGTTTTTATTTCGTGTGGCAGATGTAAGGACAACTATGATTTGAATCATAGGCAGAAAAGAGGATGACCTCGTAATGTGTCCTTATATGACAGAACTTGTCCGGAAGCTTTGATATGTCATTACAACCCCTTTTTTAATTGTATTGGCTGACAATGCATTATGAAATTTGTAGTTTTTTCATAATGTAATCCGCCACATGAGACATGGATTTGTAAAGAACTTTGAAAGTTTGAATTGTACAATATTACTATATGTTGTTAATACAAATTACAAAGTATGTTTATTTTTATTGTCTACGTAAATATTGCTTAAATTTACACTATTTTGTTTCTTTACGTTTCTGAATTGTTGCAAATGTAAAATAAATGAATTAATCAGATATAAAAGATGAACGTGTCCACATTTCAATCTTGAATTTGATAAACATTCATAGAAAATCAAAAGGCATAATTGAAACATATAAATAACATTGTTCCAATGGAAAAGTATCAAATATAGACAAATATAATATTCCATATAATGAAAATAGTAATCTCTGAAAGAAATACATAAGTAGTCCCAATAATGTATAGAAAAAATGAAATCTATTTGAATTCGAACATTCCCGAGCAACATTTTCAGCTGTTTCTTGGAAATCAACTGTAGCTGGATTTGTGGATGTGTCTTGATCCCCTGGGTCAGCCAGAATATTACCAACTCCTCTTCTTTCTACTATTGAATTCCACAATGCCAGTGCTCTATCATAAGGAAAAGACTCCACTGAGTAACTCGATACATACAATCTGAGACAACTTTCTAGATTCCTATCCAATCTGTTTCAAAGTTTTGACTTTAAAAAGGAAAGTGCACTGAAAACCCTCTCATCTTCCACAGAACCAGAATCATTGTTTGATAGAGCTTATACAACTTAATATACTCACTCAAATATTCACTTAGAATACTACTAGAATAGATATCCTTCCAAATCCTTTTCATGGCACTGTAATCCTGTGGGTTTTCTAGAAGCTGAACTTGTCGTATCATAGTATTACCAAAATCCATTGACTGTGAACTAAGTAGTTTTCTTTCCAAAATTCCTTCTACAGTAACTCCATTTATCTCTTCAGTCTTAGAGAAATGATCAGTTAGAACACCCATGTTCTTCACAAATATAGGATTGATTAATTAAAGAGGTTTTGCCGCCAGACAAATTCCAAAACTATGGATTTACAACTCCCATTGCTTCAAGTATTTTATCATTTTTGAATCTTTCATGGATCTCTTTAGCTAACGATTCAGAGATATCTTTCTCAACTTATTCCTAGTTTCCATTAATATTGTATCATATAAATTCCATGTCACATTTACTTCTTCTATTTCTGAGTTAGCGATATCAATTCTTTTTTGGTACATATGAAGTGGAATCTCTTTTCCATGCGTTGTTATACATAGATGATCATTTATATTGTACTTTAAGTAGCACCTGGAATTTTTCAAATCTGTCAATGCATTCAGTTTTCAAAAGCAGAACCTTGAAAACTCCCATCGAAATATATAAACATTCTAGAGCCCAACAAACACGTTTTCTGAGTCTTATAAAGTCTGTAATGTAGAAAGACCGATCTTGAGCATGCTTCATTAAAATATTAAGTTGCCTCAACATGGGAAAAATACCTGAGTGTGAGTAAAGTTTCTAAGTTAGTTAGATAGCACAAAAGATCTTTAGCTTTATCTACATCCCTGCGGTATTTAAACATAAATCCTGTCAGTGAAGGATATTCATCATATATTCTATAGGTAGGTTTGTACATAGATATCCATCTGGTATCTACATCTTTAAGTAGTTTTTTCCCTCTGTCAGTCCAATAGAATTTTTTTGAAATTCTAAAAATCTTTTAGGACTGCTAGAATAATAGGCATGGAGATCACGTATCAATTCCTCCACTTTAGCTACATTTTCAAATGTGCTCACAATTTTGTAGGTGAGATTCATTCTGTGAGCCATGCAGTGGACAAGAACCATATAAGGGGAAATATTTGTTTGAAGTCTAACACACAAACCATTTCTAGCTCCCTGCATTACAGCTGCACCATCGGTTCGACACAAACTAATTTTGTTGCAATGGCAATGTCATCCATTCCGGTGATATCTTTCAGATTTGACACCACCAATTTATAAATATTTTCATAATTGCAATTCTCTATCATTTTATGAATTCCAAGAGGTGTGGAGTCCTGATATCATTAGCAAAGGTGTAAACATGAATACATATCCATGAAGTATTATCGACTGCAGTAACCTCATCTAAAGAAAGGGAAATATACTTTGCCTGTTGAACACATAGTTTCAAATCCTCCTTCTCTACCAGAGATAGACATTTTGCAATCTCCCAGCTACAGTATCGACCAATGAGATTGAGGAACATTCTTTAAACCAATTACTTGATACAACATTTTATTTTCTATGAAATCTGACATCGGTCTTCCCCTTTTCATTATATGAAATACGGTTGCAAATTGAATACCCTTTGCTTGCATTTCTGCCTCCATAGCTTTGCTCAATCTTTACTATGGTCCCACCTTTTTTGTTTACATATTTGACACATTTTTGTTCCTTTTCATACTCTTCTATGTATTTGACATGTAGACAATCTTTTGCATCTTTCCATTTATGTGTTCAGACTTCGTTTCCATCCTTAAGCTTTTGGGAAATGTATATTTTCCCACAGTGTTTTTCAATTGTGTCTAGTTTAAGCTGCATCATGTGATCCTTACCCTATTTCCAACCACATATTTTGTAGTGACATTGTGTTGGAACATCATTTGAATTTTCAGTGTACATAGAGTTCAATAAAAGGATATTTTGCAGCCCATTCGAACTGGAATTTCCTTCCAATTGTCCAGTTTGCCATCTTTCTTCTGACATATTTTCTTTTTTTTTCCTTGGGATTCAACTTCTACATCTGGGATTTCTATAGAAATATTTGGAATCTCATGTCTCCTTTTTTGGAAATAGACCTTAGAGTAGAAGCTTCCTCTGTTGGTGTATCGGTATTTAGGGAATTTGATGAATTTTCTTGTACTGCTATTTCATCAAGGGACGGAATGTTTGCCTCATCAATATCTATAGATTGATTATTCTGTGAAGGAATTTCTGAAAATCTTCTACATATATTATTATAAAATTGTTACTGATATAGTATTCATCTTATCTATAATTAATTTTTACAGAATACAAATGTCAAATAGTTCCAAGAACAATATTATAAACATTATTATTAAATTCTGTAAGATTAAATAACCAGTAAATAAAACTACCACATACCGATATTTTCAGCTGAAGTAGAAACCGAACTCAATTTTTGTGATTTTCCAAAATAGCCAAGCAAAGTATTGGAACCCTTTTTTGAACTTGTTGAATTTGTAATCTTCTTGCCCTGATTTCTAGCATCCATGACTACTTTCTGCTTTGGTCCTTGGACAACTTTAGTTTGGAGTTGGATAGTACGGGGTTGGACGACATGGGGTTGAAGTTTGAATGGTATAGGTTGGATGCTAGGGTGGGTGGATCGGGGCTGGATGGATTCTTGTTGGACAATGAGAGGTTGGATGAATAGGGGTTGGACGGATAGGAGTTTGACGGCCAGACAGTAGAATCTAGAGGTTGGGACTAGACTAGGGTTTGGACGAAAAGGGTTGGGTGGTAGGGGTTGGATGGCTAGGGGTTGGATGGCTAGGGGTTGGACGGATAGGGGTTGGATGGCTAGGGGTTGGATAGGGGTTAGGTGGTTAGGGTTGGATGGCTAGGGGTTGGATGGCTAGGGTTTGGATGGAATGGAGTTGGATGCCTCAGATTTGGATGCCTCAGAGTTGGACGGCTCGAGTTTGGACGGCTCAGATTTTAGTGTTTACTTTAGTGAATATGTGCACGATTGCCATGATATGATTCGAAATGGTGGTGAATTACATTCATAAGCTCTTATATATGTGTAAAATCTAGGTGAAACGAAAAGTATAAGGGACATGTCGGCCTAATTTTTAGGTGAATTATGTTATTATGAGTGCTTCAATATGGGACATACATTTCACCCAAGCGGTGCATTTTACTCGGGTGAACAAGGGAGATGAGCCAATTATTGAGCATGGACCAATACTTGTGAGGGTACATGAAAATTAGGGAGCTAGTACATGTCACTTTATCACTTACATTTTGAATAAGAAGTGCCCAATAAAATAAGTCATATCAAGTCATTTTAACTTAATTAGCCAATAAAATGATGATAAATAGGTAGAAATAAATATGTGACTTAATTCAAAAAAAGAATTAAACTTAAAATTTCTTTTTATTTAAAATAACTAAATTTAAATATTTAAAAAATATGTCTTCCATATTATTTTAATATTTAAAATAAAACACATATATTAAGGAAAACATAACCTATTAAAAGGTATTTTTATTTCAAATTATATAATATTTTGTGTGCACCCTTAAAATTCCTCTCCCTTTAGCCTCCTAAAAGCCAATTGCCTTTCAATGTGGTTGATGATTTGACACGTCTTTGACTAGTCGAATTCCATGCTTTCACATCTTTTACACTTATTTCTTATCCTTTCCCTGAATCTCTGTCTTTCATATCTTTGGTGTGTGTCTTGCAGTGCACCCATTCATTCCTCTGTCTCCTCCAGTTCTAGTTTCATTACTAGCATTTGTATACCCCAAAAATAGGCGCATAACCTCCTTTCATGGCTTCCACACCGTCCTCCTCCTCTGTTACACCACCTCAACTCATCGATAACATCATTCAGCTCCATGCTAATCGCACCCCATCAGATTCCGAGCTGCAAGGATTAGAACAATTAATAGCCCACATTCAAGGTTTTCTCGATTTTTATGACAACAAATCGTCCCAGCCACACAGATCATCCGTCTTTAACCCTTTTCGTAAAAACAGAAATCCATCCATCCAACATCTGCATCGGTGGGAGAATGTCTGCCCTCTGCATCCGACGCCTCCGAAGCATCAGAAGGCTTCTACAATAGTGTCCAAGCATTGTCCAGAGAACACAGAAATGCAACTGCAGGTTTTGATCTATTTCTTATTCTTATTTGCTTGTGCTCTGCTAAATCAGAGAATACAATCTTTATAGAATAACAATAAACAAGAGTCTTATTCAAACTCAAACTCAAACTACCCTATCTCTACTCTTCATCCTACAGATGGACAACATTTGCCAGCACATACACATATCATCTAATGTGCTGTCAATTACAAAATAACTTCCCTAAATGCTAGCTACAGAATCCTAAATGCTAGCTACAGAATCCTAAATGCTAGCTACAGAATCCCTAAATATTAGGCTAGAATTTCTGCATGTCTAACACTCCCACTTAGCCAAATATTTGTCAACCAGCTTGTATCACATCGAATCCTTCTTTGCAAAACTCAAACTTATTTCTTGGTAATGCCTTTGTCAATGCATCCGCCACCATCATTTCAGTTGCACAGTACTCCATTTTGATAGTGTTGTTCTCAATTTGTTCACGGATGAAATGATATTGTATCCCTATATGTTTAACTCTCCCATGATACTTGAATTCTTCGTCATGGCTATGCAACTTTGGCTGTCACACTTTAATATTGTTGGTTGGGATTGAGTAACCTCGATGTCCTGCAACAATCTTCTCAACCAAATCAATTCTTTTGCAGCTTGACATGCTGCTATATATTCTGCTTCTGCACTGGAGAGAGAAACAGATCGTTGTTTCTTACTTGCCCATGAAACTGCACCTCCACCAAGGATAAAACAGAACCCTGAAGTTGATCTCTTACTATCAACGTCCCCTGCCCAATCTGCATCACAATATCCAGTAAGTTGCAGAGATTTTTGAACTCCCACTGAATCTTATTCCATGTTTAGTTGTTCCTTGTAGATATCTAAAAATTCTTTTAACTGCTGCCCAATGTTGTGGTCCAGGATTGCTAGAATATTGGCTCACAATACTTACAACATGTGCAATATCAGGTCTGCTAGAAACCATTGCATACATTAGGCTCCCAACAACATTCTGATATGGAACCATACTCATATAACTTTCTTCTTCTTGTGTTTTGGGACACATGTCCAGTGAAAGTTTGTTTCCTACTTCCATTGGAGTACTTACTGGCTTGCAATTTTCCATCCCAAATTTCTTGAGAATGTTCCTAATGTACCTTTCTTGACTAAGATGGATTTTCCTCTTCTCCCTATCTCTTAAAATTTGAATGCCCAAGCAATAATGAATCTCACCATGATCAGTCATCTCAAATTCTGCAAGCTAATTGAGACTTGAACATGCCTAACATCTTAAAATCATTACTCATAATGATGGTGTCATCAACATATAAGGCTAAGATGACTAGAGACTCACCAATATGCTTTATGTAGACATTTGAATCAGCATTGCAACTTACATATCCTTCATTTTGGAGAAACCCATCAATACGCTCATACCATGCTCTTGAAGACTGTTTCAGTCCATACAATGTTTTTTGAAGCTTGCATACTAACTGCTCCTTTCCTTCTTGTATGTAGCCTTCTGGTTGTTCCATATAAACTTCTTCCTTTAAGAATCCATTTAAAAATGTAGTTTTTATATCTAGCTGATGTACATGAAGATCCAAGGTTGCTGCCACTGCTAACAGAATTTTGATGGATGTTATCTTGACTACAGGAGAAAAGGTGTCATGATAATCCAAACCTGCAATTTGGGTGTATCCTTTTGCCACCAATCGAGCCTTGTAGCGGTCTATCGACCCATCAGACTTGTACTTTTGTTTGAATAACCACTTGCATCCAACCACTCTTCTTCCAGGTGGAAGAATCGTGAGTTCCCATGTCTGATTTTTTATGAGCGATTCATATTCAGCATCCATTGCTTGCCTCCAATCTGCTGCATAAATACTTTGAAGTGCTTCTTGAACACTGAGTGGTTCATCAACTTCTACACTAAGTGCATATGATTCCGATGCCTTTTGAGTGGGTTTCCGTAGTCTTGTTGATCTACGAAACTGCTGCTCTCCTTGTACATCTCCTATGGGTTGTGTGGCTGCAACTTGTAATGGTCTGTTGGAGTAGAATTCTCATGCTCAGATTCTTCATCAGATCCGAGATCATAAGGCCTTGTTTCTGAATCCTTAGCATTTTCCATCTCTGTTGATTTGTGCAAAACTGAATTTTCGTCAAAAATGACGTCTCTTCTGACTAGAATCTCATGTGTTATAGGATCATAAATTCGATATCCCTTGAATTCAAACTGTATCCAACCATTATACACTTCTTGCTTTTGTCATCTAGCTTCTTTCTTTCTTCATCTGGTATATGTGCATATGCTATGCAACCAAAAATTCTTAAATCATTGACACTTGGCTTGCTTCCATGCCATGCCTCATAAGGCGTCTTCTTATGCAATGCAGTAGTTGGCAACCTGTTTTGTATATATGTTGCATTGGAGACTGCTTCAGCCCAAAAACATTAGATAATCCACTACTCTTAAGCATGCATCTAGCACTTTCAACAAGAGTCCTATTCCTTCTTTCAGTGACACCATTCTATTGCGGTGAATAAGGAACAATATACTCAAGTTTGATACCTTCTTTTGCACATAAACTTTTGAAAGCATTTGAGGTATATTCACCCCCATTATCACATCTAAGTTGTTTCAAAGGTTTTCTTGACTGCTTCTCACCAAATGCTTTAAAAACCTTAAACATCTCTAATGCACATGATTTATTTTTGATAAAATAAACAAAGGTCATTCTAGAGGAATCGTCAATGAAGGTAATAAAATACCTTGCCCCATTGTGTGACATTGTTTGCATTGCACCGCAAATATCTGAATGCACAAGTTCCATTTGCTCCTTAGCTCGTGTTGCTCCTTTCTTTGGGAAGGGGAATCTATGTTGCTTTCCTAAACAACAACCTTCACACACTCCCAACTCAACTGGTAGATGCAAATTAAAATCTTCCACAAGCTGCTCTGATTTTAACATTGAAGTGAATGAGGATTTGCATGTCCGAATCTATGATGCCAAAGAACTGAATCAGATATTTCATTATTTGTTGTTGTTAACACCACATCAGGTACTGCTGCACATAACTTGTACAGATTGCCATCTCTGATTCCCGTAGCAACAATTACTCCTTCAACATCCTTTAGGACACATTCCTTGTTGTCAAACTGTGCAATTATGCCAGCATCGGTAATCTTGCTCACTGATAAAAGACTTTTGACAAGAGCAGGTACATACCATACGTTCTGGATTTTCTTGTATCCACCATCCGGCATTTGCAATGGAATATCTCCAATTCCGATCATCTCACATTTGCTATCATCTCCAAGATTGACAGTCTTACTTTTGGGTGCTGTATATGCCATAAACCAACTTCTCTCAGGTGTCATATGTTGAGTTGCTCCGAATCTAAATACCAACAATTTGAAACATCAGAACTTGGGGTTGTGACAACCGAAAACAAATTTTCTTGGTCATTGCTTACGGTCATGTTAGCTTCAGCAACCTTCCTTTTCTTTACCTCTTCTACCCATGCTAACCACTTACGACATTGTTTCTTAAAATGCCCAGGAGCTCCACAATGAAAGCAATTTCCCTTATTTTTCTCCTCCTTTGTGTCTTTACCATTCTTTGAGACATTAGACTGGGAGGGATGTGATTTGTTGTCACTCTTCCTTTTCGCTTTGCCCTTATATCCTGCTGAAAACAGTGTTGTAGGATTCTCATCATTCAGGCCCCCATCCTTCCTTCTGATTTCTTCTTGAAGTAGTGCTGCTATTACTTTTGTCAAATCCAAGTTAGATTGGGTGCTTAGTGCTACTACCAGTCTAGAATAGGATTCTGGCAAACTCCCAAGAAGCGACATAACAACATCTTCTTCTGCAATCACTGATCCACATGCTGCCAATTGATTTTTGAGAGACTTAAATTGATTTGTAAAATCTGATATTTTTTGTGTTTCCTACATCTTTAACTGAAAAAATCTTCTTCTAAGATATAATCTTGTGCTAACATCATTTGATTCATATAACTTGATTAATTGATCCCAAGCTTCCTTTGCTGATTTTGCCTCACTTACATGTAAAAGCACATTATCACTCAAACTTAAAAGTATACAGGAACGAGCCCTACCTTCCTTTGACTCCCACTTACTGATCAGATCTGCATCCTGGGTGGGTTTAATCTCAGTCCCTTCAACTATATTGAGTAGATCCTTGTTCAGCAACAACATCTTCATTCTGAGCTTCCAGAGATTAAATCCAACGCCATCAAATCGTTCTACCATCTGTGAGGATCTCCTGCAACAAATGTGGCCATATCTCTGTCTTTAAACTTTTGATACTTCTCTGCAAGCAACACTTCACCAACACTGCTCTGATACCATGAAAATTATTAGCACTCTTAAACAGAACACAGAAATGCAACTGCAGGTTTTGATCTATTTCTTATTCTTATTTGCTTGTGCTCTGCTAAATCAGAGAATACAATCTTTATAGAATAACAATAAACAGAGTCTTATTCAAACTCAAACTCAAACTAACCTATCTCTACTCTTCATCCTACAGATGGACAACATTTGCCAGCACATACACATATCATCTAATGTGCTGTCAATTACAAAATAACTTCCCTAAATGCTAGCTACAAAATCCTAAAATGCTAGCTGAACAGAATCCTAAATATTAGAGTACACATATTCTGTAGATGCCATCTTTGTTTTAATCTGTCTTTGAAGTCTTTGATTTCTGAACTGTCTCATAGTATTTTTGTTTGATCCATCAATTGAAAATTACGATAATATCATAAGATCATGTCTAAGGAACTCCTTGCCATAGTAGTTTTCTTGAATGCTTGGCATAGTATTTGTTTGATTCAAGTTGAAACATATCATATCCATAATAGTTTTCTAGAAAGAAGTGTTTCTTGAAGTCCTCTCTACAACCATGTAATCTCTGACTTCTCTTGTTATTTAATTTCATCTTTTTGCTGTAGCTTTTTTAATTTTGTATTTAACTCCTCTAATATTGATCACACTCTTGTTATGAGAAAATGGAGGTATTTGAATGTTATCAAGGTATTGCATGAGAGGGGAATGCATCTCAATTAATATTATACATATAGTTAAGCATACAAAATAAGTGAGTCAAAGTAGTCACATCACACTAAGTATCATCACATTTTATAATGTTGAGACATAACCATCAAGTTAACTTGTAAAAAAAATTTAATAGATTACATATGATCAAATTTTAATTATAAAAATTCTAGCAATATACTGCAAAATAATAAAAACCTAGTCGGGATATAAATAAGGCACATAACTTAAGCCATGAGAGCTATCAACAAAAATGGTAGAGGAAAAAGATCATCTAACATGTCATCTCAGCCCCAATCACCTCCAACGAGAAAATATGTGGAATCAAGCATTCGTTCCCATTTGTCATTTAGTTTTTCTTTGTTCCGGTCTTCTCTTTATGAATCTTGCATGGCCAATGGACATCTAAAGAAATCCAAGGAATGCTTGCTTTCTAATCCCTTCATCCATACCTTAATTAGAAGTATAGAACCATTACCACAAGAATGCAAAGGCTAATGAGGGACGCCACAAACGTGATGAGCCACTTTGATCCCCGATATTTAATTTAATTTAATTTAAAAATTAATGTCTAGAAGTAACCAAAAAGGTTAATGGGACTACAAGAGGAGCAAAGAGAACAAGACAATGCACGAAGGAAAAAACAAATACAAAACAAAATACAAGAAGCAACAGGAAAGACACAAGATGCAACAAGTCTATGTGCCATGCTTAAGAGGTTCTACGCCTGGTAGATCGTGACTGTTGTGTGAAGTCATGTGCCCGTTTATGCCTCCGGTGTTGTGTAGAAGGCTGAAGGAATGCACCAATATTCTGGGACCCAAGGCTGCCATGATGATGTTTGAGGAGGCCATATCTATGTTGGGTCATCTCCATGATAAATAAAGCTACACACCTCTGGTCTTCATAATGGATAAGGGCCCGTAATGAGCCTTGAGTTTCTCGAAAGAGACAATAATACTTGCCATGGATCTCATAGTACACAGGACAACAAAATATAAAGTGCTCCTCTCGATTCATGTTCATTATTGCAAAGTGTGCAAGTACGTTGGTCTCTAGGAATGTAGTGCTCTGTCTCCATGCGAAGGCGATGAGAGAAAACTTGTACTTGACCCAAGGGGAATCTCAAACCAAGTGGGAACCCGATGTATTTGGGGGAATGACACTTTCATATTCAATTCGGAGATAATGCTCCAAATAGTGGTGCATTTTTGTTGGCAATGGTTCTAATGGGTCAATCCATGTTGATTTTATGTAAGCTTTGTAGATATGTGAATGGTGTTTGCCATGGCTTTTAAAGTCATGGCCTTAGAAAGAAGATCAACAAAAAAGGAAAATCTAGAGGCACTTGGCTAATTATGTAAGGAGAAGTCACCTAGTGGTTAGAAAGGGATTGAAGGTGTTCAACCTCCATCTTGACATTCTATGCTTGAAATTAAAGCAAATAAAAGAAATAATTGTTTGGAAGAAATATGATTGAATATAGAATTATTTACTTCTTTTTGGAAATGACAAAAAGCATTAGAAGAAAAAGTATGTCATATATGCATTTACACTTTTGGTAATATGGTTGAATCTTCTTAGCAATACTATTTTTTAAACAAAAAATCTCCACAAAATTGTAGAAAAAGAGTATAAATCCTTCTTCACATTGATTGTGCATATTTAAATAGAAAAATTAGATTTACAAGACTCTCAATGATGGAAAAATTTAAATAAAGGATTAGCCAAATCAAGATGAACAAGCAATTACCAATAGGCCATCCTTGGTGAAAAATATACCAAAGGAAATACACTTGTTTGGGTTCAATAATGAATTTCTTGAATACAGTAAATATTCTATCCCAATTTTATATAGAGGAATCAAATTTACAACAAGCATTCAATGAATCCACTTCAATATGTCAGAGAGGAAATAATTGATAAGCAATAAAAGTTTGTAATGGTGAAAAGAATATCTACATGCCATTTTTGTTCAGTTCACCATCATGCAGTTGTTTAAGCTCCAATTTTATGAAGGTTCTTATTTGGGGTGATTGTTTAAGTATAAATGAAAGAGTCAATCTTACATGTATTTGAGCTCTAATTTTATGTAGGTGCATTTGGGATATTTGTTTAAATACCAAAGTGATAGAGTCAAGATCACTATCGATAAGTTTTTATTTGATATGAGTGGTAGGTGGCATAGAAACATCCAAGGTCACTTGTAATCTTACATCCAACAAACAAATTGCAATTTCATTTTGTGAAAATTTTAGTTGTGTAGGTATTTGTTGTCTATTACGTGCAAGTATTATTTGCAAAATTCATGTTGTATATTTTAACATGAGTATTGTTCTTGCACAAGTATATTTTACAATGTTTCATTTGCACATACATGAAGAATAAGGTAGTAATGATCTATATTATGATTTTTCATATAGTTTCTATTGCGCAAGTGTGTTAATAGTCACATGTGGTCTCATCGTCAAGATGTTGATAGAGGAATACATGAACAACTAGGATGGAGTGAAACACACTTACATTTTCTAAGGGATAGGTGTGATCTAAGAGAGGTAAATCCAAAAGTGATGTTGATAATAGGTAAGTAATTCATGACTGAGATGAAAGTATGCAATTCTATTGTACTTGTAGAAAAACTCACTCAAAAGTTGGCAATATAAATTAAAGAAAATGTAGCAACACTTTTACAAGATGTGAATGAATTGCTTGGTGAGTTTGTGGAGATTTTTTTTAACAATCTACCTAAATATTTAACTCCAAAGAGAAATATTAGTCATTATATGGATTTTATGAGCAATGATTCTTGGATATCCTCATTAGGACATGTTAATGTTGTAGTCTATGATATCACTATGAATATTACATTAGTTTAATACTATGTATGCATATAAAAAGAAATTGTTATTTACTCTTACATATTAACATTGTGCACTAAGCTACTGAACATGATTACTTCATAAATGAAAAAAATTCAAGATACATAAAAGAGAATGTTAGGTAAAACCTAGTTTACTATATAGGTAATTTTACATTTTACCTTAGGTAAATTTGTATTTACTTGTGGTTATTTGTTTGTTACTATGGTAAATAGGTGGTTTAATATTGTTATATGGTTTATTTTTGAAACCATATTATTTGGATTTTTCATAAACACGTGTATTTTGTTGTGCATGTATAATAACTTGTTTGTTCCGTATTAGGCTATGTAATACATATATACATTACATCTTGTTTTCTCTTATAATATTCTTTTATCATATCAATAAAATTTATACAGGTTGCCTCTCTATTTCCTCAAGTCCTCACCATTTGGTATCAGAGATAAGTTTTTGATAGCCTTTGCAAGTAACAGATATTGCTTGGAGGATTGCAGATGAGTTGAAATCCTTGGATAAGAAAAATTCCTATCAAGGGAGAATGTGTTGCTTCCAGCAGTTTCCCAATCCCACCATTGCATCCGCAAAACCTCCATTTCAAGTTCTAGGCAAATAGAAGGCAATTTTTTTCAGCATTGGGAAAGGAGGAGCCACCTAGGAGATTCCTCCAACTGTAGGATTTCCTGCGGTAAATATGACCTTCAAAGAAATCATAAATTAAAAATCATTTTTCCCCAATAGGGGTTTCTCTTTTAAAATTAGAGGAACAATTAGTTACAACTAATTATAGTTGTACTACTAAGTTTGGTAGACTTCTTGGAGGCTTGTGCACCGAGTTACCCACCAAGATGGGTTTACAATGAAGAAGGACGATATTTTCATTGGCAAGTATCCAAGTTGTAAGGTTTTTGGATCAAACCAAAGGTCGAGTTGTAAAATCGATTTGGGATCCTCACAACCAAGCAAACTGGTCGAGTCCCCTATCTCCTGTGAAGGGTCGAACCCCTATATTGCAATGACTTGTTTGAGTTACAATCAGGCCAAGTCATCCATTGATACATTGGCATTGAAAATTGGACTCTCTACCCTATGTGGCTGAACCAAGATTCATTCGGATCTACCCTGCACATGAATTGATGAGCTTCTAACCTGCACACAATCCCTACATTTAAAACAACAAATATCCATTGAAAAAACCTCCATGAAGCCAAACGACCCTGACAACTTGCAAACAACAAAGAAAAGTGGAAGAAGAAGACAATAACAAAAGGGAATAATACAAAACTAGTAATTGCTCCTCCACGGGGAGCAAGGATACACCGTGATTAGAGCAGGAACAAAATACATTGCAACAGTAACAAAAAAATTGGCCAGGTCTTACATTGTACTATTGTTTATAGTAATTTAGAGTTGTTTCCATTTACAACTGTGTATATAAAGATTAAGTTTTCTGTAATAGGTCTAAATGAAAGCTAGTTGAGCCTTGGTTTAAAACACAAGAATATAAGGAAATGCAAGTACTCGTATGTTGGCTGATATTGTGCTCTAATGTAAATGACATAATTGGATAACAGTAGAAACTTCATTAACTCCATGTTCAATGTGTATTTCCTGAGATTTTTACCCACATATTTCAAGAATGCAGTGTAAGTCAAGTAAAGTCTAAACCTTCCAAACTGAAATAGCACAATTTGATGCCTGCCAGTAGATTCTACCATGCCTATATCAGACATCAATAAATCCACATAAATTTGCAGTGTGTGTTTCATAAATACACAAAAAATTACAAAAACACAGTTGGAACTACTGTCAAAATTGCAAACCAAACATATTACAGAGCGTTAACGTAACAGAAGTCTCCCTGAAATTCTATTACAAGCAATAAACCTAACAAACATCAGTAGTTCGATAGTCCAATTACTCAAGTATTTGAGGTAAAATATACCTAGCATCTACTTCCAATCAGAATTGCTATAGCAATTAAAGTAGTGCACGCAACTCTTTCGAATCCATCCAAAAGTTCTGCAAATAAAGCCTTGATTCAAAAGCATGAAACAACAATGCAATGTGTACCCATCATAGTAGATGGGTACATACAAATACTTCTCCAAACCTCATTTCTCTTAGTGTTCCCCTACATGGGTTTGTAAGGTCCTAGGAGAAACAACATAAGCTCTGTTCAATTATTTTGTGAAAATAGTCAGTAAAGAAAACACAAAATACGCTTTATCATAAGCATCTGCTCATAAGATCACACAAATGTAGCTTCTTTACGAAAGTGTCCACAAAGGTCCCAAGCCTTACAATATACTTCCCTTACCTAAAAATATGAAACAAAGGAATAAAATGGATTTACGAAGAAAGGGGAAAAACTGAAAAGAATATTCCAGTAACCTGTAGATAACCTAAATAATGAAATGAAATGAGCAGTTCTGCAACATCCTGAGGTTGAGCAATGAAAGCGTGAGAAAGTTTCTCATCAAGCTTTAACATTGTGGCATTGTGGATTCTAGTCAAATTTTGGCATTATTCCCATCTCTAATTCAGTTGCAGGCTTGGATAGGTGCTCATTCCCATCATCTCCAAGAATTTTCTGTACGTCTTCAATCCTTTTTACCATTTCCTTCATGATGGGTCTGTGATCTGAATATTCTACAACACAATCCATAGCCACCTCTAATAACTGAAACATGTCTTCTCCAAAATTGTGGTTCCTCACGAGCTCAAAATCAAACACCTCTGCAGTCCACTACGTAAGAACAACTGACTGCACCCAACATGGGAGAGCGCGCCACCATTATTGACAGATCCATGAGTAGGTGCTTCTCCAAATCCAATATATTTCAAATTATAGTTTGAAAGTCTTCTAAATGTATAAAACTTTATTTTAAACAAAAGGTTATAGAAATAAGAATGAGAAATACCTATCTCAAGATAAAGGCCGAGATACACTGTCAAAATTCAATAATACTGCTTGCCCGAAACCAATATATTTCCAATGATGGCTGAAATGTCTTCTCAATATGTCAATGTTTACTTTAAAAAATGAAAATTCAAAATTTTAAAAATAGAAATTTGACCCAGAAGCTCTAATTTTTAGAATTGATACCTCTAGCTGAACATATTCAACTAGAGACATGTTTCAAACTTCATGTAAATGACAATTCACAGAAAAAACAAAAGATTAAATAAATAAGAATGACAAAATTACCTCTTACAAGGAAAAAAGCAACAAATCACAGCCAAGTTTCACTCTTAGCACTAGTGTGAATCCAATTAGTATTATGTTATGCACTCATCCAATGAATGGGCCTTTAGGTCGAGGCAATAGCGAACCGCTCGATCAACACAAGAGAACTGGATCGTCAGTTCGGTCAAGGGCATTTTGTTTATTTTAAAATAAATTTTTAAAGAAAAAAGAAAGGCGAAAGAAATCAGAACAATAAAATCACAAATTACTGGAAAAAGGATCCTAATGACGGTCAAATTTGACTCTAATACCTCTCTAAAATCACCAGTAAAAATAGGTGCAAAATTTTACTCTTAAATGAAAGGTAGAAATGTCTCCTCACAACACAATTAAAACTAAAAGTTTACATAAATAAAATATCAAACAAACAGGAATAAGTAAAACGCCCCTTTTAGGTCAAACTCAGAATGTAATGCCTCTGCTGAACCAAAAAAAAGGAATGATTGTTTGAATATCTCCTGAATGTGCAAAATTTTATTAAACAAACCAAAATTTAAAGAAAGACAAAGGATCAAAGAAATAAGAATGAGAATTTTCCGTGACAACAATTGAACATCAAAATGATCCCTTCGTATCCAATATTTTTCGGAACAATCATTTGAATGTCCATTAAATATGCAAAACTTTGCAATAAACAAATGAACAAGGTCCAAAATTAAGAAAATAGTTGAAAAACTCGCTTGTTACCACAAAAGAGTGTCAGTCAAATTCAGGTCATTCGAATATCTATTTCCCAACTTGGGCATTCAAACTATACATATCCCCTGCCAATATTATGCAATCTTCTAATGGCTTTTCAACGAACCCATTTTGTGCATACCCTAATCAATGCAGTCCATGAAACACATTTCTTTGGGGCACTCTGTCAAACAGTTCATGTGCCATGTGTATGCTCCCACATTTTGCATCCATGTCAACCAGGGCACTTGCAAATACAACATCTGACAAAACCCCTTTCCATTATGCTAAAATGGATATCCACACCATGTTCCAAAGCTAATATTTATAAAACCCATTTTGAATAAACTTGAAATCATGGCACTCCATAATAGGGCATCTTCATGAGTGGTTGGGACCGAGAAAACAAAGGGTTTCATGGAGAGGAGGAGAGGAAGAGACAGATCTCGTAGAGACATAAGTGGGATAGTAGGAAAGGCATGTTCAATGTCTTAGTTGAACAACCCAAAATCACACACACGTGAACAACACAAAGAAAAGACAGGATTTTTTTTTTTGATTTGCTTGACACATAACATGGCGCAACATGTCGTCACCACCAAGGTTACAACTAACACCGTGAACAACTTGATACAAGGATGGCCATAAAGGCAAAAGACTAAACGTTCACACCTATCAAGGACAATTTATTTTTTTCTTTTCGACGAGACAACATGGAAGTCCAACCACATGACACACTCACGGCTAGGGCAAGCCACGGTAATAAATGGTTGGAGGTTATTTATTTTGATAAGACTCCCTTTAGTTCATGACTTAAGCTTTGAAGGATTCAATACATGATTCGCGCAAACTCATCTCACCAACTCCGAGTTAATTTCTTGTACTGCTTTGTAGAGTAGTTCACTTAAAGTCTTCTCCTACTTGCTAAATTTTATTATCTTCCAGAAACTAACCATTGTTTTCCTTTAAGCTTGTTTAAGAGTTCACCCAAAAGGGGTAGTGTTCGCTAGTTTAGCTAGGGATATCAATTTATAAATGTTTACTTCACAAAGGATGGTTTCATTTTGATCACTCATGGAATTATTTGATTTCAAATAGATCACCTTTACATTTATTTGTTGAATATAAAATTATTATTTTTGTTTAGTTTCTTTAAGGGTTAACCGACTCATTTTACTTTACTTATAAAATATTGTCACTAAGTCTTAGAAAGTTTTAACTTAACAATTTATTCTCAAAAATCAAAGTTTTACCATACTCATATCGATGGAAAGATTGAATACCATTTCTCACAAAGGTAAGTTACCAGTCAAATTACAAAAAAAAGACAAACAACTTCTTCGCGAATTTTCCGAACAATTCCAGGCTAGAGGTCATATAAACTCTTTGCAAGCAATGTTACACAATTTACAACACATAGAAACTTTTACAAGGAACTTCATAAGTTGCACTGATGAAACCTTTACAACTCTTTCCTTTAATCTACTCGCATAATCCATCTGCACAAATACTAACTAGAATCAGTTCGCGAGAACTGAGCATGTTAAGGCTACACATAGCAATAGTAAGCTAACATTTAACAATATCAAGAAAGGAAAGTTCTAATTCAAAAATGGATTAGAACACAACTCACAACTCCAAGATTAATCACATGAGAGAGAAATCTAAACCATCCAACAAGGAGAAAGTCAAAATACCAGTAAGAACAAAATTGCATAAATCAAGGCAAGACCTTATGGGTTAGGAACAAGAAAGTCAAGAGTGTTGATATCTCCTTCATGTAATCCTATGGGTTACGTGATTGGAATCCAAAATTTACTCCATCCAACAAAAGGGGTCCAAGAGAAGACAAAGCGTACTAATTATGATCGTAGGCGCGAAGCAAAATGACGTTATCCAATTCTTCCAGGGGGGCTTCATAGTAATATGGGTTCGACGCCCTTAAAAGAACACAACTATAGTTTCAGTTTTAACCAAGGAGTTTACCACTACCTTCTTATAGGATTTCTTAAACGTAGTACTAGTTAACCCAAACAAATCCACTTTTCCAAAAGCGTACAAAAGAGACACAGAAAGGGCCATTATTCTACCAACAAACCCTATCCTAAACGTCAACTTCTCTACATATTATAAGGGAAAGCTAAACCCAAAAGTAGTTAATAATTTTTATATATTTCCGACAATACCAATAAGTACTTTAAAATAAAAATAAAAATTGATTTTCCTTAACAAAGCCACGAAAAGGGACTTTTAGTAACCAAGTTCGAAGAATAAGATATTCGAGTTCGAAAACAAAGGGATTCGATACACGGTGGGTAATACACCAACGATGCCCCAGACTCAAAAGACCTTACCACGAGTACAAGCACAAAATAAGAACCAACGCACTTATCCATCAGGAAGGTTACGCAGTGCAGTCAGGCCTAGAAGTTCTATGAACTCCTTGCCAAAGGTATAGAAGATGGAAATTTTACCCGATCCATGTGGGCTTATCGAGGAAAAGTCTAGCAAATATCAAACAGGTAAATATAACAGCCACCTATGACATTATCACTGTAATCAGCTGTCATCTAACAGGAAACGAGTTCACGAATCCAATACCATGGATTCACCTACAACTTTTGTTTCAGTCCAGCTATTAATAGCTTGCTCGCGACCCTTAATAAAATTGAAGAGATTTCATTCAATTAAACTTACAATGTTTCCCCCTTACTTTAAACACACAAGAGTTTGAACCAGGAAGAAGGTAAAGTAATTCTCTCAACACGTCGAGGCCAAAATTAGAAGTCAGGTTATTCATCCTCTAGAACTAGGTACAAAAGTCGACCATGTACAGTTCTATAGCAAAACCCCAATGCCATTTCTAATCAAACAAAAAGTAAGGAATGCCCACAGGCTTAAACAAGTTTTAGAACACAATGTCACTATTAATGTACCTTTTAGCAAAACAGAGAGACCTAAATAGGAAATACGTATTTATTCAACCAAAAGAGGTATGTAGGCTTAACCTTCCATTTAGTAACCTTCAATTATAATTACCATCACAGAATTCTTTTTAAAAGAAAGTCATATAAGCAAACAAAACTCAATAATGTTTCCTTCCCTACGAACTAGACTGCATCACTCAATATTGCAGTAACCCATTTAGACAAATATGAAATAGAGTAAGCTATAAGAGAGGAAAGAACATTCCAAGCAAAATCAGCGAAATTGGAACGAGATTTAAAGGAACAACCACACAATCAGGCAGCGATATAAACAACCACGAAACCATTTGTCTAGGCGCCATTCAAGAGGAAAGATTATTCATTTCAAGATACTGAAAGAAAGTAGAAAACTATTACAAGGAGTAGAGTTAACATGCCTGATTATAATTCTTCCAACCAACAACCACGTCGACTGTGGCTGTGCAACAAGAACACAACCTGCCGCGCAACTTCTCTTCCTCCGCCGGTGAAGATCCATATCTGTTAACGGCCATGCTTGGCATAGGAAAGGGGGTGATTGAAACATGCCTTCTTGGAATCCTCAGGAGCAACTCCGGGAAGATAGAAGCACTCTGTTCTGAAGAGCATCACAACCACCATAGAAAACCCACACAACCAATGCACTAAACTTAATACAGATAAACACAAGTAACATATAATCAAGGACCACATTTAATCTACCAGTAGCTTGCAACTATCCATTACTCGGTATTGGATTATTTCTCTAAATCCTACATGTTAACTACATTGGTACATAGATATTAGCAACCGAGGAATTTCACTAACCCCTAAATATAATTTCTGAGACTCTGAAGAAAATGGAGAAACAAACATCAGTGTGAATACCAAATAAGGTGGCCCTCATATCCAAAACAATAAATAAATCCAACATATACATTACTTACTAAAACTAAGGAAAAACAAGGTGCTGAAGCCTCAATAACCAGGACAATAAACATATCTAACACATAAATTAGTTACTCGAATTACAAGAACGTGTAAAAATTGTAAACGCTAGAAAGATCAAAGAGTCAAAACTACAAATAAGGTGAAGTTGGATGATGAAGATTTTCTAGAGTAAAGCAAACCCTAACTTATTAGTCCTTTCAAGTACATTGTAATTTACAAAAGCAATAAGAGTTGGCTTATCTCGTCTTATAATACACGTAGAGAATTTATTAACACGGAATTTTAAAATCTACCACCCGAAGGTATGCACCGCAATAGCTAAATACTAAATCGCCACAATATCATAGAGTACTAAACCACCACAGACACAACCGTAATAAAATACATAACATAAATCCATATCAAACATAGTAATGTAGCGGAAATGCTACGACGTAAAAAAAATATTAAAACCCTAAACAATCCTCGAAAAAACAAGTAAAAGCTTAGAAACCTTAAACGCTTTTACCGAACTCTTGATGTTAAAACCACCTAAAAGCATAAATAACGGAAGAGACATCGACCGACCTTGGCCTCGGTTTCTCTGTTTGCCCTCATGATATGATGCCGCCTCCATTTTTTTTTTTTTTCGTTTTCTAATCTTGGCCTCTGTTTCTCTGTCTCCCGCGCAAGTTATGGCCGCCGCAATAAGATGCCGCCTCCATTTTTTTTTCCTCGTTTTTAATCGAAATAATGTTCATGGTAGTAATAAAATAGATATACAAATACAAGCACGTAAATCAAGCACAATATACATGAGACAACGCGCACATTCACACTACACGATGCACATGACCCATCAATCAGCTCCCTCGGCACTATAATTAAATTCCTCTCCTCAGTACAGACAATGCGGATACATGGGCAGCATCCGCATCCGGATTCAACCATACGAACAATGCAACTGAAAATGATATATAATGAGTATACTGCAATCGACAAGGGTATCCACGCTGAGTATCCGCTATCAGATATCAAACGCTCCAAATAAAATACGTAGGAAACATCCACATCGGGTATACACACTGAGAATCCCAAATTTGAGGATGCATTCGATACAGAATAGATAACAATGTAGCTGGACATCCTGCTTGTTGGAAGCGCTCAACAAAGCTTCTACCACACCTGCAAGATTTTACAATCGATCACGATCGGTCGCGTCTGCAAACAAAACACCAAGATCAACACCAACGATTCCTGGGCTCGCCCGCAAAGAGCACTGCCGCACTTAGCTCTCTCGGGCCACTGATTTTCTGAGATAAGTTTACTTCTCTACCCTCAGCCGCCGTGATAACGCCGAACACCTCCTCACGGCACTTTCCTAGGAGAATTTCAGTTCTACGCTCCACGTTTGGTAGGCACAGGCTAGGAGTGTACTGGTCCTTGTTTATTGCATTTGGTGAGACTGTGACAGCTACTGAGGGCGCCCCCTGCCAATCTGACCCGACTCTCACCCACCTGCCTTCAATTCTCTCAGAAAAACCGTCCCATTCTTTCATTTGGTCAAGCAATTAAATACATTCACCAAACTACTGCGCCTTGTCAAGAAAACACGCGCCTTCCCATGCCCTCCACTCCGTTTCCATTTTTTTAAATTTATTTGTTTCAAAATTTTTACTTTCATTATTATTGTTATTTATTTCAGAGGGGTTCGAACCGCAGATTGTCTATCCAAAATCCCAATCGATGCCATTTACCCTTCCTTAAGCAAGCAGAACGTGGTCGACAATATCAGAAATACGGATTAATATTAATTTCTTTGTCGGTTGATAACTCACTACTAGCTTGGATGTCATGTAACTATTCTTATCTCCTATAATATCAGACATTATAGAAAATGTAACAATGAATTCCGCCAAATGGGCAAGTATAATTTGAGTCATGTCTAATGGAACCCTACCCGTCACACGAAAAATGTGATTAATAGATTTTTAATTAAGAAAAGGGTCGTAAAGCACTCAAGAATTCATATCCACAAAGAATAAGGAAAACAATTTATATCCTAAGCTCATAAAGATTATTCAGGAAAGAGTAGAGATATTCCATGCTTAGCACTCGATCGCCACAGGATGAATAGGTGTAATGTAGAATGCACGGGGCATTACATTAGTCAACACAACAACTACTCAAAATAAGGGACAAGAAGCTGGAAAACATGTTGCACTGGTTACAGTGCACATAACATAGTTAATAGAAGTAGAGAAAGCAAAATCAATATAGTTTGGTGCTGAACCAAACAACCGAGCCTCCAAATCCTCAGTCTCTTTCTTCTTTTGCCCACAACAAACAAAACAGAGGAAGGAAAACGTTTCCTCTCAACCACAGATGCAAATACAGATCCAGATCATTTGATTTGCATATGGAAAGATGAGGAGACACTTGGTTACAGATTGTCTCCACGCACAAGGAAGATTTAACCCATAATGGAAGATTTTAGGATGGTCATAGTGAGAGCTCCATAGCACAGAGGCAAGATTTAACCCAAGATACAACCATACAACCATGCAATGTTCTGTTTAATTACTTTTGGGAGTGCACCCCCCGAACTTGTTGCATCCATCCAATTACTGCCAAATTACAACGTTAACTTGGGTTTCAGATTGGTTAACGAGCTCCACTTAGACCTCAAATAAAGTGGTTGTACTTTTCCATCGCAATTAAGGCCAAAAAGATAGAGGTCTAAAAGGACGTTGAGGATGTGTCGTTTCTCTCTGTGTTGTTGAAGTGAAAAAGCTAGAGGAAATTTCTTGGGAGGTGAGAGCACAACTTGAGGGGAGAGGGACGCTGACAATGACAATGGAGTCAGGCTTTACACCTGTCAATTGCATTACGTGGAAAGTGGGGCACTACATCATTTCCATGCGCTTATCCACCCTCCTTCCTTCAATGTTGACATCTTCATAGTTTAGAAATGAACTCCCATAAACTGTAGGTTTTCAACCCATTTTCCAAAATTCAAAAGAAACTAATATGTGGTCATCCTTATGAGAATCCTCCTCCATTGCGTACTTTGTTGTTTCCGCCCACTTAGCTGACCAGGAAATTGACCTCACCCAGTCCCCTGTATACATAATATGCATTTCCCTTCTCCTCCAATTTCCTTTCCTCTTTTCCAAACAACAAAGCATTATATTGAGAATACCACCCCTTCCCTTCAACCTGTAAATTTTGCATACCCAACCTTGTGAACCCTATTTTTTGGACACAACAAAAATATTATCCTCTTCTCCACTCATAGACCTAAAATAACTACTTAATTTTGTTCAGCCCCACACTAAGTGTTCAAAAACAACATGCTTGTAGAAAAAAATCGACTCCAATGTTAGTACATCACCCTATGCGAGGATCGCATCTGCTACACAAGAATCATCAGCTTTCAAACTTTTAATTGGACTATATTCCTTTATACAATCCTTTTCACATTATTTCTTCTAATATTTCGGGCCATCTTTCATAGAGGTGAATAAGGCCACAAGCAATATCACTCCCGTTCACACACCCTCCACAATACCTACTTCTCCTTTTTCACTTGAACAACAATTGGTTTTCGATACAATGCTCCACCATTTTTCACATATATCCCATCTACCTCTATTGAAATTAATAATTCAAGGTACTGCAGGGACTGAGACATCATATCTCATAAATAATATCAAGTTAGCAATCACACTTGCATCAGCCACATCCACCTTATTATTTTTGTTCTGCGTATTATTATACATTTAATTTTTTGTATTACATTACTTCATTTTAGTTTTGAAGCTATTCATTACTATATTTGCATCTCCTTGTTTTCTACAAAGATTTCCTCCAATGTTCATGCATACCTGTCAAATCCCTTACATTTTTTCTATAATGCCTTGTTCCATCCCGAATTTTACCTTCCACTTCTCCCTCTTTTTTTTCCTTGTTTTCTCTCCTTCGGTTTTCATTCGTACACCCAATCCCTTTCGGCGTTTACACTTGCACTTCTCAGTTATTTTTAGATTTCTATGTTAGTTTTACACATGTTATATATTTGGTAACAGCTTTCTCTCAGCTTCATCAGACAAAGTCGTCCTCGAAAACGTTGGCACTCAAATGGATGAAAAGCGGCAGCAGCTCCATCTACTTGTCAGTTCCTATCATTACGATGCAGGTAATTTATTACTCACCTATTTCTGATTGCAAATTTATTAAGATAATGTTTAACATGGCTTGTTTTTTAATTTATTAAATATTTGAGGTCGCAGTGGGAATAGACGATCAGATCGCCAAAGTCGTCCAACTGCTCGATTGGGAAGATGCTAAACCAACCGTAGCCGTGGTTGTTTATGGTCTCGGCGGATCTGGTAAAACCACGTTAGCAGAAGCTGTTTATGCCTCTTTGAAAGATAAACTCCAACTTGGATGGAAACATTCTAAAGTTACTCTCATTCAAAACCTGGAAACAGAACCCAATGTAGAAGGTCTGCAGTCCCTGATTTTACAGGATTTGACAGGCACGAAACAAAGTGTAAGAGACATTCAGAGTGGACGACGAAGCCTGAAGGACATTATGGAAAAAGAATCCATCTTCTTATACATCGACAATGCCTTGAAGATGGAACCTCTCGATAAGCTTTTACCTAAGGAGCTAACAAGTGCCAAGAAACTCCGGTTGCTTGTAACAGCAAGAGACACACATGTGGCAGGAGTAATTGAAGACTGCAGAATCAAACCTTGTAAGCTTTATTCCATGGAATCTCTTTCTGATGATGCAGCTCTTGAAGTCTTATGCAGGAAAATAGATAGAGATGCGGACGTAAGCTCTATAGTTGCCGAAAGACCTCAGGCCAAGGAGATAGCGAAAAATGCAGTTGCAGTCCTCTCTTTCTGGAAGTGGTCGGAGGGTTTATTCATCAACGGAAGAATGAAAAAAAAGCTTACGAAAGTGTAATTAATTTTTTACAAACTGGTGAGCATTTTAGTGGCACCAAGACATACAGTTTTGATGAATCCAGGGTTCTCTTTTCCTACGATGGGCTAAATCGAAATGCTCAGGAGGCATTTCTCGACATTTGCTCATTCTTTTATAATTGGGAGTGGAAGAAGTTGCATGGATCGTGGGGGAAGAAGAATTTGAATGTTTACAGGAGGGAGCTCTCCTCAAAAACAAAGATGGGAGGATAAGTATTCACGATCTTATTCTTTCCGCTGGGCGTAATAAATGTAAAGACAGCCGATTCACAACTGCATCTGAACTGTCTAAGGCCTTGAAGAAGGAGGAGGTATGTGAACATCAAATATTTTGAAATTTATTTTATAGAAAATTACCATTTCAAAATCATTTTATTAAATTAGTTTGACCAGGCGTTTGAATGCCAACAGCTTGTTTCTCAAATAAAAGGAGTTTGGTTGAGACAGAATGGCAGCCCGTTTCATATCTCAGCAGAGGAGTTGGATGTGATGAGCACGTCTCTACGAGTATTTGGTATGGGAAACTTGACAATTGTGGAAGGAAAATGCAAAAAGCAATTTGACGAGCTAAGGTATTTTCAAGTGGGCAGAGTACCGAATCTACCGATGGATATATCAAATCTCAAGCATTTGAGTTACATTGATTATGCATTTGGGAAGGACATGATTCTGAGTTCGTCCAAGGCAAGTAGTTTCTTTCTTTCTTTTTCTCATTGGAGATATTTTCCTTTTCCATATAATTAACATCACTAATTATGGTTACAGAGTCTCTCAAGTCTAAAAGTGCTCAAATTTCAGAAGTCCAATGAGAGCCGTATAATTGGAATCACTGAATTCCGCATCTTCATAACATAAAGCAACTGGTTTTTTGGGTGGATGCTATGGTGCAGAAATCCCCCAATCTTTTTACAAGTTAAGTAATCTGCAAAAGTTTCAACTGTCCCAGTGTTCAGATCTAGAAGAATTGCCAGAGTCGCTTTGCAAGCTCAGTTCTTTAAAGGAGTTGGATTTGAATTGGTGTCGGAAGTTGAAGCGTCTACCAGCAGGGTTTGGGGAGTTGGGCAGTCTTACTACCCTTAATTTGTCCGGATGCCAGGGTTTGCAAGAGCTTCCATGTGATTTGGAAAAGCTTTCCTCATTAAAGTCATTGAACTTACAAAGCTGCTCCAGTCTGCTTCGGCTCCCTGAGAGCCTGGGAAGCTTAACATCTTTGACTTCTTTAGACATAGAAGGATGCAAGAGTCTGAGTTGTCTTCCACACAGCATTGGAGACCTGACGTCTTTCTCACCATCTCATATAAGTTTTAGTGGATGTTCAAGTTTAAGGGAGCTGCCAGAAGAAATTTGCAAATATACAATGTTGAAAAGTATTTCATTATGGGGCTGTTCTAATTTACAAATACTTCCCAACAAGTTCTCGAAATTAACCTCTCTACAAACATTAAAATTATGTAGATGTGAAAGCTTACAAGAGCTGTGTAATGACTTTCATTGCTTGGTAGGATTAAAAGAGTTATATATGGAGGGTTGCACGAGCTTGTCAAGTCTACCTCCAGGTTTTGGTCAACTAAGCTCTCTTGAAACTTTAAATTTGACAGGGTGTGCTAAACTAGAACAATTGTGCAGAGACTTCCATTGCCTTGGAGCACTAAAATATTTAACACTGTCGAAATGCCTTGGTTTATCCAATCTTCCTGATTGTTTTGGTCAACTAAGTTTTCTTGAAACCTTAGATTTGACAGGATGTGCTATACTAAAACAATTATGCAGAGACTTCCATTGCCTTGGGGCACTAAAACATTTAACACTGTCGAAATGCCTTGGTTTGTCCAATCTTCCTGATTGTTTTGGTCAGCTTGGTTGCTTGGAAACATTAATACTACGTGGATGTTCCAATTTAGAGAAGCTCTCTGAAGATTTCCGTTGTCTCCGATCATTGATTAAACTAGACCTTTCGGAATGTGAGAGTTTGGGTGGGGAATGGATGGACAGCGTGGTGGCGATCCCCAGCCTGTGGCGCCTAGACATTGCAGGAAGTGAAAGAATGATCCAGCGCTGCACCGAATTGAAAAGGGGAAAAGAAAAATGGCATTTTCTGGTGGTAACAGACTTCTCGGTCGAGGTATACCTTTTTGCATATATATTTAACTTGTATATCAAATAATTTTTATTCATATGAGAAATTTATAATTTCATTTCATTAATCGCTGTTATCTGATGTTATGTACGTACGTTGCAGGATACAGAGGAAAGAGGCAGGGCTTTGTTGTTAGAAGGGGCGATATCAAAGGTATTTGATGAGGAAGCTGGGATTTTGTTTGACAATCATCAACGCCCTTTCCCTTCATCCTCCCTCCTCCAACCACACACTACACTCATCTTGATCATTGATCCGTACCATGTCTCTCCTCCTCCTTGAGGGAAATATTAGAAAAGAGAGTAGAGCAGGTGGAATGCAACTCAAAAATGTTTCAAATCATATACATTGGGAACCTGGACTTCGATGCATTACCATCCGAGTTGGCCACGAGAATCCTGGCTTGTACACCACCATCTTTCTGTCATAAATTATGTGCCCATTTTCCTATTCATGGGCGGATCTCTGTCTTTCGTAGCACTGTCGGTTTGGAAGCAAACGGTATGAAATGTTCGTCAGCTTGGGAAGACATATCGTGGATAGAAGATGAAGTGGAATTCCTGAGTAGAACTCCGAGAGAGAGCAATATTGAATTGCTGACAACATTGCTGGTGACTGAAAAACAGATTATATCCTCTTCAATAAAAACCAACAGGTATTGTTTTTCCAATAATTTTGGTTTATAAATTTATTCTGAATTTTGAATTGCTAAGCGAGTAATAATGATAATAGCAGGTAAAAGTTGCTGATCTACAAGGAAAAGTTATATTACTTCTCACCGCATTCCTCGGAACATCCGAAATGTGGACCTCAGCCTTGAAAGATGTGTATTTCCAGATGCAAAAACCCACAAGTCTCTTGTCGAAGTTGTTTGGACTCCAGAAGTGTATTTTACGAATTCCACATGGGAGGAGTATGAGAGAGCGGCTGCGAATGCTCCGTGGCCGATGGTACCAGATCCATGGTCGATGAACTCCCAATTAAAGGATCTCATTGATTACAAGTGGACACCAGAAGTTTTGGTGGTGGATGGGAAGGGAAGGGTTCGTAGGGAAGACGCACTTCCGATGATAGAAAGGTTCGGGGTGGAGGCGTATCCATTTTCTCAAAGTCGTGAGGAACAACTCATCAACGCAGAATGGGAGGGATTCAAATTCAATTCTCAATCCACTTTGGAATTCATCTTTCAAAATACAGAGCTCCTTCCAACCAAGGTGAGTCTTAGCTTGTCTGGATTTAAAATATCATTATTTAATGGCAAGCTAAGAGAAATTGAGTTGTGATGACAGGCAGAGGAGGCGACGAGTCGTGGAGAAATATTGTTGTTGTGCGTGGGTTCAACCGAGAAGATGATGGAATTCGCCGCACCCTTGATTACTGCTTTGTCAATGTTGGAATGTGACGCCCGTCTCTTGTATGTTGCTCACAGTCGTGGCCTCCAATACTCTAATTCTACTAGAATAGAAAATGAGTGTGAGCTAAAAAGAAAGGAGATATGCAGCACCATTCGAAGCCTCTCCTTCTCTGATGTATTCAAATTCTGGCGGCGTGTTCGATATCTGCAACACGATTTAAATCGAATGGGAACAGATGAGAAGATAGCCAAGGTGAGAAGAATGGTATTGGGTCTTGCTAGTGCAGACTGTAACAGTCAAGAAAATGAAATAGGAATAAGCATAGTGGTGGTGGATGAAAATGGTGAGATGATAAGTGGGAGAGGAATGGAATTGGTGCAGCTACTCAGCTGCCACGGTGATGAAGATAACAAGAAGAAATTGTTGATGAACATAAAAAGTGCAGGATTTCAGAAAGCTGTGGAAAGAAGATGGAGAGATGGGATGACACATCCCAAACATTATACCGAACATCCTCTGCTGAAATTAAAACGTGGTATTCATAAGAGAGCATATAGGTGCAGTTTATGCTCGAAGAGTATATATTCCTGGCGGGCATCAACATATCAATGCTATGTATGCCAAAATTATGTCATGTGTAAAGGGTGTTATAAAAAGCAATAAATGCTAAATGGCAATGTAGTGCATATACATAATGCCTGTTCAAATAAATACTCTCGTCACATGATCTTCGTGACTCGACTATTGTAGTGCATATACGATAGTTGAGTCACTTTGTTAAATTCGATTTGTTTCTGATAGGGTAGAAGTGTCTAAATAAGGAAAGAAATGATTTCTTGTAAGGTTTGCCATGGTCACTTATTTTTATGATAAGCAATTAGTGTATTTTGTTTCTTAATTATTGTGACATGGTATTAGTAATATGTTTTTGACATATCTAAATAGTTATAATTTTTGCTACAAATGGCGGTGAAGATGAATTCCAAATATATGAGAAAACTTGTTCATAAAGTCTACAAATAGCAATCGCATGTGTTTCATGCAATGTGAACGCCGAACGGTATATGTTATTTGTTTTAGAGGTATATATATTACTTTTGTAGTAGATGGTGATTAGGGGTGTGATTGATTTCGTAAGTGTAACTTAATGTGAAGGTTGTTTCTACTTTTCAAACTTGTTAACCCTTTTCAATAGTTAATTTATGTTGAAGTTGATGTTGTATGTATTTTATTCGGGTTTATTGTGTTAGTTGTGCATTGGTTGTTCGGTTGGTGTTTTGTTGGGAAATTATTTATTGTACAGTTGATAATGTGTGTGATTGATAGTTGTAGTGTAGGAATTGAGTTGAAACATTAGATTGAAATTTTGTATGTGTACATTTTTTTCTGTTACAACTTTGTACATTTAAAGTTTCATATCATATTTCACAATATCTAATAAAAGTAGATCTGTGTGCACACAATGAGACATGTATACATTTGCATTTTTTATATCATGTATAGTAGCCTTTAGTGGGCTTTTTTAGCTTGAGTAAACATGATTACATTTGATACCCCTTGAGCAGCAATGTCGCTTTGGATAGAATAAGTGTTTAGTATAGTAGTAGCGGGGGTGCTATCAAAGCAGAGGCTATCTTTTACGATAGGCTGAGTGATAGTAGTCTTGCTTCCTCCTTCCTTCTTGCTCGAAGTGTTGTTACGTACACCATTTTTGAGTATCGCTCGAATGAAAAAGTAGGTGAAATACGCAGATTTGCAAGCGAGGGAACTCTGGAGAAAGCTGTGAATGTAAGACCCTGCCTTTCAGTGGTTCCAATGTCGATGGTTGCTCTGTGTAAAGTAAGTCCCTGTGACTTGTGGATAGTTAATCCCCAAGCCATTTTAATTGGCAATTGTCTTCGATTCCCTCTCGAAATAGGGGGTATGGGAATATGTAACGGGTTGCTAGGATCCCAACATGGGCCATTGTATCTATCAAATTTGACAACAACAAATAAAGGTAATGCTGGTGGTTGCATTGATGTGTCGTAGACAATGTCGGTGATAGTTCCTGTGGCCCCATTCATGAGGCCTGCGTCAACCCATAGATTTGCAATAAGCATGATTTTTTGTTGTTTGCACAACAGAACTTTGTGTTCCAACTGATCATCATCAGGATTTCCTGGTCCGGTTCGCCTGTTACTTTCAGCAATGGATTGGGCAATCGGAACGTTCAATGCCTTCAACATTTGTAGGTTGTGGGAGTCGACTTGATCATTTTTTGCAAACAAATGTGGTGCATCCTTAAAAATTTTGAGCTCTTGCTGAGTTAGGTATGTGTCTATGCGAGACATTAAGATTTCCCAATCCTCAATTAGAGGGGTTGAATCTCGCATGTGGAGCAGTAAATTTCGAATGAAACTTGTGCATTGGTTGTTCCTTGTTGCCGAAATATTGTTTGCAATGTAATGGAAGTCTCAAATCCCTTCCAAAGGGTTGCTCCATAGGAATTACTTGCATAAAGAGGACTGTCCAAAACCGGCGGTAATTGGCCGAGGTCGCCGAGGAGGATGACTGATTTGTTTCCAAATTTAGATGTTCTTGAGTGTGGGAAAGCTTCGCGGAGCCTACTGTCAATTTTGGTTAGTAACTTTGGGCCGATGAAACTCATTTCATCAATAAGAACATATTCTATATGTTTTAGCAACTATTGAAAAGTGAAAGCAGGAGCATGAAATAGAGTGATATTCAATGAAATCAATATGTGCATTAACAAAGAAGAGTGCAGAGCCTTATAAAGGCTGCGGGTGGAGGGTGACAGTTATAACTGTCCACCATAACAATGTATTAAATATTAAACAATATTAAACTAATGCTAACATTCCCCCCCTTAATACATTGATCGTACAAATATACATTTCCTGATAATAGGTCCCCCCCTTAAAGAGAACACCGCAAAGAGGGTCTTCACACGAGCATGTGCCTACATGGTCTCACATGGTTTTTCTAAGGTTGACCAGAAACCTAGAGGGACAGGAACACTTTCCGACTGTTCACCTCGGTGGTTTTACAGGATTACCACGAACCAAGAGGATTTTACCTCGGTGGTTTTACAGGCATACCACGAACCCAAGAGGATGATACCTCGGTGGTTTTACAGGATTACCACGAACCCAGGGCGAGTACCATGCGCTGCTTTTAGTGCTTTTCTGTTCCCCACGACGCTCTTCAATTAGAAGGTCCCAAATAGGAAACTTCGTATCATTTGTACTTTATTGAATAACAAAACAACATGAACACGACACAAAACTGAAACTGAAATAAACAAGCCAAAAATTGAGGAACAGGTCCTCAATACCTTATTCTGCCACAATCTCTGTCGGCGGCCTCGCGTAAACATGCGGCTTGTAAGAGGTCGCTGGATTTCCTCTGACCAAGTTATCCTCCGTCCTCCTGTATAGATGCTTACAATACTAGAGATGATGTGAAGCCAATCTCATCAACAACTTCCTCACTCTCGTCAGAATCTTGTGGATCTTCTATATGAGCAGTATTAGCTCCATTGTGTTTTATATTTCCTTGTAGAACATCTCTTGCTCGGATATGACAGTTCCACATTGTATGACCTTTCTTCTGACAATAGTGGCATTCAATCTCTTGTTTAGGCCTTAGTTTATTTTTATCTGATCTCCTGTGAAATTTTCTATTTGTGGAATAAAGTGCACTTACTTGTTGAGTATCACCTTCTGCAACATCGTCAGTTATGCATTTTTCCTCTGCGAGAAGAGCCGCGATCATGTCATCTAGAGATTTGGATTGAATTTGACTGAGAGTAAAAACAACATTGCTGTATTTGGAAGATAGACTGTTTAATAGGATCGCTTTGGCATCCTCGTCTTCTATCACAGCTTTGACTTCTGCTAGTTGTTGGAGCAGAGACCGAATATTATTAATGTGACTAGACATAGAAACGCTTTCTTCCATTTTGAATCTATATAATTGAAGTTTTAGGGAAAACTTCGCATTCACTGCTTTCGCTCCAAATAATTGATTTAAATTATCCCACATGTCCTTGGAAGATTTATTGAGATCAACATGATGGAGTTCAGAATCGGAGAGAGCAAGGCCAATAATGGCTTTTGCTTTATCATCTCTGCACCGCCATTACGCTAATTTGCGGCGGCTCTGTGGGCTTTTTCTCTTTCCCATCTACTATACCCCATAAGTTTTTATGCATAAGTTGCATTTGAATCTTCACCTTCCATGTATGAAAGTTTAACCCCGAGTATTTTTCCAAGTGAATGTCCATAATAACTACTAACGAAACGAAACAAAAAATGGTGAAGTAGGAAGTAAATTACCAGTCAGCCAAACATGAAACAAATCTGTCATGGTCTAAGACAAAATACAACCATACACCACTTGCCAATCATCGATTATGCGTCTTCTTCTTGAGAGTATTTGCAGAAAACGGTTGGAGACAGTTACAAGATGGTTGAAATCAAAATTTCAACTGTTTAAGTCTCCAACGCAGGTCTGGATTCTTGATACACATATCCAATGCTGCAGGTCTGATTTCCACGCAATGATCTTTCTCCCACACGTCCAAAGATTTGCAAACTGGTCGCCAAAACTTCCAATGGAAGTTCAAAACGTCAAAACAGGTTTCTTCACCTTCAACGCCTATCTTTTGACTGCAGAAAATTAATTGATTATTGCTTTATGCTCCACGAATCCAAACTCCCAAGTGACAGCAAACTGTGTCATCCAGAGGTCTTCAAGTTTCCAATACTAAATGGAAACTCTACACCAGATTCTCCCGATGCTCTTAAGCGTCACTTCAAGACAGACCACACTAAATCCTCTTCACACGCGCCCAAGCAATGATGCGATTTGATACCAATGAAGAAGCATATGAGAAAAAATAAAATAATTGAAATGCCTCCTCAAAGATTCCACGCAGGGAGAGGATGAGTGCTCTGATACCAATGAAAGCAGGAGCATGAGATAGACTGATATTCAATGAAATCAATATGTACATTAACAAAGAAGAGTGCAGAGCCTTATAAAGGCTGCGGGTGGAGGGTGACAGTTATAACTGTCCACCATAACAATGTATTAAATATTAAACAATATTAAACTAATGCTAACAAAAAGATGATAATGCAAGTACCTTCAAGGGGTTTGAGTTCTTTGATTGGAATTCGTAGGGCTGCGTGGATTGTGGATGCGGAGATGTTGAATGTTGAAACACTGGTAGGGGCGAGCACAAGTAGAGGTGAGGGATATGTGGTTGGTGATGTGAATGAATTGCATGGATTTTATTTATCAGAAATGATTTTCTGTGCCAGCCGTTCCTTGAATTATCAATCTTAGTGGAGGTAGAAGGGTTTTGTTTGTTGAATGGTGTAGTATGGTATCAAGAGTTGTTTGTTGTTCCGAGACAAAGGAAGTGTGGAAGATGGTGGTGTGCCCGTATGTTGTTCTTAAGTATGTCTCGCCTTCTCTCTTCAATGAATGATGAACCGGTTATTCGTAATTCATGCGAACGTCATGTATGCTCCAATTATAATTGACGTCGAAATCTCGTTTCCCCAACATGTCAAGAATGTTCTAGACCCATGTTGTTTTTAAGGCGAAGTTGTGCAAAGACGCCATTCTTGCAATGGTTCGTGTTGAATATCGCATCGGGCTGAGTCGAACTAACATCCGTAACAGGTCCTGTGTCTGTGGTTGTTCGTAAAACATGCCACGGTCTGTAGTTGTGCTTGAACATGTCCCAAGTGCCGTTGATGTCATGTGGGGTTGCTCCAAATTCTGATGCAATATTTCTGAAAGGCTTGTATAAAAGGAGTTCTGACCAACAGAAAAGGTCATACGACGTTGAATCCTGAGCTGGGACATCCACAAATCTCGGGTGGACCCGAACAATTGCGTGTATCGTTCACTTTTTCCATTTATCACCTTTACGATTCTTGTTGTAGCTCCAATCTCGAGCAACTTGAATAAGTGGTAGGTGTTCCATGATTGTTGGACGAACTTTATATGCATCCAAGAAAGTGGATGTTTGTTCTGCATCAGCGTCACTTTCAACGACACGTCTCAGAATTTTTTTCCCAACATTTAATGATACAAATGGACGACTGCACATAACAAGTGGCATTTTTTGCAACATGTGGCATGTTTCTTGTGCGCTTATGTCATGTTCGACAACGCTTTCTGTGAGCATTTTACGGATCACGATATGTGCTGGAGAATCTGCATCTGCGTCTCTTGAAAATATGGATAACATTTGGTGATATGTTTCTGAGCATTGCTCGGCTTTTGAAGCATATTTTGCAATATACTTAAGAACGACATGGCGGAAAGTACCAGGTTGGCAATCGACATTTTCTCTCCATATGTATATCATAGTTCGATTGTGGATGTTCAATCTGTCATCATTTCTGGAAGGGAGGTACTTAATTTTCCCATCACTTTCAATGTGCAAGGAAGAAGTAGGTTGCGCGGGCCAGGGGGCATTGTATCTGCACTGGAGCTGTGATTGCTTTCTACGCAGGCATGTCTTTCGAACATTTAGTGTGGCTGAACTCGATTAAGCAGTTCTTCAAGGTCTGAATTTGGGGAGGAGGATAGAATTTGTGTTGTATCTAGCAAGCAAGGGTCATCTAGGAGTGACCTGCGAACAAAATCCAAGCGGTTGCATGCCGGTCGAGGGTTCCAGGCAGACACGAACTTATCAAAGTATTGTTTTGTGGCCTCAATAACTGTTGTATCCTCCCAATCCATTTCGTCAACTTTGGGCGCATTCTCGAGCCACAATAAACCGTGGACATGTGCGGAGCCTCTATGTTGCCATTCATACTTGCGAGACAAGGGAACATAAATATTAGCTATGTAGTTTGGAAATAACTTTGAAATAAGTAGATTTGATTACCTGTACCAAAAGTCTACTGCTCCAAGTTCCTTCTGCAATATTTCTTCGCGAAATATTGTGAATCTGTGATGTAGGTATGCTGATACTCGATGAGGGTTAGAGACAATGTTAAGTGTTCTCCAACGTTGTGCAGCTCGAGGATCTGTTGGGCATTCACCCGACATAATATTGTGGAGATCTGGCCATTTAGTGTCTGCAGCACTTAGAGTGAAGAATAAGGTTGGTGTCCCCAATTGTTCCACCATATCTGAAAGCTCGCTTCTACTTTTTGCCCAGAATGAACGGGTCCCTCGAAGGCTCGATCCAAACCGCATTAAGCTATCTGGGAGGTTGTCTTTGGGGCATTCCAGTAGTTGTCTTCGTAGGTCTCTAATTTTCGGAGGGATTCCAGATTTGAGGTTTTGTTTCTTAAAGAGCAAGCTATCGTGGATCAAGCTTCGTGTCGCATTATGAGGTTTAGAAGGAAGTAACGAAATCTTGGGTGGGAACCGAAGCGCCCATCATGGTAACGCATCAAATGAAGTGCGTATTCATGCATTGGAACTTATTTTATGCGGGGTTGTTGCCACATTGCTTTTCTGTCGGAAATAAAGTTGGGAAAGCCATTGAGAACAAGCCCTCCATATTGTATTCATTTATTGGCGAGAGGCCAAGCTCTGGCCATGGCATGGTAAATGGAGTGTTACCATCGTGGTTGAGCAAGAACTGTTTCGATTTCCTCTTCTTTGTTCCTGTATTGTGAGGTGTTGGCACGAAAGACGATGAGTGTTCATACGTTTCATCAAAGTGAGTGGGAGCATCATTACCATGAGCTGTAGAGGCACTTTGCATTTGGGGCAGTTCCAATGTGGTTGTGTTAAGAGAGGAGGAAACATTTGATGACTCAGATGGTAGAGAGGAAAGGGTGTCATCGTCAATTAAGACATCTTTGTAATAGGGATCGTGTTGGATTTTATATTGCAAGGCTGCCCAAACACGAGATCTACTGACGTAGAAATCATAATTTTTTAAATTAGATCCTTCCCTTTGTATGAGAATTATGTCCAAATCTCCAAGGCGGTGGGGTAGGGTCTTTGCTATTGAAGTAATGTTTTGCGGGAAGCTTATGGTGTGTCCTGAGTATTTGTATTGCCCGCCACGTACTTGGGTGACTTGCAGGAATGGATTAACTCGTGTGATAAGCATCTCCTCGATTTGGGTTAAAGACGCAAGAACGGTAGCCTGATTTCCAGGGTCCATGTTGTTCCATGAAGAGAAGCGGTGGCCTTGTTTTTCAGTTTTGCATCTATTACAGGATGGAAAGCCTTCAAAGGAAATTGTTTTAATTCCAGGGTAATTTTCCAAACAGATTGAGCAAGTTTGTATGTTCGCCAACAAATCTATTCTTTTGCGAGGCGACGTTGGGATTCTAAATTCAGCGAAACGGGGTGGGGATATGGGAATTGTCTGTGTATTGGAAGGGGTGGGGTGTTTTGTTTCAGTCCTTTGTGGATTGCAAGGTGGAAAGCGTCTAAAGGAGAGGATAAACTGGTTGTATTAGTGTGATGAACTGAAGAGAGGTTAGTACTTGAGACAGTTTCATGTGGCATCCCAGACATTTGGGGGAAAGTGACAGTTGTTAGCAAAGATGGGTTCGTACGGAAGGAAGTGGTATGCTCTTGAAAGTTTTCTTCCATGGAAGTTACATGCGGAATGTTGGTTGGCAATTCTTCAGTAGTTGTATTTGATGGCAAGATTGGAATGTCGGGGGATCATGGGTTGTTGGTCGTTGTAAGTTGAAAGATATTTGAGAATTTCGTTGTTCTTTGCTCTAATTTATGACGTCGTTGCTCAGCAGTTATGTGTACTTTATTTTTTGCGTAATTCTCTCTTCGTTGGGCTCGTTTTGCAGGAGTCGACATGATTGTGAAGTCACAAGATTATGGTGTACCACCTGTTGGATAAAGATCATTTTGGGTTAGCCAGGAACGATACATAGTTTGATGACAAACAAATGCTGAAATAAGTGAAAATGTAAAACTAAATTCAATTGTAATTCATGTGGAGTTCCAATGGGAAATACGCACAAGAGGTAACAATTTGAGTTTTGAGAAGCTACTTTTTTATTAAGGAAAAGAGTATTACATATGTAGAAACATACAATGTGTTCACATACTACAGAAGGATGTAAATACGTACATAACAAAATTGCCTTTTGTATATTTATTTTCTTAAAAGTACTAACAATCCACATAATAGAAGGAGACAATAGTATGTCAGTGTATAAGGGAATTCAACAGTTTTCTTTTGAAGCAGGGAAAAAAGTGAAACATAGATATGAAATAAGAAACATAGCAGTGATAGTTCAAAGTATAGAATGGGATGAGTGAGGGTGTAATGTTTGAAGGGACGGGTGGGTTGGAAATCCTTGCGTAAAGGTTATGGAGGAGTTGCAGTGTTTTCCGCTTTCTTTGAACTGAGGATGACACATTTCAATCTGTTGTTTCCGCAATATGTCTCTTTTTTCAGTGAAAGTGTGAAGCAGTATTCGTTGCCGATGACATTACTTATAATTTCACTAGTCGCATCTTCATCTATAGACAATATATGGAGGTCGCTAGCTGCAACACCCATGATTAACTCAACTGTCTCATCAAAAGCGATAATTGATTGAAGTTCTCTGTTGGGTCCTTTAGATTGATTCTGAGTGCATATCTATAATCGTAGTTTTGAACTTGTGCTGCAACTCGAACATAACCATGAACCATTACCATTCTCTCTCACCTTTTTCCTACATTGTTTTTCACCTTTTTGAAGAGGACATGCCTTGTAAAAAAAGTTGTCCATGCTGATATTCATGATTTCTGTAGTAACCATGGCCCATTCATTTCTCTCAGTGTTCCCCATATTTAGTACCTCAAAAATCGTCGTTACAGAGGTTAGTCTTTTGGAGGGCCCAGAAATTGGCTTGTGATAGAGGGCGCCAGAAGCAAGTAGTCATCAGAATCAACCCAGCCATGAAGTGTATTTGTTTCTGAAATTTGAGGGTTGACGTAACATTTGGTTCTTGAAACAGTGTCCACTGAGCTTCCATTGAAACTGGAGACGTGAGCAGCTTTCAAGGCGAGGACCGGAAGAGGCGGTATAGAAAGCATGTCTTCAAGTTCGTTGCTTATATCATCTAAGTGTTGTCCCCATAATGTGACACTTACACTGAAACCCGACATGTCCTTTAATTGCAGTGTTCTTCTCTTTGTTTCAGACTTGTCATGCCGACGAATTGTTGAGCATGGTGACATCGTAACAACAATGCCAATCAAATCAACTGTAGAACCTTCAGCGCTTGTAGGTAATTCCTTGATTTTGGTGAAGTGAAAGTTATGGGAAGGTATTGTATCTTCATTTGCTATGAGTGGAGATATGGTTGAGGAAGGTTGTAGGAAAATCTCCAAAGCATTGTTCAAATGGTTGTAACATAGCTTTGCATCAGCAATACTCACAATCCTCCCATTGGAAATTGTATATAGCTTTCCATTCTCAATCTGCTCATAGAATGCTTCCGCGGCCTCGTTGAAACAAGTGATGTGGATTTCCCCTCCTTCCTGATCAACAAAATCAAACCCAAACACGGATCCATTTCCCCTTGCATTGTGATATTGGCGAAGGGTTGTTTTTGCTAGGGCACGGCCCTCTACGGACCACATGCGCATAGATGTATTCAAAGCACTTATTTTAGTTGGTGTTCTCGCAAAATATTTGTTAACCCGATTTGCAGTTGCATCTGTTTGCGGCAATTGAATGTGTTCGAGAGCATTTGTTGGTAGTCGGATTGGAGTACCGATTACCAAATGTGTTTCAACAAGAACAACCATTTCAATGATAAAAACAGTCCTGCAATGGAAAAGGAAATCGGGATAGAATTAGAACTGAACAACGGATCGAAAAAACAAACAGAAAGAAATTATAATTAATATAGGAAGTTTATGTACATTGGTAATTGAGCAGGAGATGAAGCTTACAGTTCACTTTTGATCATTCTAATGAGGGATTTGTGTAAGCACACAATGGAGCCTTCTTGTATTGATTTGTCGGTTACACGACTTGTAAATTTGGAGGGTAGAAGTCTTTGTCTGAAAATGTATCCCATCTGAAAGGTCAACACGATGTTGGGCACCAGTGTTGAGAATGGACCTTAGGGAGGACAAGTGGAGTATCTGAAATGTGGGGTCAACATTGGAACCACCCTCAATCAATTGAGTAATGCCTTCGTGTGTCAAAGTTATTTCCATGGCAACTAAAAGATGCTCGCGATAGTGGGAATTCTGCAAATATATGGTGGACAATGTAAACTTGTAGGGCAGACAATCATGATAATGAAGGATGTGTTCAGGAAAGCATGCATTTGTAAAGAATGAGAACCTTTAAAGTTGCCTTCCTTATTATTTTATATGTGCTAAAAAGCGAAAACACGAAGTCTAATCCTTTAACAATTCAATATGCAAAAAAGTTATATAACACACAAAGCTTTGGTTGAAAAGAACTAAAATTTGCATGGTTGAAACGAATTACAGATTATTATGTTAAGCAAATTGAATGGAAGACAATAAGAACAATACGTACACTTGACGTAAGAAAACTATAGGTATTTATATGGAGATACAATGTTAAAGAAATTCGAAAGCCATAGTTGTTGGATTACATAAACTGAACATGTGTTTAAAAAGTTTGATTCTATGTCCGATGTATATTGCCACAATGCATACATGGAATTATTTGGTACGAGTTACAGTTTGTTTCAAAAACACTTATAAACAAACACTTATAAACTAACCACTACAAGTTATTTCTTTAAATCAAATTTCTTGCTTTTTGCTTGTGTAATTTTCTTAGCACGTTTCTTGTATTTTTGTCCATTTGAGATGCCTCAATTGGTATTCCCATTCTCCTCAATTTGTGGGGTGGTTCATATTTCTAGTGCATCTTCGTTAGAATCATAAATCAAACAGAAGCCTCGTGAATGATCTCCAATTGTTCGGATTTTGGAGAGAAAAATTGGGGATGTTGGCATCAGGTGTAGGCGATCTCTGATCATTTCGGCTATCACTGTTTTAGGTGGTTTCGGTTGCCTACAATGCAAAACATTAACAACACATTGAATACGCTTAAAATCTTCCTCCCTCTACAAGCGAGGCGTAGTTAATGTCAATCCCGTTGTGGGGAGGGGAATTGTGTTTCTAGTCTGCATCATATTAAACTGGAGAGAGACAATAAGTATGTTAGTCCACCAAGATGTTCTTAGGTATGACGGGCAGCTTTAAAAGCCTTGTCGCTGATCAGTCTAACGTCCAACTTGGGACGCTTCGAAATGGCCTCATTGGGGAACGAGCCCCTCGGCACATAACGAATCCTGTCATTGACGAAGGCACGTGCCCCCACATGTCACTTCGGGAAAAAGATTGGAGCCAATTTGAAATATAAATGGAACAATCCAAACAAAATAACATCAAAACTCTCTACAATAATTCCTTAGTCCATAGCATGCAATAAAGAGATCAATCTGAATAAAAACTTCAATCAGTATTGAAACCCACCTGAAGTTCGTCTAGAGACAACACTCTTTTCTTTACCGTCAGAGAAAGAGAAGCACAAATATCCTGCAAATAAACGAAATAGGAAGTTATTAAAACTAAATGTATCTGCGAATTCAAAAGGAGGCACTCATCCATTAAGATTATTCTATATTTTTAATTTCAATCTCAAATATAATACAACAAAACCAAAAAGATTATAAAGAGTTATTAAAAACTGTATATTAGTAGAGGCCATACATAAGAAAATAGTAAACTGTATTTTTTATTATTGTTTTAGGCCTCAGTATTGCACTCTGTAAATCCTGAATCAGGCCATAGTTTTCCTCTGTTCTCTCAATTGAAATTGGATTTTATGGTGCTTTCCTTCAGCCCAACTGAGCCTTGCTTGTTTGGATTGATGGTTTTAAATCTGGCTCTGTCTCCATTATAGATTTTTTCAATTCTCTGTACTGGTCATATGGTTTTATTCCTAATATTGGTCTCTGGGATTCCACTTGACATAGGTCTGATCTCAGTCTTTGTATTATTTTTTATGTGGGTTTATAGTTTTAGCCCCTATCGCCCCTCCAGCCTCTAGAATCCCCCTCTATAAGAATATTTCCCATAAGCTTTTTTCTGTTATAGAACATAGATCAAAATACATAGAGGAAATAGGGTAAATCAAGTGATAGAGTAGGCAGAGATCTCGGCCCTCTCAGATAACAGGGCGAATAAGGGGTAGGTTATACATAGATCCTGTCAATCTGAGCTGATAGAGACAGGTTTTGTTAATTCATAACAATTTGTTAACTAATAAGGCTTAATCAGGTATTTAGCTCCTTAACCATCTCTTTCTTTCTATTTTCCTTTTTGGGGTTGTGGATTTTAGTTTGATGTATTACTGCTAATTCAGGTCTCTGGTTTTTTTGCAGCTAGTTAATACCATGGCTCCTCCATCAATTTTTATTATGCCTAATTCAATGATGGGCATGAATGCCTGCACAAATTCCACAAATTCTTCTTGTGGTCATGTGATGCAGCTTCAAAATTCAGGCTCGAGGAAGACCCACATCAAATCATTGATGAGAGGAAGCAGAAGAGAATGATATCCAATAGAGAATCTGCAAGGAGATCCAAGATGAGAAAGTAGCAACGTTTGGATGAACTGAGAGCTGAAGCAGCTAATCTCAGAGCAGAAAACAATAATATTCTCACATAATTCAACATTGTTTCCCACAAGTAAATGAAGCTGGAAGAGGAGAATTCTTTGCTGAGGTCACATGCCATGGAATTAAGCTACAAGCTGCAGTTTCTGAATCTTACAATGCAATGGGCAGGGCTCCTGAATGGCCTGGATTTGGGTCCAACAGATGGTCTTATGGATCCCAATCCAATAGACATCAAAACAAAAAATAATGTCTAATTTTATTCTGATTAAGGCATTTTTATCATATAGCAGCATCAATCAGTAACCTAGCAATAAACGAAAGATGTGAATTGATGTATTCTTCAACACTCACTACCAATCTATCAATAAATTGATGATAATTTTTACAACAGCTGGAGAATAGACCAGGCTCCCTGTAATCTAGGTAATGAAAGTTTGGTATTATTGAAAACAACTGTAGGGCTCATAGTAGAGTCGTATAAATATGTTTAATCTAATAGGAAAATGATACAAAAGAAATCATGTTTCATTCTGACAAAGGAAATGTTTCCATTGAGCTGTAACTTGGTATAGAATGCCATGAATTTTCTTTTGGATCCATTTTTCTGTTAGACCAAATCCACTTTTAGTACTCTTTTATAAGCCCTATTGTTGTACTTGTTCTAATTGAAGAAGTATCTCAAATCTAACACAAGCTCTGAGCTGATACCTAGTCAGGTGAAGCTAACTCTCTTGGTGGGTATAGAACAGGACCAGGCTTATTTTAGATCTTTTTAAAATTAGACTGAACCAACTTCTACTGCTTATCCTCAACTGTGATAACATTCTCTGGTGGGGTATATACACTTGCGGTTGGAGGGTGGAATAGCAGGGTATATGCACAGCTGCTGGAGAATGAACCAGGCTCATTATGTCCCAGCTCAATGAAACTTGGGCGGTAATGAAAAGAACCATAGGCCTATAAGTGGGTTTATTTGAAATAAAGTGACAAAAAATAATGTGTAATTTTATTCTGATTAAGGCATTTTTATCATATAGCAGCATCAATCAGTAACCTAGAAATAAACGAAAGATGTGAATTGATGTATTCTTCAACACTCACTACCAATCTATCAATAAATTGATGATAATTTTTACAACAGCTGGAGAATAGACCAGGCTCCCTGTAATCTAGGTAATGAAAGTTTGGTATTACATCAAATCTTGGTACCTGCAGCCTTCCATTTCTCAGCCCTTGACAGGACAAATTCTTTCACAAAACCATGCATAGAAATCATGAGTAAAACCACCTTTTGAATGGAAAAACCACAGCGAACAAAAATTTGGAAGTATATGAGCAAGGATGATATATTTTGAATAAAAAGTTTATGAAAGTTTAGAGAGGTTTAATATTTTGAAAACTTAAATAACATAGTGTCAGGCCCTCAATTCATCGGCACCGGAGCTTAAATCCACTAACAAAAAATCCTGGTACCTAGGTGTTTCAAAATACAGACAGAGATGCAAATTTTCTTTAACAGATCAGAATAGCATATAGTCATTAATTATAATGACAGGTACAAGAATCTTCCACTAAACTATATCCACAGGCCAGTTGGCACTGCCATGCTTCCTAATTTCTGGAATCCTAAGACAATTAGTAATAATTGTTGATGGTACAGAAGCATATAAGAGATATTGCTACAGTCACTCAAATGTAATAAGCAAAGATCTCTAAGCAAACCAATCGACAGAGGCAATGAATGTAAGGAGAAACACCCGTTTTATTATCAAAAAACTCTAAACGAAAACCAACCTTTGAGTTAATCCACATGAAGTTGAGAAGTAGTAAAATTCGTAAATATGTAATTGTTGATCAGGACTAAGAATTCCTATAAGATTTCCACTTTAGTTTACATCACCAACATCACGCTGATGCTCTAAGCGCCGCCAAGCTCGCTGGCGAGAAGGATCAATATCAGCTGGCCTTGTCCTAGGATGGTCTCTTCTTGCATGCTTGCGCAGTTCATCATATGTACCACTGACAAAGCATGATTCCCGGGCACAGCTCCTGATCTTCAAATTAAGATAGTTCCTAGCATCCTCTACAACTTTCCACTCACTCACTGACACTCTACAGAGTGGGCATTTCAACTCCAGTTCTCCTTCTACAGGTGCTTCAATTTCATTTCTCCTTCCACAAACACTGGTTCAGTTGCACACCTAAGAACATGTAATTAATCATATACACAGAGAAATATCAGAGTTCAAATACCCTGACAGTCCTGATCTCATGACATTTTGGATTGGATAAGATCATGATCATCTCTTTACACAGATCTCTCTTTATTTTCTATACTCCGTTACAGTCTTGTAAGTCTTGTTTTGGTCAAATTTAGGTCTAAATTTCAATACTCCGTTACTGACCTTATCCATTATTAAGTCAGATGTTCATGAATCAGAACCAAGAGCTCCATTTATGTTTTTTTGCATTGAACAATGCAGATATGTGACATGGTTGCCATAGCAAGAATCATGAATGTAACTCTTGTCCTCCCTTCATTGGACCATACATCTTACTGGGACGATCCAAGGTTTGCTAGTCCTAAAACTTGATCAATCTGGTTATATAATCTTGTATTCTAATTTTTGTGAGGCTCTTATGTTTGCTATTTCAATTTGGTTTCAGTGACTTCAAGGATCTTTTTGACTGGAAACACTTCATTGAAACTTTGAAAGATGATATCAATATAGTGGAGTCCCTACCACCTTCCTATGCAAATGTTGAGCCTTTGAAAAAAGCTCCTATATCCTGGTCAAAGGTCAGGCCTTTACCAAGAGTTTTTTCAAATTTATTCAGCACATAAACATGTCAATAGTGTTTGTCCCTGATTATCACAGTTTATTGTGAATCTATTACTCTGATGCAGGCCTCTTACTACAAGACAGAAGTACTTCCCTTGCTGAAGCACCACAAGGTTCTGTACTTCACTCATTCAGATTCTCGACTTGCCAATAATGGTCTTCCCAGTTCAATTCAAAAGTTGAGGTGCCATGCAAACTTCCAAGCATTGAGATATGCCTCATCCATTGAGGAACTTGGGAATACCTTGGTGTCTAGGATGCACAAGAATGGGAATCCTTATGTTGCCCTTCATTTAAGGTAAGGTGTATAGTGGATCAGAGATTCCTTAAACAGTGATGTACATGTGAATCTTTTAAAAATATCATTAATTTATGTGTTTGCTTTTGTGCTGCTGGGAATAGTATAGATTTGAGAAGGATATGTTGGCATTCACTGGCTGTGCACACAACTTGACATCGGAAGAAGCAAAGGAGCTGCAGCAAATGAGATATGCAGTAGACCACTAGAAGGAGAAAGATATTGATGGTGAGGAGAAACGGAGGCAAGGTGGTTGTCCTATGACTCCTCGTGAGACTTCACTTCTATTGAAGGCCTTAGGATTTCCATCCACAACAAATATTTACATTGTAGCAGGGGAAGCTTTTGGAAATGGCAGCATAAAAGCTCTATATGATGAATTTCCAAATATATTTACACACTCAACATTAGCTACAGAAGAGGAGTTGGAGCCTTTCAAAGACTATCAGAACAGACTGGCTGCTTTGGATTATATTGTAGCTGTAGAAAGTGATGTTTTTGTTTACACTTATGATGGGAACATGGCAAAAGCAGTGCAAGGGCATAGGCGGTTTGAAGGTTTCAGAAAAACACTCAGTCCAGACAGGTAATGAGTGGACACTTTAAACATTTGATGTTTTAACCATGCTCATTGAATTTTTATGCTTCACATGATAGAATTTTTCAGAGATTTACAAATAGGGCTTTATGGCAGGCAAAATCTGGTGAAACTGATAGATAGCTTGGATGAAGGTCAAATTACATGGAAGAAATTCACATCTAAAGTGAAAAAGATACACACAGATCGAGATGGGGCTCCTTATACAAGGGAAGCTGGTGAATTCCCAAAATTGGAGGAGAATTTCTATGCAAACCCCTTACCAGGCTGTATATGTGAGAAGTACCACAGTAAACGAAGACTATTCATAGATGAAAGCTGAGCTTGAATATGTGAGTAAGCACAATAATCTTTCTCATTTGTGGTCTAAGACCAGCTGGTAGGAGGAAATTCAAGTTCTGTTTCTCCTATGAGAAGGCATACCTTAGTTCTCATCACACGAGAATTCTCAGCAACTAATCTGTGAGTATAGAACACCAGAGATCTTGTATGCTCATTTATTAACCTTCCTCATTTGTGATCTAAGACAAGCTGGTAGGAAGAAATCTAAGTTTTGTTTCTCCTACGAGAAGGCATACCTTGGATCAGAATAGCATATAGTCATTAATTATAATGACAGGTATAAGAATCTTCCACTAAACTATATCCATAGGCCAGTTGACACTGCCATGCTTCCTAATTTCTGGAATCCTAAGACAATTAGTAATAATTGTTGATGGTACAGAAGCATATAAGAGATATTGCTACAGTCACTCAAATCTAATAAGCAAAGATCTCTAAGCAAACCAATCGACAGAGGCAATGAATGTAAGGAGAAAACCCGTTCAAATTAAGAAACAAAACATTACAAGGAAAAACAACTGTCAACAGAAGAAAAAAGATACAAAGAATACCTCGATACAGCTGAATGCAGAACAAAATAGAATGGATCTCGACGCAGCTGAATGCAGAACAAAACAGAATGGACCTCGAGTATTTAAAGACAATTCCGCATGCAAAAAAAGTCAATAAAAAAACATGCGTTAAAAATAGGTTGTTAAAAATAGAACGAAAAAGCCACGGTTAAAATTTTCCTGCAATAGAAAAAACGACATGCAAACGGCCGTCAAAATAAAACACAGTGGAAAAACGTCCGGGAGGCCGTCAATTTTAACATCATCGCAGAAACGTCCGCAAGGTCCTTTCCCAGGGGAACGGCATAATGAGGTAAAATTTTTGATTCCGCTCTTGATGTTGTGCTTGATGCTGAAGTTGTTAAACCAATTATTAGATGGTATCAAAATACTTATCTTATTACTTATTTTGTTGGTCACATCCTCCGAAAGTTTTCTCTCGACCTAGATTTAGCACCACTACTAATCTAATTGTGTGTTTGTCTCGAGTATTAGGTTCCTCACTATAGGGTTTTTTCTTACATTCTTTGAGGAGCCTTCACATGTTCAAGCATTACTCACTAAGTCGAGTTAGTTCTTATGAAGTACACTCTTGTGTTTTCTCCTTAGTCTCAAGACTTTAATATGTATTGGATCAAGCTCAACTTAGCCTTTTGATTCATCTATGCTTTTTAATAGAAATAGTCAAACCTATTGGTCGGTTTATTTTCCAAGAAGCGGACTGGTTCTTATCTGCTCGACCAAACAAAAAGATATCTATTGAGGTTGACCTTCTTGATATGAAACAATAAATCAATATCCAATTTAGGGCATATATTCTTGAAACTTATCCAAACAATTCCATGCCTGATCCCCTAGTCTAGTCCCATCCCACGTAGAGCCAAAACCTAGTTTACAAATTCCTTCTAATGAAGTAGACACTACAATTATGAGTTCTCAACCCCTATGAAATTCTCATAGTCCACCTCGTAATGGCTATGAGATGTCTAGGGGAGATAATGGAGATAAGTGTCGCTCCATTACCATCAAAGATTTTAAGTCAAATCAATGTCCTCTTTTATCTAATAGTTTTTCTTTACTAGAAAGAAGCATATTTTTAGGATGGACATGTGGCACTCACATTTTCCTCGTAAAATTCTTTCTTTGTTTTAATTTTCATATGGTTTGAAATATTGATGTGATTTATTTGTATGAAATTATGATTGAGTTTTTTTTCGATTTAAAGTAATTTAAATGCATTGCTTCAAATTTCATGCATTTTCAAATGAAGTGAGAGGTGGCGCTAACATTTTCATATTCCCTAGTTTTGCTTTTTTAATTACTGCTTCAATGGAAAATCCTTCTTAGTGGGTTGTATGGGTAATACTTGATATCAATGGCTTTTTTGTTGGTTTGATTAAATGTATTCACCTCCAATGATGGTCTTGGAAGAATGGAGCTACGACAGTGGATGGAAAATAATTTACCATTGGCCTTCTAGCTGATTTTTGGCGACTTTAATGTGATTGAACATCCCAAGGAGAAGGAAGGAACATTGCTAATGTAGTGGTGTGTCGGTGAGTAGAAGCTAGGTTTTATTTTAAAAACCATGTGGGGCTTGTTAAATCCCTCATTTCAATGGCGAGCATTTATTCTATAGCCTTGGTTTACTTGGTCTAATTTGTGGGGTTGTTCTAACAAGGACCTTAAAAGACTTGATCGTGTATGCTCTCTAATCAGCACATTTTAACCTTAAATAGCTCTATTCAATATTCGTTCACGATCCGCTAGGGTATCCTGCTTTTAGACCAAGTAACTCTTCAATTAACTTGGGGCGATGCCCAATTTAAATTTTCATGTAACGAGTTTTATCTCAACACCTTTCAATTGACACATGAAGGGATTTTCCAACACTTTTTCCACGGTGTGGAATTTAGCTCCATACAATGCTAGTTGGATTAGGCAATGTAGCAAGGTCATCAAGTACACTAATGCCTTCCTCTTGCCACTTTGGAAAGTAGGTGGGGCGAGTTCACAAATGGGAAAACATACACTTTGAAAAATAATTCTAGATATTTTATGTGCTACTGGAATGAAACCCATTTTATTTTCAGCTGCAATATATGACAACCAAGCTCATGGATAAGCTCAAATCCAATGAAAAATATGATGTGAGAGGGGTTCAATCCATGCTTAGCTCCCACAGGCTTAAAATGGGATTTATGCTTCCAAATATGTTTCTAAATCCCTTCAAAGTATGAAAATTCACAAGTAGGTTAAAACTATCCAGGTGGTTTAGGATAGACTCGTTAGTTTTCCTAAAATTTCATCTAGTTTTGAGGATCATTACAAACTTGTTTTCTAATCCTAGGATGATTCGGAGGAAAGGAAGGTTGCTCTACAATAATGCCTTGATGTTGTTCCATATAAAAGATCTACTGCTTATAGGATTTAATGTGATTTCCCTCTTAGATTGACAAGCTTCATGTGTCCCGACAATGTATGATAATGACAATGCATTGAGAATCGATGGATTTCCTTATGAATTTTATAAGGCAACATGATATATTAGTGGGGCCTAATCTTTTGCAATTCTATAGAGATGATTCGAACAATAATTCCTTAGGATCTATTATAAATAATGGAAACATCAAATTCATACCTAAGGTTTATAACCTAGAGCTCATCTCTAGTTGGTGCCCAATCACCTTATTGAATGTTTTATGAGAGATTATTGCCAAAGCACTTGTGCTCCGCATCTGCCACATTCTTTCGACCATTGTTATCCTAAAGAGACTAGCTTTATGCAAGGCCACTACATTATAGACAATCTCATTATTGTTTATGAAGGCATGAAATAGGCTCTGGCCTCTCATCAAAAACCCCTCTTTCTCAAACTAGACTTTAAAAAATCATATTATGGCATTTAATGGCCATTCATTCTTACCATTTTGAAAGCTATGGGTTTTGGAGACTATTTGATTTGGGGTATTATGACTATCTTCTTTGATGCCTCGATTTTCCATACAATTTAATCTCTTCAATGTTTAATTTGGGGGCATTGATTTATTTTAAATAAGTTGTAAATATAAAATATAATGTTAAAATGTACGGTTCAAAAGAAAAAAATAAGTTATAGTTGACTTTATATGAAAGATAAATACCAAATATTTTCACCATATCTAAGTCCACTCACTCTCTAAAGATGAGTAACAACTACACTTTGAAAAGTTCCGATAATTCGGAAGAGGGGAAAAACGTTTGGAATTTTTTGAAAGGTTTGATTCGTTTTAGAAAATTACAAATATAAAATAAATATAAATAATAAATACCATACATATATGATGTGATTTGAAAAGAAAAACCAATTACACAAAAATAAATGAATATATTATCTATGCGGTTTTCCTTTATGTGCTTAGGTTTAGTGTTTCACTTTTTGTTTTGTGTTAAAGTTCTTTTAATTTAAATGCTTTAATTTTTTAATTTAAAAAATATAATATAATGTTCTATCCAACTTGTTCGATAAGTTCGGCCAGGCCAAAAAGTACAGTTCAAACTGTATTTTCACTAAGCTCGTAAGAACATGCTAACTATGTTGTTTGAACCAAAAAATTTGGACCCAACATTTTTGACTTTTCTGTAATATGAAAATTATGAAAGTCAAAAATAAAAAATAAACATCATCTGCAAGATGATATAAATTTAAAAACCATCACAAAAACATTTCTCAAGCAAGTCAAATTTAACCCCGGTTGCAACCACCAAACCAATTTTATATGCAGACAAGCGAATAAGCCATTACAAATGAAAATATTACTTTTATTTCTAATTCTCAGGGAATCAAGGTTGTGTGTGTTGAACATTGTTGTTATGAAATGAATGTTAAACCAACTCACAAGAAAAAATTATAAAAATATTAAATATGCAGCATCCTCAGTAGCTACCATGATGATTCGTGAGAGTCATCATTGCGTTTAGTTGTTGTGTGCTTAATTCCTATGGCTTTGAAAGAGAGTACTATCTTTTGCATTTGGGTTGCGATCAATTAATGCTTGGAACTAATTGTGGAGATGGCTTTACCCATCAGCGTCAAAATTGTACTCTATATATAAAGGAATTGAAATTTAGAAAACATATGTTGGCAGACTAAGCTCAAAAATGTTTTGAATGTTCTCGAGAAAATAAAGAGTGAATGCAATATGGGTTGAGTGAGCATGCACGATGTAGGCATTCACGGTCTAGACAAACCAATGTGTTGAAAGAGCGGAGAATTAAATGTAAATCAGAAAAGACAAATATAAGAGGTAGAAATGTGAGTGTTAAGAAAGGCAATAAAAGAAAGTCTGAATAACTACAAAGTAAGTTAAAGTTAAACGCTAAAATGTCTGCACTGACTATGAATGCTTGATAGAATATAATATAAATGAAAGACCCTAAATATGGATTCTCTACCCGTAGATGTGACGCCGTACACAATTATCCTCTGAGCTCGTCCACAATTGCAAACACTCTGGCCAGAAAGCATATAAAACACGTAGACAAATTGTCTGCAGACAATCAGAAAAAACAAACTTGGTTTAATGTCATTATACATGAAAGCAGGTATTTACAGGCACAAGATTGGAGATAAGTGGTGATGGCTTTCTTGAAGGTACGAAGCACAAATTAGATTTCAACAGGTTTCCTGCCTATGTACAATGTTACGGGTTCGACAGATAATTTACAAGTCAATGGCTTCCATAATTGTTAATTATGCTTTGAGCGGCCAAACCATTTCTAAATGTGCACTGCATAGTAAATAAATAATAGGGCCACAACAAGATTCGACCATGTGCAACTATGCATACTATGTATTGACAAGGATGTGGGGTTCGTTAGGCGCCTACCCTAGTTCTTGTCGCAAAGACCCTCTTGTGAGCGTCGAAGCGTGCCGTGTGTAATTCGATGTCTTGGCCCCATGGTCGGTCTTTGCTTCGTGTTCGCCTTCGAACGTTAACATCTAGTTTATCCCCTTGGTTGCTTAGGCCAGTTCACATGTTGTTTTAATCATTGTGAGTAATATTATTGCTAACTACATCCAGTGTAGATATTTACGTAACTACAAAGAATTTTTTTTTTATGTGTTCTTTCCTTATTTTTATCACTCTCAAGCAGACACATTTAAAAAAAAAAACTCATTGGCTTACTTCGGATACAATAACATTATTCTCATACCTGTTTCAGTTATATCATATACATGTACATATAACACTTAGTATGGAACACACAAAACACACCATTTTCCTATTAATCAGATAGTGGAATGTACAGAACATTCCCAATCTGGGCATTAAACTTGCCAGTTGTCTGCACTCTTGTCAGAACCAGACTTGAAGTGCATTGTGCCGATATTGGCAACATAATTTAAAATCTTGTGCATAATTAACCCCAATTGTTTTCCTTCTTATCAGCCCTTATATCTTGCAAGGATGCATATTTGATCCCGTTTATTTTTGTGAATTCACAAAAAGTATTAGTTGCTTCAAGTTGCAACAAGTAAATCACTTTGTAGCTATCTTCCTAAAAGACAAGATATACTTGAATTGTCAAAGTAGGACCATTTTCCTAATTGACCGCAAGGGTGATTGGCCTTAATTAGATAATACAATCTTTCTCTCAATGAAAACATAAGCATTGTGTGGCATATCAGGATGGAAATTGAAGTAAGAATGCAGTCAACTAGGTTGTAGCTGGCAGTTGGGTGGTAATTTATGTTTTCTGTCCTTGCGTGAGGGAGATGGGAGTCGGTGGAGTCCCGTTTTTCTTCACCTGGATCTCATTTGGATCCTTTATTCAATGCGTATGGTTGGGAGGCGCTTGGCTTGTTCTTGGGGTTTGTGCGGCTGGGAAAAGTGGACCACGTGTTTTTGTTTTGGCCTTTTTCCCACCTCGAATTTTAGTCCGCTTCTCTGTTTTGACTGCGTTGGGATTTTTCCATTATTTGTTGATCAAGGCTGCTCTTAATTCTGACTCTTATCAAGCTTTACTTAACTCAGAAACAACTAATTTCAGTTTCAATATATGCAAACCTAATTGATCGGAGATCTGGTATATTGGCCCACCTACTTTCTGTATTGGGTCCGCTAAATTGCTGAAAAATGATGGAAGCTTAACCTGTAGAGCTTAAAGGAATTTGACATTGGAGTCGTGAAAATTAAGCCTTGATTGTTTCGTTTACGACCCTGCGCGCGTGGTTTTAGATGAAGCTTCAAGCTAGTGAAGCAGGCGTGTTACCTCCACTTTCTCGAGAGTGTCTTTGCGAGGTGTGTTCTTATCAGGATCCACAAAGCACGGCGACCCTTGTGCAATTCGCAACATTTAGCCAGGCAGCAGGAAAGAATTCGAGCCCCAGCAGAAAAATAGGGATATTTGCAATCCTTCTCAAAGGCAGCAATCCACTGGTTATCTTTATCTAAACTTGTCTCGTGAGGGCGGTTCTAGTTCAGGTTCAGGCAGTATGAAATATAAAAACATTGTTTTGGTTCTAATAGGACCACCTGCCAGCGGGAAGAGTACCTTCTGTGAAAAAGTCATTGAGGGTGCACGCCGGCCATGGATACGCATATGCCAGGATATAATCTCTAATGGGAAGCATGGCAGTAAGGCTCAATGCTTGAAACAAGCATCTGCAGCATTGAATGAAGGTCAAAGTGTTTTCATAGATCGCTGTAATTTGACAAAAGAGCATCGACATGTTTTTGTGCAGCTTACGGGACCCCAAACTGAGGTACATGCAGTGGTACTTGACCTGCCTGTCAAATTATGCATTGGTAGGATAGCGAAGCGTATGGCACATGAGGGAGGCTTGCAAGGAGGTAAAGCTGCAGCTGTTATCAATAGCATGTTAAAGAATAAAGAAGTGCCTACTTTGTCGAGGGATTTTCTCGTATCATGTATTGTCAAACTGAAACTGATGTAGAGAATTCCATAAATCTGTACAAAGAATTGGGTCCAGCTGATGATCTTCCATCTGGTATACATGCCCAAAAAAGCAAAGATGATAAAGTCCAAAGTGGTATGCTGCGGTTTACGATGCTTTGGTACGGATGGCACAGAGATCTATGCAATGTTGGAGAAAATGTCTTGGGAGATGAAGGTAGCAGGATATTTTTTGATCCGTAACCCGTACCGAGTTTGTATCTTCAAAATCGACTATGTGGTGATGCTGAGAGTGTTACCATGAGACTGATGAAATTTATTTACAAAGATTCTCTATTGAGATCTTACTTGTTTTACGATGTAACTCATGGAAGAGAATCTCATAGGCGTGGATCTGTTTCATATCGAGAATATTCATGAAGCACAATTTGCTTGCAATTATATGAGCTTCTTCAACGAGTCACTAAGTTGGCGAGGCATAAAGGTTTCGTTGGAATTATCACACCTTACAAGCTACAAACTGTAATGTTTGCACCGAGAGTTTGATGTTGTCCTCAAATCGATGAAGCAAAAAGGTTTATTTATCATTACGGTAGATGCCTTCGTGAGCCGGGAGCGTGATGTGATCATTATGTCTTGTGTCTCGAGCTTCAAATCATGAGGTTGGCTTTGTAGCTGATATTCACTTTGCATGAATGTGGCACTAGCACGAGCTCGCAGAGCACTTTGGGTTAAGGGCAAAGCAATGATTGAAGCAATCTAGTGACTGGTCAGCCTTTAATTGAGGATGCTAAGTCTAGTGGACTCATTTTATGGATATGGAGTCTCGTACAAGAGATTGTTTTTTGTTATAAAGCCATCTTCTTTTGCTTTGTCTCGCATTGACTAGGGCTGCTCCTAATATGAGAGCACCAAGGTTAGGAGGTCCAAATCGAAACAATCGGATGCATATGGAGATGGTGGAGGTGTTTGGATGAATGACGAAGGATCAAGTTCAATTGCCAAAAATGGGGCCTCTGAAGTTCTAGGGCTAATTTGGAGCGGTGTTCGGAGGATTTTGGATCTACTTCGAGAAACCCTGTGGATGCATGGCAACAATCTTTTGGAAGAGGCGGAGGGCGTCCAAAGCAATGGAAGAGACGGGAGGATGATGTTGAAACCGGAGAAAAAGGCAAGATATTTCTACACTTTTCTACCGCTATTATATTTACAATTATTGCGAAATCGAACCGCTTTTTTCCTTGCATTGATTTGTCATTGGATGTCATGATGGGAGATTTCCTCCTTACTTGTTTCTTCTTGTTTTAGCGTTTATCGTTGTCCGTATGTTGGTCGAAAGGTGTGTGTGCCCTCTCCTCCGGGCGTTATTTTCTCTTGATTGAGTGATAGACCTTCGTCATTGTTTTTATGTATTTATTCTTCTCTGCGATTGAGTTGCAAGTTATTATGTTGATCAACTAGTATTTTCGATATCATGGAAGTAAGTTTACGATAACTATGAAGCCCCTCCCAAGCACCCAAGTTTGTCTTTGACGTTTTTGTTAGCTCCTTCAAGTTCCTTTGATAACCTTTTGGCATCGAGAAAGAAAGGTTGTATGATTAGTGTGAGCAACGTGTGGGCTAGCCAAACTTAAAGTTTTGGTATTAAAACCGGTAGAATGAAAAGGTTTGTGTGCATTGTGTCTTCCGTCTCACGTGTTTAGACTCTTATATTATCTTTCATCTTGTTTCTAGGCTTTTAAGGCCATCCTCAAGAAGTACCTTGACCACCCCTATCAACTCGAACCATAACTAGCTTTTTTCGGATCAACTAAGCTCGAGGTTTCATTATGCGATTCCGATTACCTCGTTGACACTAGAATAGTTTTGGTCTAATTCGCCTCTGTGAATTATTGTTGATGGTGGTCTTCTATCTTTCCTAACTTGCATTAATTCTCATTTGTAATGTTAACGCTATTAATTAATATTGGTCGGTTTTTATGCACGTAATTACCTTAATATTTTGTGAAGGAAATTTCCTTAAATGTGATCAATCTTGGGGAAAACTCATCTTTCATTTGATAGTCTTATGGATTCATAACGGAAGGTTTTGTTTGATAATGTCACTTAGAAATCATGTTTGTATCTTTGTGTGACGGTTGACTGTGTTACCAAGGGTTGCCTTAAAATATGGTTGTTTTGGGAAATGGGTAATTTATTTTAAATTAACCAAACATTAGAATTGTTGTGGAGGTTTGCAAATCTTTAGTGTTATAAAATTTGTTGATGACATTATTGTATACTCTTGTTTGTGGAACTCCCTTCTTCTCTTGCGTGTTTGCTATTAGCTTTGTAAGACATTGGCTTTTTTTTTGAATGATTGGAAAATCTTTGTAGTTAATGGTCAAAACTAGTATACTTGCCTTCGCTTCGAAACTTATGTTGTGTGTATACTCTATTTGATTTCCGGTTTGAAACTCAATTATACATGGCTTTTTGTGTTAATTTTTTTGAAACCCGTGGTTCCCCTTTCTTGGGCGGATCAACTCTTGTTCTTTTAGGAATATATTATTTTAGCTTATACGTTTGGTACCTTTGATAAATTTCTAGATGGTTGGTCTATATACCAAATCGCAATCTTGTAATTATTATTTAATTATTTACTTGATGGGAATTCTATTTTGCTAGATTGTTTATTTCTCTTTATAGGTCCAAGGGCCATTCTCATACGATTGCTATACTTTCGTTGCTTTTACTCCTAACTCAAGTACAAGGTCTTCTCCTTCTTTGATCGGGTACGATGGAGACTTTATTATAACTTGATGTGTTGATAGTGTTTAGAGTTTTGACCCAATTCTTGTAATAAAGTGCTTCCTTTTGTGGTATTGTTAGATAATAGTTATGGTGGTTTTGTGTAGCCTTATCTTGCTCAGTTCTCGTGAACTGACTCTTGTAGAAAATTTTGCAGATGGATTTTGCGTGTAGATGAGGGATAGACTTGTGGACTTTGTCATCTGAACTTTGGAAACCTTGTATTGTTTGACCATCATTGAAATTATAAGAAAATTTGGTTATTGTGGTTGAGTGACTTTGTTGGAGTATCAGTATTTTAAGAATTGATGTAATCTTGTTTTGTTCTTGTAAATGAGTGTTGCTACAACTTTGCCTTGAGAATAAATTTTGCGTTAAACCTTGCTATGACTTAGTAATAAAGTGTCATAAGTAAACTAACATGGGATTGTTTAATATTTTTGGAAGTTAAATTAAAAGTTGTATTCAAATAAATTAGTGTAGAGGTGACCCACTTGAGACCATGTAATTCCATAAGTGATCAAAGATGAAACTATCCTTCGTCAAGTAACATTATATAACTTGATATCCCTAACTACACTAATGAGCACTATCCCTTCCATGGTGAAATTATTAAACGAACTTAAAGGAAATCTATGGTTAGTTTTGGAAGATAATAAGATTTAGCAAGTAGAGAAGACTTTAAGTGAACTACTCTTCAAAGTGTATAAGAAAATAACTCGGTTGGTAAGATAAAATTGTGCGAATCATATATCGAATCTCTCTGAAAACATAAGTCATGAGTAAAAGGGTGTTTTATCAAAATAAATAACCTCCAATCAATTCTTACTTGTGGTTTGCCCTATTTTGTAAGTGTGTTTGTGGTTGGACTTCGATGTTGTCATGTCTAAAAGAAAAGTAAATTGTCCTTGATAGGTGTGAACGTTTATTTGCCGCCTTTATGGCCATCCTGTATCAAGTTGTTCACGAGTTAATTGTATCCTTGGTGACGACATGTTGTGTCGTGTTATGTGTCGAAGCAAGTTAAAAAAAAAAATATCCTGTCTTTTTATCGTGTTGTTCGTGTGTGAATTTTTGGGTCACATTCTGATTCTCTACCCGTAGATGTGACGCCGTACACAATTATCCTCCGAGCTCGTCCACAATTGCAAACACTGCGGCCGTAGAAAGCATATAAAACACGTAGACAAATTGTCTGCATAGACAATCAGAAAAACCAAACTCGATTTCATGTCATTATACATGAAAGCAGTGGATTTACTGAGCACAAGATCGAGATAAGTGGTGATGGCTTTCTTGAAGGTACGAAGCACAAATTAGATTTCAACAGGTTTCTTGTCTATGTACAATGTTACCGGTTCGAACAGATAATTTACAAGTCAATGGCTTCCATAATTGTTAATTATCTTTGAGCGGCCAAACCATTTCTAAATGTGCACTTGGAGTAAATAAATAATAGGGCCATAACAAGATTGACCATGCTGCAACTATGCATACTATTGTATTGAAGGATGTGGGGGTTCGTTTCGCTTGTTTATAGTTGATAAGGTTTCCTAGACTATCTGACTTTAAATTTGAGATCATTTTAAGAGGACATGACAATCCTCAAGTTGTATAAATGTTTAATGAAATATAAGGATGCAACGCAACTATGGTTCATATTGTAATTTTGTAGGCAGTTATAGCATTGTTGTCGTTGTTTGCATTATATGTTTATATTATGTAGATTAGCCTTGTTAAAATATATATTAATATACCTTTACTGAGATTTACAAATAATAGTGTGTATATAGGATGGACCAGTATTTGCTTGTGCTTGGAATTAATACTTATATTATTTCTCAAAAAGTACAATTCATGTATGCCCTGCATAATCATAGAATATATGAACAGTAATGTCTATTACAAAAACAAGTGTGGATCTAAGGTTTGGAACTTGTATCATATCCTCAGATATTCAAGTCCTATCTTTTGGTCATGTTTGCATTATCAACAAAAAAAAAAAAAAGACTTTTTTGTTATATTGGCTGTCAACAAAACATTACACTAGGCTTCACTAATCCTTATCGCCTATGTCACCCAAATGTTATGGTGTGAAGAAAATATTTAGTATCCATCCAAAACAAATGTGTATATATATTACTCAACATGCTTTATACAATTTAGTATGCAATACCACACTAAGAGAGATGATGAATAATGTTCCACTTGACACTTATGAGTTATAGGACATGTGTGGGACTTCCTAGATCCATTAGAGGTTACATGACCTATTCTCATCGACCACTTACCACTTCCATTATTTTCTATTACTGTTGATAAGAAATTTTAATTGTACTAAGGCATCAGTCCTGTGGAGGGGGAAGCTGCTTCTATTTTTATGTTTCATGAGGTCCCATGCAAATCTTTGTCTTGCAAAACTGTAATAACATAATCCTCCTAAATTTGTTGAGCAGTGGCTGCTTAAGAAGAGTAGTATGAGCCCAATCTAAATGCAGGGGCGGTGTGAGAATTTGCAACAGCTGCAGAGAGATTGTAGGAATTTTTTGCCAGATGTTAGCGGCACATTAGTTAAGTTAAAATTTTAATTGTCTTTTACAAAATTTTAATATCATCTTTGTTTCAATCCCCAAAATTTTGTAGCTATCCTGGAATGTATACAAATAATTGGACCACTTCCTATAAAAATCCTCCTGAAACTAAATGCACAAAAATTGAAGTTAGTTCCCTCCATGGAACCATTACATAAGAAAGCATACCCATCTTTGACAGGACAAAGTACTTGATGACAATTTCTGCCACAAAGATTCAGTGGCATAGTGTTTGGTCTAATTGCAGGAATTACATCCCTCGGGCATTCATCTTCTGTCTCCAATTATCACTCTATTTTTAGGTTACCAGATTTTGAAACAATGGAAGGCAACTCCAACAACCACCTGATAATTAGAGAGCACCGTGAATATAAAAAACATGAGTGATTAAGACGTCATGACAGTTGAGGTGTAAAACCACAATCAGGAAGGGGAATGAACCATTGAAAATTTGAATCCTGAATGTTGGCAGGCTCACAATGATGAAGGACATCTAAGAAGGTTGTCTTGAAGCTGAATCTGATTCCCAACTATATAAGAAATTAAACTTCCTTAAACTCTAAGTTCAATTTTAGAAGCAATTCCCAGGGGAGCTAGTTTAGAAGATTGATTGTAAAATATTTAAGGAAGATCAAAAGATCCATGCCAGACATTGAAAACTAAATAATGCAAAAAGGTCCAAAAATGGCTAAAGGTGTAGAGTTGAAGTTTTTAAATCTTGGAGAAAAACATATAAGCTTCATTGACTACACAAAGGCCTGGGATAATGTCATGGAAACTCAAGATTTCCAAATTGGTTTCCAGGAACAATTCTTAGTAGACATGATAATATTGAAAATGATGTCCTTTTTGTGATTTACCAAGTTAATATTCTGCCTAGAGCTCAGAGTTATGAAGGTCTCCCTACTGTGTTTGGCCTAAGGAACCCAACAGAAGATCCTTCAGATACAAAGGATTCTGCAGTGTGACATACTTGTTATTTTTTCAATTTATTTGATTTTTAAAAGTAAGATTTAGATTCTAGTATTTTTTTCATAGGTCTAAGTAGAATAGGACTGATAATAGTTCTTTAAAACCTTCATACAATATGTTATATATCAGTAGTAATGGTGTCTTTGAAGAGGATTTTTGTCCACTTTTAGATAGCTAGATAATATTTCTACCATCTCGTTATGCTCCCTTTTTGCTAGTTGTTATATCTCAATATCCGATAGGAATACAGTTGGTAAAGTTCTAATGAATCAAAAGGGCATCCTGTTTACAATGTTTTTCAACTATTATATTGCACTGCTGATAATTTAAAGCTAATGTTAAACTAAAACAAAAGAAGTGATCATTATTGTATTTCATGTAATACCACTATATTACATAGCTATAAAGTTTGTTTATTCTTTAATTGAAGGTTGGAAACAATGAGATCCTTTGGAGAACATTTGCATCAGTTGATACTGGTATATTTTTTCTTAATGCCAATGACTGAGGTATCCATTCAGTGAAATTTACAGATTACTATGAGAAAAAGACAGACATAATGGAATCATGCCCCCAAAGTCTTGGCATATTGTGTCACATGAATGGATACAAAGACCTTAATCAATTTGTCAGTAGCCCTAAGGTAGACTCTTAAAATTTTCCAACAAACATCGTGTAATTAAAAAAAAAACGGCAGATTACCGCGAAAATTAGAAACAAAATGCAATCAACAGAACCATTTATAACAAAACCCTAATCAAATAGACACCTTCCAACAGAATCTAGAGACAGGTTAGGTAGCTTACAATAAATAGTCAATTAAAAATTAAAAACAAAATGCAATCAACGCAATAATTTATAACAAAACCCTAATTAGAGAGACACCTTTCTAGGTAGCCGCCATTAACTCGAACGATTTGAGCGTTAACCCTCTCGCCTTCATAGCTAGAAAGGAAGGCCACCAAAGCAGCCACGTCACCCACCTCCCCTATGCATTCAAGGGGTCCCTCCTTGCGATACGTTCAATCGTGGCCTTGCTCTTGCTTTTGATGGTTTCTATACTTCTCGTGAATATTTAAAGGAATTTCATGCAATTTTACATGGGTACTAATGCATTTATGCATTCTGCAGTGTTTTATTTATATTCATATAAATAGTGTACCCAAATATGGTGACAGAGGATTAATTGAAAAAACAAAGTTTCTTACATTTCATAATGGCACGTGTAAAGAAGACGCCAAAAGACCAGTTAGAAAGATGAGGAGTAACTTGCAAAGGGGGTGAGGTTTACAAATCTATTCTGACGAGGATAACATAGTTGAGAAATGACCTCAAAAAACCACCACAACCAATCAAAGGAAGAATCTGTCAAGAGCCAAAGCACAAAATTTTGCATTCGTTAATGTAGCTAAGATACATAAGAAAATAACATCTTCCAATAAAATGAGGCATCCATCGAGAGGTAAATAATTTTATTTTGATGAGAATATCACAGCTGCCCAAGATCCTGAAATCAACACTACTAATCCAATTGTGGAAGTAATTGGAAGTACTGCTATAACAAAGAAAGTATACATAAGAGGGCAATGGACAGAAGTTGACATGAAAGTTGCCTTAAGGGATGTTGAGGAAAATGGAATGTCACATGACAAACAACAACTATGTAGAGAATCCCTAGTACACATGTGACTGATTGGTTGTATGGAACTTGAACCACTAAGAGGAAGGGGCCTCTAGTTGTTTTGATAGATGAGGAAGAGAAAGAAATTGTTAAATGGTGCAAAGATATGACTGAACTTGGTCATGGTCTTGAATTCATTCACCTAAAGGCCTATGTAGCGCACATGTGCCAATGCAGACCAAATCCATTCAAAGATGGCCTACCAAAAAAAGTCATGGTGGTATGGATTTTATAGACGCCATCCTAACTTGATAATAATAACTTTAGAAGGCCTTGACCGAGATAGACCAATCATGTTAAGGAAAAGAATTGTTGTTGCTTTTTATGATAACTTGCACAAAATGTATGCTGCAAATCAGTATGGGCCAAAAAAATATGGAACTATGATGAAACTGGTGTTCGAAAGCAGGCAGGAATTATGGCATGCGTGTCATTGCTAAGTTGGGATGCACAAGTGTTCCATAATTATGTCAAAAAGTAGGGAATGAATTACCAAATTATGTTTTGTTAATGTAGCAGACAAAGCATTCCTAGATTTTGTCTTTTCAAAGAAAATAAACAATAAAAAACTATATAGTTGGATGTGAACTTGGAGCATGCATGGCCATCCACCACATGCTTGGATGAAAAAGGAGTTCTTTATGAATTGGTTACATCATTTTGTAAGATTCGTTCCTAGTGGAGTTTAACCAAAAATAGGCATATTCTCATATTTGAAGGTCATGACAGCCATGTAGCTTTAGGCACAATCCAAGAGGCCAAAAATGTAGGCATTGACCTTGTGACTTTACCAGCTCATACTAGCCATAAGCTTCAGCCATTAGATGTTAGTGTGTTCTCTCCACTCAAGAACTACTTTTAAAACAAAGTGAGGTCTAAATGGGTGACAAGGAACCCATGTCTTGAAATAAGGAAAAATTGGTAAAATTTGGTAGATCAGGCTTTCAACTAACACTTACACCTGAAAATATCAAGGTAGGTTTTCAGAGGATAGGTATATGGCCACTTGATCATAATGCTCTTTCCAATGACATGAGGCCAAGTGAGGCCTTTGATGTTGAAGAAGATGAGGTGGTAGCTATTGAAAACATATTGAGGATGGTGGAAGTAGAAGATGAAGATGTGTAACATTGATTAGAAGAACTAGCAAAAAATGTGCTAGGTAATGAGGAAAAACAAAAACAAGGGAAGAACATGTTGAGTCTACATGTTTTGGCATGCCTATAGATTTTCATCAACCCCAAACACTTAATGAAGAAGATGATCACCTTAGTTCAACAACTCATGTGAGCCAAACACAAGAATATGTAGATATTGATGATAGCTTGAGTTTACCAACACAGTTCAGTGCACCTCAATGGATTAAATAAGGGGTTGTTAACCTAGGCATGCAAATTGATTTCAAAAATGAGGAAGTTTCAATTTCCATGCCATCTCCTCCCTCATCTCTTCCAAGCGAGGTGGTGCACTATTATGCTGACACATTGGAGTGGTAAGAACATGATGCAAACCAAATAGATTCCCCAAATTCAAACACACATGGTTTAGATAAAGGAAATTTTGAAGCTGATGAATTTTTAGCCACTCAAGACAACCAAGAGGTGACTGCACCGAAGATGAGAACAACCAAGCATATAAACTAGTAAGCAAATTCTTAAAACGCAATTGAGAAGGTTCACACCCATGTATGCGGCTAAATGATGATGCAATCACAATTTGAAGGTAGTCTCAAATACTTACCTCGATGACTACTTGCATTTACTTCAAGAACGAGAGACAAGAAAAGAGAAATTGAAGATTTGAAAGCAAGGAAAAGGGAGTACGAAGATGAAAGAAAAAAACAAAGGTTAATAGAAAAGAAAAGAAAGGGAAACTTATAATTGAAATAGAAATGAAAAGGAAGAGGGCCCAAGATAAATGAAAAAAATGAGAATGAGTTGGAAAAAGAGTAGGCCAAACTCTCCAAAGAACATAATAAAAGGATGAAGGAATGGCAACAACAAAAAAAGGAGTCTCGATCGACAAGATACACGATTGAGTAGTCCTCAAATCCCCTACTTGATCAACATCATATTTTGTAGAGCATGTATAGCACATCCTTGCCCACTTTTTCTTCCATTTTCAATAACCAATCTAGCTTCCCATCTTCTCCTACAAACAATGTTACAAATTCTGGAATTTTAGATCAAGCGTTGCTTAGTTAGATTGGCCAACTTTCAGAAGCTAATGCAAATGTTCAAGGTACACCTCCTACCATGCTACCTAATGCAGTTCAATCTATGAATGCTACCACATCAGAGAGTCACGAGGAAGTGCAACCTCCACCATTTCTAGGATTTTGGCCAAACTATTAAGTGAAAAGTTGTACAAATTTTGGTTTACATTACCTTTTTAGTAAGCATTAGCAAATTTTGTCGAACTTGTAACAAAATTCCCCAATGGTAGCTAGGATTTCACATATTTTCACGAATATGTAAAATGCATAATATAAGTCCTTAGTAATAGGCCTTAAGCAAATATTTTGTAAAATATGTAATCGAATGCCTTAGTGCCTTAGCAGTAGGCTTTAGTTGATATCGATAAATGTTATATATGTAAAACTTTTGGAAGTTTTCTTTGCTGTAATTTTCTGGAAGAATGTATCTAAAATTTTGAAATGGAAAACAATATATGGTAATGGTATGTGAAGGAACTCAAATTTATGCCATTCAATCTAACAATTCAGAGAATATCAACATGCCATTCAATCTAAATTCTTTAAAATAGATCATTGCCTTAGCAAGGTCACACTCGACCTTACCTACAAATAGTTTGCATCCAACAACAACTTACAAAATTCCTGCAAACAAATTAATGTCAACAAATTAAAATTTCATGTTAAAAATGCAGTTTAAAGAAAAGTATTTTCAATTTCCCAAAATATAATGTGTTTAAAAACACAATTTTAATAAGTTGCAGCAACCTCTTTATACTGTGATTTCTTCAAAGATTTTGCACAACTCTTGCTTCTAAGTCGGTCATTTGCCATTACTTTTCTTTGATTGAACTTTTGGGTGGTTGTCGCATCTATCTTTGAAGAAGTTTTTGCAAGATACGAAGCTAGTTTGAATATAAATATGTGTACCACTTTCCCCTTGCCATCATTATTTTGTTCTTCCTCCACATAGCACATGAAAGACTGATTTTCAGAATATACTACAATGTCTCCCACATCAAAATAAATCTTCAACTGCTTGATGGTAAGATCGAGACATTCTAATTGGTTAATAATGTCTTCACTAAATGGTCACCCTTCCTTTTATCTCCATTTCACATGGACATTTCAGCAAATCATTTTGTTAATATAAGCATAAACTGTCACACTAGGATAATTTGTTTGAATGTGTAACAACTTCTACTATTATCTTGAGAGACTAAACACAAGTTTTAAGAGCGGATATGGGATCACAAGTGAGTTCCAACATTTTCAATCTTTCCATGTTTTCCAAACTCTATATACCTGCCACTTTCAGCATCTGTGTGCTTTCAAACTCTGCAATGATTTTGACTATTTTAAACCTTTGATTCTCTCAACTTTTGGACAATCTTGCATTTCAAGTTGTTTCAAGATAGCAAATTTTGCAAAACTGGGAGCTCATTTAACTCCAGACAGCCAGATATCCACATCTTCTCAATGTTTACCATACCACATATACCTCTAATGTTCTTCACCACATTACACTCCTGTATTAATAAATATTTGAGTGACGTTGACAATGTTCGGATCTCCATTAAGTGTGGATTTCCCAAAGACTCAGTCTGTCAAGGTTTGGATAACATTATTGGGAAATTGATGTAGTAGAAGACTCACCTTGTGTTATGTCTCTGATTATTTCCTTCATTTTGTAAATGGATGAAGATGAGCCCACACCAAAAGGTAATTCTTTGACTCCTTAATCGAATATGCATAACACCTTTAAGAGATTAAGGCGCCAAAATATAATTTTATTCCACCAAAAGGTAAATTTACTTCCACCTAATACATCTAAAATGCATGGTACAACATCAAATTGTGCAGAAAAATCCCCAATAATGAGTGAGGTGAAAAACAAAGTGGAAATTGTGCCTACCTATTTTAATGATGCCCAAAAGAGAGCCACCAGAGATGCTACTAAACTTGTAGGGATAATGCCCTGCGGGTTATCAATGAGCCAATTGTTGATGCGCTCACATATGCAGGCTCGAGTATTGGTGGATCCAATTCTATGAAAAGAAAAAATGTGGTGATTTTTGATTTGGGTGGAGGCACTTTTGATTTTTGTTAGGAAAATAATAACATTGCTCACATTAATTAGTGAGCAAATGAATTTGTTAATGTATTAAGTCAATATTGTAATTTGTTACGTAGGAGGTTAGAGAGATAATGGACAATTTTTTGTGGTTGAGTTGGTTGAACAATTCGTATAAGAATAGGTGTGAATGGTTTTGGGAGATTCTTAATGAGTTAGAAATCATCTCCTTATATATAGGTATATTAGTTGCGTATTACATTGAATGATTATTATTGTGTAATTATTTTGTTTGAACACCGAACCAAAACTCCATTTGGTATCGAGTAGGTCAACCATTAGTCATGTGAGTCATGTGCTATTTCTTCAATGGTGATAATGAATTGGATTATTCTGCATGAGTATATTCATTGTGATCTGAGATTGGATTTTATTTCTTATTACAACTTTATGGTTTGATTCTTTGCATATCAAAGGATGTCAATATCATGGTGCATTATCACTGACTTTAATGGATCCATTTTTACATATGCTTACATCCAAGTCTATAGATGTAAAGTCATTTGCCTTATATCATTCTCGGATCTGTTGTGCTCATGTTCCTATGACTGCAGACCTAATGACTTGTCTCCTTGTGTAGTGCCCACTTCCCTTTGACACCCTTTGATACTGATCATGACACTGTTGACTATATTATGGACATTATTATAGTTTTGATTTAGTATGATGTTAGATGTTAGAGCATGGATTATTGTTGACTTGGTTCATATATGATGCATGATGATTATTAGAGACATTTTATATATTGATGTTGATATACTATTTGACATGATTATATTATAGATGTTGTTTGGACTTGTGATATTTGGATATTTTGAGTAGACCTAGAAAATGAGAATTGAAATAAAATTGATGATGATATAGTTGTGGAGGAAATTGTAAGTGATACTGTTGATTGTCTTGATGATTGTTGTGATTCACATATATGTTGATGATCTTGAAATTATATTTATATTCATTGGATGTTCTAATATGGCCACGAGGCCGAAGGAGGTATTTGTATTTTGTAGGTTTAAAATATCACAACAAACATCGGGGATTGGAGACCAACCACATTGGAATTCTAGATTATTTTATTTGTTTGTGTTTTTGATTATTTTAGGGATTCCCATGGGGGGGATCACCTTTAAATGTGACCAAGGGTTATGTGTATTTATTTATTTGGTTCCTTTTATTGATGTTTGTATGTGTTTATTAAGTGATGTGTTTACCCCTTTTATTTAAATAAATTGTGGTATATAATGTGAGTAATCATATTATTAAAATAAATTAATCAAATTGGGTCATAAGAAAGTAATTATTGGAGTGGTTGACTCTTGTATTAAATGTTGTAAGATATGTGTGCAATGTGTAAGTGATGTGTAATGTGTAAGTGATGTGTAAGAGATATGTAAGTAAAATTTGGAGTATGAAACATTGCATCTTCCTTGGAATTCGAAATTGTCCTTGGAGACTAATTTTAGAGGTTTGTGGGACAAGTTAAACTTGTCCCATACCTCTCAAATTGCATACCAAACTTACCTATGGTTGGAGAGTTTAAATCTAGCCTTCATTATGCATTTTTGTAAGTCTAGCTGAATGTTTTAATTGCACTTCTTGCTTGAAATTAATTTCAGTCCTTTGGGGTTTGGGCTTGATTGAGTGTGTAAGTAAAATTGTCATATTATTCACCTACTTATCTATTGTGTCTTGGAGATTGAAATTGACTTAGGAGTTGGAGTTGAGAATGTGTGATGTGGCATCCTACAAATATCCACCCCATCCTCCTCTCTTCCCCTTCTTTATATTTAAATTAATTTTATTGTTTTGGGGTTACACTCTTTCGGTTGCTTCACTTTTGCATACTTCTTTTGGGGCTGAATTCTTTTTTGCTATTTTGAGCCCTTTCTTTGGAGTAAGTCTGTAGAATTTTTACATGCCTGTGTTTCGTTGATCTTGGGCTGTTTTGCATTGGAAAGCTTGTTGTTTGGAACTTGGAACAAACTCTATTATGGAGAGGTAAGATCTTGGCTCTTGAAATGCTCTTCTTTTAATTGTGCAAATGTTATTGTTGTGAATGTTTTGGCATGTGTGTGGGCTGTTTGGGTAGATGGCCTAGGGATGGTGTAGGAGAATACTATGGGGTATTTCTGTGGGAGGCATAAGTGTTTTGGGGAGGTATAAGTGTGGAGGGAGATGGGATTTTGGTTCCACCTGAAAACGAAATAGCTTGCATTTATTTATTCATTATGGGGTGCCATAAGAGGTTGAGGAGGCATAAGGAAATGCGAGGAATAAGGGGTACTTCGGGGAGGCATAAGGGCATGTCAGGGATATGAAATGATATATATGTATATTTTGGTGGTTTGTTCTCAGGTGGTGATACCCATTTCCCTTTGGGAGGCATAAGCAACATCCCCCATAGTTTCTTGCTCCTTTGGCTTGCATGATGGAGCCTAAGTTTTGTTGCTTTATGTTTTAATGTGGTTTCAAACTACATTTTGTTTTGGACTATGTTTTGAATGAGAAATATGTCTTTGTGTTGTGGAAGCCTATTGTTGCCATGTGTTGAAAAACATTTCTTATTGCATTGTGGTTGGGGCTCGGGGGCCAATGAAGAGGGTGGCTTCCCCTCATCATTGGATGTCTTGGTTGGGTGGAGAGCATTTCCTTTCCCCTGTTCATGTTGTGATCAATAGAAATAAAGAAAATGGAGGATATCCATGTTTTGTTCGGAGTAGAGGAGGAAAAAGAAAAGTTTGACAATCCTTATTGAGGCTATTCTTATTGTAATCCATTCCTCAAGCTCACATTTTATATGTTAGAGCATGGATTATTGTTGACTTGGTTCATATCTCGATGCATGATGATTATTAGAAACATTTTAGATATTGATGTTGATATCTTGTTTGACATGGTTATATTATAAATATTGTTCGGACTTGTGATATTTGGATATGTTGAGTAGGCCTAGAAAATGAGAATTGAATTAAAATTGATGATGATATAGTTTTGAAGAAAATTGTAAGTGATCTTGATTGTCTGATGATTTTGTGATTCGCATATATGTCGATGATCTTAAAATTATATTTATATTCATCAAATGTTCTAATATGACCACGAGGCCGAAGGAGGTATTTGTATTTTGTAGGTTTAAAATATCACAAAAAATAAGGGAGATTGAAGACCAACCACATTGGAATTCTAGATGAATTCAACAAGGTCACCATGGCAACTTATATTTGTTTGTGTGTTTGATTGTGTTAGGGATTCCCATGGGGGGGATCACCTTTAAATGTGACCAAGGGTTATGTGTATTTATTTATTTGGTTCCTTTTTATTGATGTTTGTATGTGTTTATTAAGTGATGTGTTTACCCCTTTTATTTAAATAAATTGTGGTATATAATGTGAGTAATCATATTGTTAAAATAAATTAATCAAATTGGGTCATAAGAAAGTAATTATTGGAGTGGTTGACTCTTGTATTAAATGTTGTAAGATATGTGTAAGCAATGTGTAAGTGATGTGTAAGAGATATGTAAGTAAAATTTGGAGTATGAAACACTTCATCTTCTTTGGAATTCGAAATTGTCCTTGGAGACTGATTTTGGAGGTTTGTGGGACAAGTTAAACTTGTCCCATACCTCTTAAATTTGCATACCAACCTTACCTATGGTTGGAGAGTTTAAATCTAGCCTTCATTATGCATTTTTGTAAGTCTAGTTGAATGTTTTAATTGCACTTCTTGCTTGAAATTAATTCAGTCCTTTGGGGTTTGGGCTTGATCAGTGTGTAAATAAACTGCCATATTATTCACCTACTTATTTATTGTGTCTTGGATATTGAAATTGACTTGGGATTTGGAGTTGAGAATGTGTGATGTGGCATCCTGCAAAGATCCACCTCATCCTCCTCTCTTCCCCCTCTTTATATTCGAATTCATTTTATTGTTTTGGGGTTACACTCTTTCGGTTGCTTTACTTTTGCATACTTCTTTTGGGGAAAATTCTTTTGTTGTTTGAGCCCTTTCTTTGGAGTAATTATGTAGACTTTTACGGGCCTATGTTTTGTTGATCTTGGGCTATTTTGCATTGGAAAGCTTGTTGTTTGGAACTTGGAACAAACTCCATTATGGAGAGGTAATAGCTTGGCTCTTGAAATGTTCTTATCTTATTTGTGTAAATGTTATTGTTGTGAATGTTTTGGCATGTGTGTGGGCTGTTTGGGTAGATGGCCTAGGGATGGTGTAGGAGAAGACTATGGGGTATTTTGTGGGAGGCATAAGTGTTTTGGGGAGGTATAAGTGTGGAGGGAGATGGGATTTGGGTTCCACCTTAAAAAGAAATAGCTTGCATTTCTTTACTCGTTATGAGGTGCCATAAGAGGTTGGGGAGGCATAAGGAAATGCAAGGAATAAGGTGTAATTGGGGAGACATAAGGGAATGTCAAGGATTTGAAATGATATATATGTATATTTTGTGGTTTGTTCTCGGTGGTGATACCCATTTCCCTTTGGGAGGCATAAGCAACATTCCCCATAGTTTCTTGCTTCTTTGGATTGCATTATGGAGCCTAAGTTTTTTTCTATGATTTAATGTGGTTGTAAACTACATTTTGTTTTGGACTGTATTTTGAATGAGAAATATTTCTTTGTGTTGTGGAAGCCTGTTGTTGCTATGTGTTGAAAAATATTTCTTATTGCATTATGGTTGGGGCTCGGGGCCAATGAAGAGGGCGGCTTCCCCTCGTCATTGGATGTCTTGGTTGGGTGGAGAGAATTGCCTTTCCCCTGTTCTATTGTGATCAATAGAAATAAAGAAAATGGAGGATATCCATGTTGCTGTTCTGGAGTAGAGGAAAAAGACAAGTTTGACAATCCTTGTTGAGGTTATTCTTATTGTAACCCTTTCCCACTTGAAGTGGATGACCTTGTACATTATTGGTGATGGAAATATATTTTGTGTTGGCTATGAAAGTTGCAATTCAAAATGTGAAAGAGATATACTCTATTTTCTTGTTTTGAATAAATGTGGAAGAAATTGTATTCTGTACATTGTAATTGAGGAGGAAGACGGTTGACAGTCCCTTGTGAAACTCTTTTTGTAACCTTTCCCACCTTGAAGTGGATGATCTTGTATATTGTTGTGTTGGGAAGGCTACTCTGTTTTAGTTATGAAAGTTGTTGTGATTATGGAAGAATATATCTTGTATTCAGTTCTGTGAACAGAAAGAAAGATATGTATTTTGTATGTTATATTCTGAAAATAAATGGGAAAGAAGTTGTAAGAGATTCCTTTGAATCAATAGAAGTGTTTTTCCTTGTTCATATGATATTATTTTCATTGGAAATCTATGTTTGAAATATAGTATAAAAGCTTTGGTTGGAAAATTGAAAAGTAAATATGCATGAATAAATGTTATACTACTCTGTTCTTTTGAAATGCATGATTTAGAAATTAGAATCGTATACGTTGGATTTTGAATACTTGATTTGAAAACCAACTTCATATGTTAGATTGTATTGGGAATGAATTTCATATATCAAGTTGGTAAAGGAAACCCGGATCTGTTTAAGATCAAGTATAAACTCCATCCTTTATCTCATTGTATACTTGCAAAATTTTATTTAAAGTACAGAGAAACCCTACAACATTGAAAAGATAAATTGAAATACCAATTGAGCTTGTGGGATCAAAATGATCCCAAGAAAACAAAAATACTTAAGGAATTTCCACATAACCTTTCAATTCGGGCTCAAACAGTTTCACAATCGTTGTCAAATTGGGAGATTTTTGAAATATAAATCAATCAAACAACTCCACCCTTGTAATCTATCCTAAAATATTCCAAGAAATATCCTCCATGCCTTTTCGGCATGTTGAGAAGGAATTATGGAAAATTCGAACAAATTTTATAAGTTAAACAATCCAGTTCACGTTTTAAGTGATAGAAATCCATTTTCTTAAAATTTTATCCTTCAAACTTCACCAAAATTTAAATCTTAAGCTTCTGTGAAAAGAGGACTTGAGAGATTTCCAGAAAGTCATTGTTTTCCAAAAATGGAGCTCCCAGTCAAAAGTTATGGCCTTCTGAAGTTTTACTTCATCTTGGCTTCAAAATCTAACTGTCAAATTTAAATAAAATATTCTTGGGCGGACCCGTGGAAAAATATTTTATTTTGCGCTTTTTTCCCAAAAGTACTTAAGGCATGAAGTTCCCCGCCACTCCACTGACCCGTAAACCTTCTGATTGGTCAAAATAAGCTAAGTTAAAAAAAATAAATTTGGGAAAAATTTCTAGGTTTTCCCCGCTTTCCGTAGGCCCGCAACCAATTGGGTGTTGCCACATGGCTTAACGAGGCTCCGTCGGAGGCATGAAATTCCTTCTAACCTTGGCACTTGCAAAATTAAAATTTGGGAAATTTTCCTATTTTTCTCCGTGGCCCGTAGCCAATTAGGTGCTACCACGTGGCATAATGAGGCGTTGTCGGATGTGCGGTTCGCTTTAAACCTTAGCGCTTTAAAAATAAATTTTGGAAAATTTTTGTAAAGTTTCTCCGCCTCCCCCGGCTGCGGCCGCTGACCAATAGATGTTGCCACGTGGCTTCACGAGGCGTTGGTGGAGGAGCGATCCCTTTTTGACTTAACGCTTCAAAAATAAAATTGGGGTAAAATTCTTAAGTTTCCCCCCGCCCGCAACCAATGATTGATTGACATGGCATCATTGGGCATCGGTGGGGGCACGGGTGATTCTTAACCTTTAACGTGTTTTGGGAAAAAGTCAAATTTTCTAAGTTTGCCCCATCGGTCCACTTCCCCGCTTGGAAATTGGGACTAACACGTGGCGTCTCTATGTGCGGCGGAGGAGGAATGGGTAATTTTGAACCCTTTCGCCCTTCAAAAAAATATAAGGCAAAAATTCAATTTTGCCTCCGGCGTCCCACTTTTCTGCCTAGGCTAGAAATTTGGACACGTGTCCCTTGTGGACCTCAAACTTAAACTTCCTCTTGGGGCGCGAAGTCCCGCCGTGGGCTCACGGGGCACGGGTGAATTTTGTTGTTTTTCCAAAAGTGCAAAAATCCAAATTACCTCCCCAGCCCCACTGACCCGAATCCCTTTTTGGGAAAATTTTCTTCCCTAGGCCCACAGCCCGCCTTTGGGGAAAATTTTCTTCCCAAGGCCCACCGACCCATAACTTGAGTTTTATAGGGAGTTAGAAGGACTTCTTTATATCACTGGAAAGGTGAGAAAAATTCCTATCTAATGGGAATGTTTTCAGAAGTTTTCAAGTGTATTAATTTTGAGAAAAACTAGGTTGAATCTCTTAATCCTGTCAGGGGGTGGGAGAGTGAGAAATTGCCCTCTTAATCTTAATGACTATTCTAACCCTTAGTTTTGACCCTGTAAATTTAATAATTGTTGTAATGGGAAAATCATGAGCTAAGATTTTTATTTGGCCTGAAACCTTGCTTGTGGAAACTGTTGTTTTGTAACTGGGTAGCAGACACTTTTAAATAAAAAAATTATCCCATTATTTTTCTGACTAATCCTAGGTTGTTCTTGGGTCTCAAGTGGGTTGTTTTAGTGGAAGTGACACCTTGTCTATCTGGCATGATTCCACTTCCCATCAGTAGTCAATCATAATAAAATGCCAATATTTGGCCACCGCCTAGTTTACAAATAACGTAGAAATCTAGAATAGCATTTTGTGAGGGTGGATTGATTGTGGACAAGTTTTGAATATAGAAGGGCACCCTTTTTACATGCATACCATAGGCAACAAATTTCCATAGCCAATCATGTGATCTGTCAAATCTTTGAAACATTCATTTGACAACAATTTGGAATTTTCCATCAGATTTCTAAATATTGCCATAATCTTAAGAGTCAATTATGAGTCAGTCACAAGTCTTTATTTTTATGTTTTATTTATAATGCGGCATTCTGTTAAGTCAAGTCTCTATTTTTCTTTTAAAAATTTTGTTTAGTATTTTTTAAAGTTTTTTGGTATGTTGTTATTGTTGTCAAAGTATTTAAAGTTGTCATTTTATTTTTCAAAAGAGTTAAATAATTAGTAAACTTATTTTTGTATCGTCAATGTGGAAAAAGTCTAATTGTATTGTCAAATAGGTGATTTTAGGATATTTGTCTAGTTGAATCCTCTTGTCCAAGTCTAAAGCGTCGTTTTTCATATTTTTGAATTGTCGTTAAAAGGAAAAAAAAAAGAGTCATGTTATTATATAAAGTACATAAAATAAAATAAAAAATTCCTCACTATCACATTTTTAGTGTTACTCGGCATCCAGAAAATAAATGGTTTCACATTGCGGGCCAAAGAATAATCACAATGTGGAAACAATGATTCAAGATCACATCCAACCAAACTAGCAAAAGATGAAACTAGAGGACAGAGGCACAAGAGGATGGAGGATAATTGGCATCCTCTCGTCGGTCATCACCGAGTGAGGCCACATATATACCGATTGATGACATGTGTGAGTGTGTGTTTATTTCAATGTGATTTTTTCAAAATAATGTTATGAACTTCACATTGTGGGAGGGGAAATGACACAATGTTTCAGTTTGAGTTGATTGATATGTATGGATTCCAAAGTAATCTCTTGAAGGTGAAGACATAATGATAACTGAAGTAGTACTGCACATCATGATATGGTTTGGGGTAAACAATTTGAAAACCTCTTTTGTCTCGGTTTTTGGTCAACCGATAAGAAACCATTATCTTTGTCTTGGCTTGTGATAATCCAATAGAAAATCACGCAACTCTTGGTTTTTGATTATTCGATAGAAAACCATCTTTGTCTTGGTTTGTGATCAACCAATGGAAAATCACACCATCACGAAATTAGGTGCAATGCAAAATGAATGTTTTTCCCATGCTCGCATTAAGGGGGGAATGTTAGGAAAATAATAATAGTGCTCACATTAATTAGTGAGCAAATGTATTTGTTAATGTATTAAGTTAATATTGTAAGTTGTTATGTAGGAGGTTGGAGAGATAATAGGGGATTTGTTTGTGGTTGAGTTGGTTGAACAACTCATATAAGAATAGGTGTGAGTGGTTTTGGGAGATTGTTAAGGAGTCAAAAATCATCTCCCTATATATATGTATATTGGTTGCATATTACATTGAATGATTATTATTGTGTAATTATTTCTTTTGAAATTTGAACTAAAACTTCAGTTTTTGTGGTTAAAGTGAGATCAAGTAGTGAAATTGAGGTGAAAATTGTGGGTGGAGAAGTGCATTTGGGAGGTGAAGTCTTGAATAATAAGATGCTCCATTACTGTGTTTAGTTGTTCAATGACAAGTACCAAATGGATTTGAGTGCCAAAGCCATTCATAGACTCGGTGCGGGGTGAGAGAGAGAGAAAAAGGAGTCTCTCTTTTGTAGTATAGCATGTTATTGACATTGATTGCCTCTTCCAAGTAAATGATTTCTATGCACAAACTAGCATAACCAAATTTGAAGATTTAAATGCAAAATTATTTGAAAAGTGCATGCAAATACTGAAACGATGCCTTGAAGACTCGAGATGGGCAAGCTCCACTACTGTCAATCCATTCCTGCACTCGGGGCATTCATCACTACATAATTTTCATGAATTCGGGGCATTCATATGCCTTTTTCGCCACTATTAATGTGATCCAAAACACTAGCAAGATCAACTAACCCCTGTCACAATTAATTAAACAGTTGTTGGAGTATTAACTCCCCATGTGATCCGTTATACATGCCATTGATTAGAGTTGGCAAAACCCAATGTGCACAATTTACAAAACAAATAAGCATTTAAGAAGTATAAAAATAATAAGTGGTTTTAAAAATTAACAGTAATGGGTCAGTGGTTAAAAATGTTACATTTTATATATTAAACTTTCCACTCATCACATTAGATGGTATTTTGGAGGCTTAAAAGAAAGTTAAAACCTTGTTTTCATTCGCTAGAGGTGCCTTCTATGGGAAGAGCCTTGTTGGGAAGTGTCTCTTCATCCCAATAGCCCTTCCTAACTCATCTTTCTGCTGCCCTAGTTCCGATGTCTTCCACTTTACCAATCCTTTCCTCGTATTTCTCTCCATTGCCTATTTTGTAACTATGTTTTTCTCGAACGAATTTAGCATCCTAGTTACAAGACATACAATAACTCATCCCGATTTCACATTTTTTAGTTTGCAACCCATTACAATGGGAAACAACCATTGCAATAGGGTTTGTCCATGTTGATTTTTTGGGAGTGGGACAAAGCAGGGAAATATCCATTAGTGTGTGATCCCTTTGAGTTTCCTTTCGTTCTCTTCATGGAGGGAAAAGGCCAACATGTGTGGGGAATTTTTACATCGTCAACATCTCCGCCCCACACACTTTGATGATGAAGCGGAGGGCACTTCCAAAGGACACTATGTTAGGCGCCCTATAGAACTCCTCCATATGGAAAAGGAAAGGAAACCGCTTCAAATCAGCAACCAAAGGCAATCGTCATATAGATGATTGTTGAGTATGCATCAAAGTATTTGGCATTTCAGTCGAACCTAATCAGTCCACCTTTGCCAATATACTATCTTCTGTGCCAAAAAATAGTTTAGAACATGGTATAGACACCATTTCGTAGAAAGCTCATTTTTAATGATGTGGTATGCTTGTAACAAATGTTCCCTCATGGACTTATTGATTGTAGGATATGCACAAATTGGGTGTGGTAAGGGACCTTTCTAGAAAATGCAACTAACAAGTTTACAGCGGATTCCACTACCTTTGCCAGGATCCTCTTAGCTTCTTCAAGAATGGGAGATTTAGAATGGGGCATGTGAGCTATTTGATGAAATGTCTCGGTTAGATGTGGTTCTACTCAGAAAGTAAAAGCAAATTTTTGCACACAAAGTAGACATATATGTGAAATGTGGGAATCATTATGTGTACATGTTGGCTATCTTTGACGAAACTCTAAACTTTATCATCAAAATGCAAATTAAACATGTAGAGGTTAGGTGGGCATGTTTGTTTGATGTGTGTAGAACACATAAGAAAATAGTGTTAGGACTATAAGAAATTTAGTTCCCTTAAAATCTAAGTTTAAGTTCTAGAAGCAATTGCGAGGTAAGGATAATCAAAGGATCCATAAAGGATCCATACGAACAACTAAATAATGCCAAAATGTCCAAAAATGGTTAAAGGAGTAGGGTGGTGGTTGTTAAATCTCGAGAAAAAAATATAAGTTTCATTTACCAACTACACAAAGGTTGGGTGATGTCATGGAAACTTGAGGTTTCCAGTCACAATTATTAGTAGACAGGAAAATATTGAATAGGTTATATCCTTTTTGTGATTTATCAAATTGATATTCTTCCTAGAGCTCTGAGTTATGAAGGTCTCCCTACCATATCTGGCCTAACGAACCCAACAAAAGATCCTTTAGATGTTTCTCGAAAGGGTTCTGCAATGTGGCTTATTTGTTATTAACTCTTTCAATTTCTTTGGTTTTATAAGCAAGACTTAGATTCTAGTTTGTTTTTAATAGGTTTAAGTGTTGAGTATGGAGCTAAATTAGTCATGTTTTGGCATGCAATTTGAACTTGCTTTAAATAAAAGTAACTAAAGATCGGTTAGGATTTGACCGCCATCGGCGGGCAAGTTGGAACCAAACGACGATTAGGAAGAACCAACATTAGTTACCTGTGTAACGAGCGTTTATTTAACTCTCGGGTTTTATTTCTATTTTTAGCATTAAAATAGATTTAATGAATGTAATTACATGGCTAAGTGCCCTAAAGTCTTAAACGACTATTTAAAGCATAAAGCTAGGGTTTAGAGTGAGAGGATTGATCATAATTACAAGATAATTGTGAAGGAGAGAATTCTTGGTGAAGAAGGAAAATGCTTGAAGGAAGACAATACTGAACATCTGAGAGGTGTGGAAGATTGTAAATCTTCATTGTATATCTTGTCAAAGCTTTGGATAATAGATTGACTTGTTTCTTAGTGGACGTAGCCCACACTGGGTGAACCACATTAAATCTTGTGTTGATTTATGTCTCTTGAATTGTATATTTCTTTTGGTAGAATATCCACTTTTATTTGCATGTATGCTTAGATTTGATATATTATCTATACAACCGGTGTGCTAACCCTAACATTAAGTAGAACAGGCTGATAATAGTTATTTAAAACCTTCACAAAGTGTTTTATATACTAGTAATATTAGTATCTTTGAAGAGGAATTTTTGTCGAGTTTTGATAGTTGGATAATATTTCTACTAGCACTATATTGCACTCCTCCCGCTAGTTGTTCTATCTCAAAATCCAATAGGTTACAATTGGTAAAGTACTATTGAATCAAAACAACACCCTATTCACAATATTTTTCAGCTATTATACTTCACAAAGGAAGTAATCATTATTATTGTTAATGAAAATTATATATATATATATACATGTATATATATATGTATATATATACATATATATATATATACATATATGTATATATATGTATACATATATACATATATATGTATACATATATGTATATATATGTATACATATATACACATATATGTATACATATATATACATATATGTATACATATATATTCACATATATGTGTATATATGTATATATATATATATATATATTGTATATCTACATATATATACAGTATATCTACATATCTACATATCTACATATATATATATATATGTATATATATATGTATATGTATGTATATGTATATATATATATATATACATATATATATATATATATATATGTATATATATATATATGTATATATGTATATGTATATATATATATATATATGTATATGTATATATATGTAGATATGTAGATATGTAGATTGATTGAAGGTTGTAAACAACTAGATCGTTTAGAGAAATTTCACATCCATTATAATTGACCTTCTTCGGCTTAGTGCCAAGGACCGAAGAGTATCCATTGATCAAATTTACAGAATATTCCTAAAACAAGGCAGGCATAATGGATTCATGCCCCCAAAGTCTAACATGCTAGGTCACATGACATGGGAGAAGCATCGAAAAAAGAACATAGCAACAAACAACCCATACAACCTACTGCTAAATCTTCTAAACAACATAAAAGCACAGAGCAATTAAGTTCAGTAGAGGCCAACAGCAGATAAATCCGGCTTATCGGGTTTAAACCCCCACCAGTCTTTGGATTTTGACGTTCAATGTTACATGTCACAATAATCTTATTTGACGGTCTAAAAAATTATATGGATGTCATTTGACGTTCAAAATATAATATGCACGTCAAATTTATTTTTATAATAACTATTACAAAAAATAAAAAATTGAGTAAAATTTTACATCTACAAGATTGAAAAAATAACTTTAAATAAATTTCTAAAATGAAATTGAAATAAATAATATAAAATTAAATGCATAATATTTCTAGATATTTAGTAGAATATAAACATCATGTGAAATAAAACATCACTACAAATTTTATTTAGATAAAATGAGTTTATCAAAGAGCTAAAACTTACATTGATCAACCATGCTTTCACAAAATATTTTGTGACCTTCTTTGTTTTTCCCCTCTCCAAATGTCATACACTTTCTCCCAGTCGATTATAGAAGGATCGGGTCCATTTAGTGATACTCGCATGAGTGCATCCAATGTTATGATTTCTAGCTTTGATCTTCTTATATCTTTAATTAGGTTTTGCTTTGAAAACCCTCGCTCACATGTTGTTGTACTTGCAGGAATCACAAGTGTACTCTGCCATAGTTTTAACATGTTTGGAAAGTTGGTTTGCCAACTTTTAGAAATACAAAAAACCCTCCATGCTTCTCTAATAGAAAATCCCTCACACCCTGAGTGGAGTGTATCAATAAATTGATGCAACTCTTTTTTACAAGCCTCGATGTCAAATGATGGAATGTCCATCCCTTCATTACAAACAATCATTGTAAATGTTGGAAAAGTTTTCAAGCCAACGCATTGAATTATTTTCTCTAACCAAAACATCATGTGAATAGTGTGAGGGACTAAACAACTTCAACTTTGCATTGAAAATAGAAAGATCGGGAAACCTTGCATTTAGGACAATCTGTTAGTCTTTGAACATAATCTTTTGTAAGTTGTATGCAACTTTGTAATGTGCCATCAATCTGAGGACTGAATCGTTGCTTTTGTGTATTAAGAGTATCACCATGTGCATTGGGAATAGATGTGTAAAGCAATTCATGTTTGTGAACTACTCCTCTTTATCGATTGATTTGTAGATAGCCAAACCGAGATGCCTCCAAAAATTTTGATAAGTATGAAGCACCATTTGGAAATGAATTATTATTTAGAAACATTCTCCTTAGAGTATTAATAGTAGCATCGATAGTAGCTCCAAGAGAAGTGACATCAATGTGCTCCACTTGAAATTCTTTGTTTAACTTGTTAAGTTCACACATAACATCGTGACATGTGCAAACAATCACTGAGCAGAAAATATTCTTGCCTTATCATACCATGATTCTTTCTTCTCACTTTTCCACAAAGTCATTATATGAGCATCAATGCCACTAGCCTTTCAATAACTTGTCCCCTAGATAACCATCCAACTCCATGAAACAGAAGGCCTTTGGAGAGTTTCTAGTTTCATAAGTTCTGTAATCTGATCAACTCATTAGTTCTTTTTGTTGAATTTTGAACCCATGAATAGACTTTATTTGCCACTTTCTCAACAAACACTAGCTCTGGTATCATTTTAGAAGCATCTGATGCAACTAATGCCTCACGATGAGCAACATAATGAACAACTATTAAATTTGGCACATCTTTTTTAACAAGGTCACAAATCCATTTTCATTTCCCACCATAGAAGAAGCACCATCCGTAGAAACAGCTATCAATTTTTTGTTCAAAATATTCCATTCATTTCTTAAACCTTGTAGTGCATCATAAATTGTTCTTCCTTTTCCATCACCAACACTAATAAGTTTCATGAATTGAGAGACTAGTAACCCCAATCCTTGTGAATCTAGAAATGTTGCATAAACAACAAGATGTTTATCTAGGCTATGATCAGTGCTTTCATCTAACATGAAAGAGATATAAGGACTCTCATTCATCTTCAAGATCTGTATCTCTTCAAGATATTTAGATATAGAAAAAATAAATTGATTGGTTGCCTTTCGGTTTGTATATGATGCATAGTCTTTATTCTTGGGCATACATGATGTATCTAATGACATGACAAGTGAACAAAGAGAGTCATATGTAGACAAAGATAAATCTTTTTTTGCAACCCAATATGCCAATTTCATGGTTGTGATAATTCTATGCTTATTAGAATCATCAATCTGTGTTATATGTTCTGGAATAGATATCACCTTTTTTTGCTTATCACATACCCATTTTGCTTGTGATAGTTTGTGAACATTTGATTTTTCATGGGTTACAATTACATCTTTCTGCGCATGCTTTGGTACAACCATCTCCTATTCCCCATGGACCTGGTGCTCCATATGTTTCACACCATTCACACTTCATAGAAGTTTTATCCTCATGGATAGTTTTTTTAACCATGTATACTTATTTTCCCACTCTACTCTATAAACTCTCTTCAATTTATGTTTTACCTCTTTGCCAATCAGTATTGTTTGTTTCAACCTCACCTCCCATAATTTCTATATCTTCATTAAGATCTTCATTCAAATCAATATTAGGTCGAGATTCAGAAATACCTTCACGTTGAAGATCTTGAGATGGAATTGACCATTTAAACATTTGGTTGATTGTCCTTTGTTTCTTCTTTCTTTCGACATTTTACAAAACCTGCAAAATCAATTTAAATATTAATTTCTTTATAATAATGCACCACAAATTATAATATCAAAAAAAAAATATCAGCAAAAAATTAGTTAATCTAAAGAAATAGTATATGCATCAAAAAAACGCTGAGAAGTTCATGATCAAACTTCCGGAGTCCGGAACATATTTTGCTCAAATTTACAGCTTCAAAAAAATTCACAGAGACAACTGTGTTTTATTATTTTTCTTCTCAAGGAAATTTTATAAGGCTGTAAAATACCTGAAGTGCAGGCGGTAACCGTGGTTGGTAGACTGTAGTGACTTCTAACTTCTAAGCTCCTGTAAGTTGTAACCCCGTGGGCCGTGACTCGTGAGTTCTCTGCTTTCTCCGAATCCCAATGTTTTTACAGTTTACCTTTTCCCTCTCTTCTATTGCACTTGCGGCCCGGTAGACTGCAGTTCCTTCAGGCTTCTAGGCTTTAGTTCTTTCAACTTCTGATTTCAATGTGTTAACTGTTACGTGATCATATTCTGATTCAAAATCCAACCCCGATCAAAATCACCCTATAATAATATTATATTCCTCCCTAAATAACGCTCCATGCAAAAGTGGCCACCTTTGGTTTTGACACTTGTACATAAATTGATAGAATTCTGCTCTTCAAAATGATGCGTATTGAAACTCAACACTTTCCTAATTAGAAAAAGTCGGAAAAGATTTCCCATACCCAAGAAAATTGGAAGAGCACACATACAAAAAAAAAAAGAAAAATTCAAAATTCAAAATCTTACAATGATTTCTGCAACAACGCGAGGTTGCCGGATTCCCCACTGCAGATGAAGTATTGAAAAGGAATTGCAATTTGCGGGCACCCCAGGCTTGGATTTTACAAGGCGTTTAGAGTCTAGACGTTTGGATTTTGTAATGCGCTAGATTCCCACAGTCCACTGCCCACTGGCCCAGTCCAAATTCCAATGTATTTGAGGATATCCGGATTCGAATGAGTATTTTTTTGTTTGAACTTGCGTTGTGAATCTGCAGACTGTGATCTTCATGCGGGCAGCGGATGTCATTTCCAATTTGCCACGCCATGCTAGTCCGATAGCAAGATGCAGAGTCAACTATAGAGTATTTTTTGAATTAGAATAGAGTATTTTTTTATTTGTTTTGTTTCTAATTTTATTTCCTGGTTTCTATTTCATACTAATGAAAAAGATAGCAACAACAGACTTGTAAGATTTTTCCTTTTTTTCCAAATATTTCTAAATTTTGATTTTGATTTAAATTAGATTTTTGATGAATTTCAAAATATATATAATATAATAAGTAATTTACTATATATATATATATATATATATATATATATATTTGTTGACGGTTAAATTTGTAATGTACATGTCATTTTGACGTTTAAATTATAATTCTACCTGTCAAGCATGACGGTCATATTTTAAAAGTGCCTGTATTTTGACATCTAAAATGACTAAAAACGTCTAATAAAGCAGACCGTCAAGATTTCCCAACAAAATCTAGAGAGTATCGTGCAACTAAAAATAAGCAGCTTAAAACAAAATGCAATCAACGGAATCGTTTATAACCAAACCCTAACCAGACAGACACCATTAACAGAATCGTTTGTAACAAAACCCTAACCAGACAGACATCTTTATATGAAGCCACCATTGACGCGAATGACCTGTGCGTTAACCCACTTACCTTCATCGTGGCAAGGAACGCAACGAAAGGAGCCACGTCGTCCACCTCCCCTATGCGTTCGAGAGGACCCTCCTTGGCGATGCGTTTAATCAGGGCCTCGCTCTTGCCTTCAAAGAACATATCTGTGGCCACGGGACCAGGCACCACGCAGTTGGCTGTAATCTTGGTGGCCCTCAATTCCCTCGCCAATATTTTCGTCATGGTCTCCACAGCAGCCTTGCTGGCAACGTAAGTTGTATGCCCAGGCCTCAACGACCCCACAACGGAGCTGGTAATGTTTATAATCTGTCCCCACCGCCTTTGACGAGTCTGTTAGCGGCTTCCCTACTGCACAGAAAGGCCCCTTTGCAGTTGATATCCAAGGTCCAAGTCCCACGCTTGTTCAAAGGTCTCTGCGAGGAAAGGGCATTTTGGGTAAAGAACACCTGCGCAGTTAACCAGAATGTGGGCGTTTTTCCCGAAGGCTTCTTCGGCCCTGTCGAAGAGGCTGCTCACCTCGGAAGCCTTGGAAACATCGGCCTTGCAAGTGATGGCTTTTAATACAGTAGAATCCGCGCTATTGATAATGGAGGCCACCTCCTCTGCTTTCTCTACATTCCCAACATAATTGATGACAAGTTTGGCACCCTTTTGAGCCAAATGTATAGCGATTGCTCTGCCAATCCCTCGGGAGGCGCCAGTAACAATGGCCACACGCCCCTCCAAGCTACGGTTGTCGGCCATTTTCGGGGAAATTAAAATCACAGGCTCAACCTGAAATTAAGATTAGAACACCTAACGTTTACTTAATTTAAATAGAGGATTGTGGGAACTGAGAAGTCGCTAATAAATAGAGGATTGTGGGAACTGAGAAGTCGCTAATTCCTCCCCTCCTTTCGCTAATTACATTGAAAGAGCTTCGAACTTTAGATCATCATCGGCGAGCTCGACCAAAAAAATTCTCTCTGGTTACGTCCAAATGTTTCGTTACCCGTTCATATCATTTGCGATATAAATTTCTTTCTAAAAATAATACTAATAGAGTCATAATCTATTTTTCCATAACGTTAAGAATACAACACTTTCAAACAATATATTTAAAATATAAGTACCAAACTTTTCTATTGTCATGTTCTTCATATAGAATCTAATGTTTAAATATATCTTGATTAGATAAAATACTTAAATTATTATTTATCTATAACATACAACATTTTAAAATGTTTTTTTCCTATTTTTAACAATGAATATTATTTATAAAGTTGATTTTTTTGAGCTTAATTAAAAGCATCCTACTACATTTGTAAAGCCAATACGTCATCATTTCTATGAATAATTGGGTTTGTGTCATAATTAAAATCTTTATGGATATGTAATAGGGAACAACTTTGTTGTGTAGTATAAATACCATAACATAATTACCTTCTCGTAAACCATTGTTACATCAAAGGTATTTTCTAAATGGGGATGAGGGTTGTTGTCGGTGACAGGTAGTAGGAGATGAACGGTGGGAGAGGAGAAGTGAACGATGTTGACGTATGGAGCAATATAAGTGGTGTACATGTTCAACAACCATATTTTTTAATGCAAGTGGATGGCGACCATGGAGTGTGTAAGAATGTATATAGCCAATAGGTATTATTTCTTTTGTTTGCTTGCATGTACATGTAACTTCAGTGTTAAATGACAAAAATATATTTTTCACAAGATTTGCTTTTTAAAATTCTCAGACCTCAAGGACGAAATCCATTCGTAGCCGATAACAAGTCAATTTGATTCATCCTTGTTTTTCAATATGTGAGGTGAAGAATGTAGGCTAATTGAGGATTGCCACATTGAGACAGTGATACACGTAGAAGTGTGTTAGTATTTATTCAAGAGGCAAAACATATAAAAGCAACGCACATGACAACCTATCTTTTCACAAAGTGGTTTGATAGTAGGTCAACAAAATTTGTTTGGGAGTAGTACCATAGGCGCAACACCATGACATAGTGTTGGCACACTACTCTCTGAAATAGTACTATAGGCACAAAACCTGTAAGGGCGAGTGTTGGCATGCAGCACCATCTCTACCATAGGTGCACAAATAGGAATTCTAAAACTAGGGGTTCGGGGCTTTTGGTCTTCCCCGGGAGGAGGAAATATTGGTGGAGGTTCGTGGTTCGAGTTCACATGTGAGGAAATTGGACAACCTACTAGGTATCTTGATCCTAGTCACAAGAAGGAGGTTTTCCAAGAAATCATGGGTCTCATTAGAGATTTGCAGGGGGAATATTATGTTCAAAGGAATAAAAGTTGAATAGAGACCGCATGCAAAACATACAGAAGTACATGACAAGGATATTGATGAAATCAAGGAAGTATGTCAAATGCTTAAAACACAAAACATCATACCCATGTTAGGTGAATGGTTACATGAGAAGGTTCCGTACATGGAATAGGATAGGGATAGAAAAATACTACATGTAAATCTACCACCTCAAAACCATGAATATGATAAAGAGATCACAAATTGGATGATGTAGTAATTGATGGATGGTTAGTGGAGCAACATCCTGACAACACCGATGCAGAGGTTAGTGCTCTTACTCCGGATGCACAAAATAGGATGGGTAGGTCACCGTACGTACTCCAAAATCAAGGGTACAACATCGCCGAACAACGTAACACGTTACCCAATGATGATACTGAGTCTCCTCACAATGTGTGTTCGGGATCAGGAAAAGCTCTCCAAGTACGTGTTATCATCCCGCATGCCTGCCGCAGCCCCCGTGTGCTTTGTCTTTCTCTTTTCTCCTCTTTTTATTTGCTTTTTGCTCTTATTCACCAGAGCCGCCATACACAATCCCAGTGGCATCTATAACATACTTCAGTA
>CM031241.1:245689103-245807901 GCA_018340775.1 Taxus wallichiana var. yunnanensis
CCATTAGCAAGATATATACCTATAATCAAAATCACTCCTAGAATAGAATGCCCATTTTCCCCAAGATACCAATATGCTACAATTTCTTACTCATCACAAAATAATCAATAAATAACATTCTTGTTCATAACAATAGTGTTGATTTATCCATTTAATATTACATGTATTTCAAAGATAATCCCGTTATTACAAAAGCACAAATAACACTACAATTTTCTTCTCGTCCCACGTACTTGCAACCACCGCATGGTTAACACAACTATTGGCATGACATCTACCTACAATCTAGAACAAATTACGATTTCATAGTTTTCCAATAATAATGAAACTAATATTTAACACACTTTTAAAGGAGAGTAAGAAATACAATGCCATTTCATTTCATTTTCAAAGCCAAAGAGAGATAGAGAGAGAGAGAGAAAAACACCATTTTTTTCACATTCAATATCTTTTCAAACAAGCGTCAAAAGAGGTTTTCCTATAGTCATGTATTTATTTTTACAAGGTTTCCTAGTCATTATTTTTCTTGAATAAGGTCATATGACAATTTTCTCCATTTAGTCACAAGTTTCCAAAAACGTCAAATTTAGACAAGTAGCTCAACAATCAACATTCAAAAACCATCTTTGAGACTCAAACACATAAGGAAAAAATCCTACCTACTCCCCTATATATAGGGAAACACTTGGAGTGATAAACCCCCTAACCGATGAAATGGACTCAATTGTACCCGTTTTTCGAAGCTACCGATCGTAAATGCACCCAAATGACCTATTGTCCCCATGACGAACGAGGCCTACAAAAACCCACCTAGAAAAATAGCTAAAAGGTGTTTTTCTCTCGAACTAAGGTTGGTAGTGATTGACACGAAAAAAACTAGAGGTATGCGGGATCCAAATCCATTTCTACACCTAGGGCCAAAATCAGGTCAAAACCAAACTGCATTTTTAACTTTTAACAACTGTTTAAAGTTGCAAACCTCCAATAAACTCCTAAACGCATGAAAAACAAATTCAAATGAACATCTAAGGAACAACCCAGGGTTCGGTTGAACACTCCATGTGACAAGGAACATGGTCAAAGCTTTATTTTCTCACTTTGGGTTTATAGAGATATTTTGTGCCTCATTGAAAACATGTTTTATTTAGATTTTACAAGGTCGCCAAAGAAGTAGTTTTGACTAACATTCAAGTTTAAATCCACCAATCGTGTGGCTTCCATAACCATTAAAACTATATCGTAGTTTTTCCAACATCTTACAGGTAAATGGGAGTAGTGTTTACATTTATGGTTACTTGTCTAGTTTCATATAAAATAGAGGGAAAATTTTTCTATAAAATAATAAGTCCCATTTAATTCACCTTAAATTTATTTTTCTTTAGATTGATTTACAACTCCATTAAAATTAAGAAAACTAGAAATATTAAAATCATGCAAGAGAGGGTAAGATGACCATGCCTAATAGTACTCGAACCCGGTTACACTGGGCTCCAAGTGGTCCACATTCATGATCCACGTGAGACCACGATCAATTTGTTACATTTTTTTAAGCAAAAACTTTTCCTTCAGTTCATTTCTCATGATTAAAAACAACGAACATATGCTTTCAAACATTCTTTAAAACATTTGAACCTCACCTCACCTTCCCACTTTTTCGATGAACCTCCACACCTAATTCCAAAGCTCATATTTTGACACACAAAGCGAGAATGTTGACAAAGGTTGTGGAGGTTGGCTTCATACTCATCAATTGTAATTTTTAAATCTCAAGAGATTTTTTAATAAGACCATTATGTGCTTATCCCACAATAATGAATTCCATGCCATTACATTTTGATGAAGCATTTCAACAAAAAAATCTCTGCATGCATTGAGTATGCCTCCACATTTTGCAACCATATCTGCCATTGCACTTGTAATAAAACAACTATCAAGTCTCTGTTTCCATGGTATTTTCAAAATTATGTTTTGTGTGCTTCCAAAATCAATGATTTCCATGAAACCACATTCTTTCAGGAATTTTATCAAACAGTGACTACATGCCTTGCACATTAACATGTTAATCTTCTTTGTGGTGTCCAAATTTGCCAAACATTCCATGAAACCACAATATTTGGCACATTTTATCAAACATTTTACACGCATTGCATAGTCCATGCTAGTCCTCTCTTCATCATTATAATTTTTCAAACCACCCATGTGCCATACGTAGGCTTCCCAACTGTCAATTTGCATTTGATAGAAAGTTCCCAAGTCTTTTAAACAAAACCTTTTTGTGCAGCACCATGCAATCATCATAGTCCACATGACCACATTTTTTGGAGGCATTTCAATAAACAATGTGTTGCATTGATAATGTCTCCACATTTTGCAAACATGACTATTAGGACACAAGACAACACATTTAACACAAATTAGCTTTCAAATAAGCTTTAATGGATGTCCATGCATTGTTCAAAATTCCCCTGTTGGCACAAGCTAGGATGAGAACAATAAATGTTGTGGTGTCTAGCTTTACACCAGTCAAAATTGTATTTGGTGAAACAACAATTTGCCTCCCACATGGTACTTTATACATGGGTATGTGGCTAGAATGGTTTGGGAGTTTGGCTAGACAAACAACCCAAATTTTCAACGCATGCAACAAAAAATAAAAAAATAAAAAAAAAGAAACAAAAAACCCCTTTCCAAAGTATTTGAAAATTCCCGAATCGTGTTCCAAAGTTCTAAAACTTGGCGCATACATGGAGGATAATTTAAAATGATGAGGAAACCAATTTACACTTGCCAAAAGAAAATTCTTAAAATTTTCTAAATCCTTTCAATTAAACCCATTATGAAAACAAATACATGTGACTAAAACATGCCCTCACCATGAAGCTCCAAAATAAAATCCAAAAATTTGCAAAAACATCCTCCTCGACCAAAATCCTTATGCATTCATCCACGCAAGGACAAAAAAATTTCCAAAATCCTCACACGCACGAACCTCACATTAACCCAAAATTCCATTATTTCTTTTCCTTGGAAAGGGGTTGGCACAAGCTCCAATAATTTGGTAGAATTTAGGGATATTAAACATATTTAAAGATTTAATTATTTTCATTTTACTTTTGTTGTTTACAATCTAATATCAAAAGACTATATTATTTTATTATTTTAAATTTGTTTTATCCAAAACCACAACAACCCCCTTTAAGGCATTTACCTCATCACGTAATTATCTTCACTTGAAAATTATGAGGATTACCTTTATTATTTTCCGCAATACGATTTAATTAGATCAATGTTAACATTGTGTGTGTGTGTGTGTGTGTGTGTGTGTTAATATGTATATGTATGTATATTATACATACATACATACATAGTAATTATCTTCACTTGAAAAATATGAGGATTACCTTTATTATTTTCCGTAATACATTATAATTAGATCAATGTTAACATTATATGTGTGTACCTGTTGTATACATATACATACATACATATTATAATTATATATATATATATTGTATGTATGCATGTATGTATGTACGTACGTACGTAATATGTATGTATTTCAAACTTCAAGATTTAAAGATGCTCTCCAGTTGAATGAATCACAAGAATAACGACATCACCACACAAATCAAAGACACGAAGACACTACATGGGTTCTAAAGGGTTAGTCCATGGAAGGACAACTTCAAATTTTATGCTTATTATTTTGTTATCTCTAATGTTTAATTTATTTTATTGCCAATTTTATTTTATGGTCACTCCGTAGTGGCAAAATGATAACCTTTTATCGACATGAGCCAAAATTTTATGATCATCCTGTGGTCCCTGGGGCAAGGATTTTAAACACCTCTAAATGACAATCGGGTGAGATTTATCCAAAACTCCATAAAGCACACGGGACTTGCAAACAACACAAACACTTTTTCAAAAATCCATGTAAACCATCTAAGGCCGAAGAAAGGAAAAAGTTTCTAGGAGCCAGATGGGGCACTACATCCTCCCTCCCTTATAAAGCATCATCCATGATGCAACACACTCCAGGCATTAAGAGGTAACACAGGAAGTCAACAATGACAAATTTCGATTAGCGAAAAAAGGGCTATGTTGCTTAAAATGCAACCACCAACAAGTTATACATATTTTAATTTTTCTCAATTTTCTTAATGTTCTGTGAAGATTGGCATTACTCCTTATTTTATTACTCAATTAATATTTTCCTTAATACCTTTTCTTAGTTTCAAATCTCATAAGACTTCATTGTTCAACAATTCAAATCATAGTGGATTCAAATCCAAATTTTGATTATTGTTTCAAACACATTCGCATGTGTTTTCTCATAAGGGTATTCACCATTTATTAGTTATACTGATTACACAATTTACTTGTTCAATGTTCATAATGTTATCACTTGTTAAGGATTTCAAATTTCAAATTTCCAGTAGGTTTCCCAAAAATAGTTGACATCACAATGTCACACAAGGTCCAAAGCACAATACTAACAACCCACAAAACACATTTTAATGATGAATCACATCACAAGACCTCTAACCCCACCATGGGAGAAACATGTAGTCCACATAACATATAATTCTCAACACATATGCCCCAAGCATAGATCCAACACACACACGCATGTGCCTAACATACAATAAGGCATCACGCTAATACATATGCAATGGTATCACATGACTCAAAACCACGATTGTACCCACATAGTGTCAAGATAAGATCCAATAACACATGTCAACAAAGAGGAACATCAAGCCTCAACATAACAATACATAATAGGAATCACATGAGTAACTCATGAATCATACATACCAATATGCCCCAAATCTCCATAAGCCTCCCAAAGAACTCCATATGCCTCCCAATAGAGAAAATAATCATAGTACCAAAACCAAGTCGGGTCACTCACCATAGAGCCCCGTCACCTTATTTCTCCATGTTGGGTCACTCACCATAGAGCCCCATCTCCTTATTTCTCCATGTTGGGTCACTCACCATAGAGTCCTCACCTTATTTCTCCATTTGGGTCACTCACCATAGGCCCTCCACCTTATCTCTCCATTCAATGGGTCAATCACCTATATCCCTAGGCACATAGAGCCCCATCACCTCCACCCAAGTGGAATAGTAACTTGTAGCTCAATACTACACAACCCCATGAATCCCTTAGGTGTACCCCCATATAACAAATCAGGTCCATAGGTCCAACCACTCCATGGTGAATCCCATGACCCTAATCCATCACATCACAACATTAGAACCAACATATCAATCAGATTCAAAATGTCAAGTGGCAACAATCTCAAGCTTGGGCTAGGCTAGAAAACTTTAAACTCAAAATCAATTTTCAAACTAAGTGAAATAAATGGCTAAATAGTTGTAGTAATGCAAATGCCTCTTATTAGCTCAAAATCATATTAAATGCCCAAAATTTAAAGATACATCAATCAAGAAAATTTTGGTTCTTAAAAGAAAAGAGAAGAATATCAATTTATGAATAAAATATGAACATAAAAATATCACATTACAATCACTATGTGGCCTTTCATGGCAAAAGGGGTACTCATCGAGTTGTCTTGACACTCGATATCAAGCCTCATCTCACAAAAATACATATAACCAAAATAAGCATATATCCATATATCTCCAAATCACACATATGAGGATCCACATAGTCAATATCACATAGGATTGTTTGATGGAAAACCCAAATAGGAGAGAGCAAAAACTCTAGTTTGCATAAGCATGAGCCTAAGGTGGTGTACATCCATAATATACTTGAGCAAGCTCAGAGTATACCAAATGATAAAATGGGTTTTCAATCTACATGAGACTCCACTTTCAAACTCATACTTGGCTCAAGGTTATGGTCACCTGGTCTACAACTTCTCTCTCCACACATACACTTCTAGATGTTACCCATAAGGATCGCTAGTGTAGGGTACACAACATAACACACAACAACATTACTATCACAATGATGATTTACGCAACAACCATAACGTCTTACGCATGAAAAATTACGGGTATAACATAACAATATTCCACAACTTACAACACATACATTTCCACATAACGCACCAAGAGTGCGAGTACAATACATTAGGGGTCATGAAATCACCATATGCCCCCAATTTACGATATGAATTTATCACATAACATATGAATACATATATACAACGAACATAGTGTTTTAACATCATGACATACATTCAAATACCACATAACATGGTGACATAACACCATAATACAACACAACATGGTGGCAATTTACACGATATGACATATTTCACTACGAAACACTTTGTCATGCAACACGTTGTTCCACATATACAATATCACTAGAAAATGAAACATCACAACACTTTTGTAGCTCACAAAACATTTCCTTCACACACAAGGTGGTAATACACATGAATTTCATGTTGAATTCACAAGAGAGAGAAATTACTCCCATTGAGAAACACATCAACATCATAACAAGTCCACACCAAGTGGTATGCACAACATGTGCATTCATATAATCACAAGTACCACGTTTGTCACATCACAACAAAATAACACATTACTCTTCCAACTCCTCCACCATCATGAAAATCCATCACAACACCCAACTATACCAGACATTCGAGAGTATGAACCTTCGCTCAACGATACCAACCCATTTATAGTGCCCACCCATTTTTCATGGACCCAAACACAAGACCAAATATACTCATATTCTTCATTTTTGACTTTCATTTACTTGATACAACTATGTGACACCATTAGGCACTCACAAGATATTTATATCAACACCACATGCAATATTTACACCAACATGAAGAACACCACAACTGACAAAATATTTACACCAACATGAAGAACATGAAAATATCAAGATATGAAACAATGATGTAAATCAATTCCATGCTCATTTTATAAATGAACAAGTATGAAACCACTATTTTTGACTACATTTACTTTACAACTTCGCAACACTTAACAGGACATCAACACCATCATTTACCTTATAGATGCAATATCATGAAGATATAAATCTCTTCCACGATATCACATTTTAAATTAAACAAGACATCTTAATAGTTCTTTTCTCTATCATTACATCTTTATTATAATCATATTTTATTATTAGCCTTAATGATTTGAAGAGTACTTAACATGAAACCACACATATTTCTTTTTTCTAGACTACACTTCTTTTAGTTCGTTTAACACTTAACTTAAGATGGTTCCATCTTAATTACCATTTAAACTCCCTTATTTAACCTTATAGGTCTCATAATCATTTATCATGAAGCATATATTCTCATTCACAACGTTGTATATTATTTATTCCATTTCATATTTAAATTATAACAAGTACACTTAATTGAGTTCTTTTCTCTACTACTATAATTTCCATATCTCAATATTAGATTGAAACATTTTAACACACATGTGAGAGTCTCCTAGCTCTCAATCTCAACTAGAGTTTCTATTCCAACTAAAATCATATTTTCTTGGCATTTTTATTTCACTTTTATTATAAAAATGGAGGAAATTCACAAGAAGTTAAGAAGGGGGAAAATTTAAGTCTAAGGGTGGATAAATTTCCCTTTTTTTGTAGTTACTATGATTCAATAATTGGTTAGAGTCCATTTAAAATCTACTCTACACGAGTTTCATCTTCCAAAAAAGAAATCATGTTCTCCCTAAAGCTTAAACTCAATGGAGCAATTCAGTCCCATCATTAATCACATGAAAAGAGTTAACATTGGTTTAAAGGGAATGGATTCCATATTTTGTTTACTCAAAAAGTCAACATCTTAGGGACACCTTTTTGATAGACAAAGTTGACAATAGGTTTTGAACACCAATAACATATAAAAAGGTATTGGTTTTAATTTACTTCTATTTGCACTCAAGGACTCTACGTCCAACTAAAAGTCAATTTTGGAGTGGTTCAAACACCTTTATCTCACAAACCTCCAAGTTTTACTTTCTTTCAAAAAAATAGACACCTCATGAATACAATTTAAATTCTAAAGGTTATTAAAAATTTCATTCACATTTGACTCTTATTGTTGCGCATTGAGAACACAACTTGGACAAAGTGGGATCTAAATGCAAATCTCAACCACAACTAACCTTCTAAGAGATCTCTCAAAAATATCTCCTATTTGAGTCACCCTAGACTCTCCAAAACACTCATGTACAAGGATTAATTAGCCTATATTTAATTTGAGTCAAGATTCTTTTGAGGTAATAAAAAAAGAGGGAACCACCGCACTTTGCAGTTTACCAAAGTTTGTTTGATCACATTACAAGGAATAATAATTACCTTCCTTACTTTCCCTTATGATCCCATACACATACATTGATTAGCCCTTCCAGAGAGGCTTAGAATATAAGACACCCATTTAAAAATGTTGTTAAAACATTACATCATTCATGTCACAAAGTGACATTATACCCTTAACTATAACAACATGCACACTTCCACATGCACAAGAAACCCTTTAAGGTGAACAACACACGAATAACACAATGCTCAAGGGTAACCTTCTCAAGGGTTGTTAGATTAGGGTCATTCGATAACTTTTAAAATAACCTCCTAATAGTGGTCAAACCATAACCATTCCTATATAAGGTGGTTTCTTTGCTTATGAGTTTCCCAAGTATTTTTGTAAAGCACACAAGAATACATAATCATTACTTTCACATAGGAGTTGTAATGTCCCTAATGGAAAATTTATGCCCCCAAATGGAATAGCTACAAATCCAATCCAAAATAGCAATTTATAGAAGAGATGCTTGAAACAAATGATGCAGTATCCAAATTTTATATAAAAAATGTGACTTGGTCTAGGACTGATTTATCCACAAAATAGATGTAAAACCACTCTTTTATCATCAAAAAAATATCAGTCTATTTTATTATTGCAAAAACATTTAAGAAACACCAAATTGGATCCAAATAGAAGGCTGGAACTTTATTATAAAATCTGCAGATGACAGTCCTCAGACCCAACTCAAATTACAATTTCTTTGAAACAAAAAATATGCAAAGTGGTTGATCTATTCTCAAAAAAATTGATTTATGAACAACTCATATTTGACCAAAATCAGCTCCAGATCACTCCAAATAGTTCACAATATGGGTCACTCCACTATGAGAAAGTCTAGAAAATAAAGGTGGATCACAACAACAATTATCCTCCTTCAAACCCTAGCCAAAATCTGTAAATCTTGCCTTTAAACACTACTGAAATATAGCTTTGAAAATCGATGAAAGCTCTTGAATAGAACCTCCTCACATAAGGGAAGAAGAGTTTTCATTCTTCTTCCCATGCTAGAGAGGGTTTTGTTCTCTAAAGCCAACCTCAAAGGGTTTTCATCCTTTGGAGTTTTTATGGAAAACATACAAGCTCTACCAAAAATCAGAATTTGTCAAAATGCAAAAAGATATCCTTCCCTTGCAAGTTGACTTTTTTTATAACAATTTTTGGCCTTTTAGCCACCCACAACCACCAATCATATTTCTTTCCCCACATTTAATATTTTTCTTTACCTTTTTTCTCCTCCACATGGGTCACATTTTTCCTTAGGGGAAAATAAAATAAAGTGACCCTTTCTTTTTCTAATTTCATTTTGTCAGTTATCTCTTTTTTTAACTTTTTCATTAATAAATTAATAAAAGTGCTTATAATAATATTTTATGATGCACTTTATGATTAATTTATTATGACTTAGTTTCCCTTTTATTCTTCCCTTAGCTATCGAGAAACAAAATTGGGCTAAGGGTCTTCGACCAAAATGGGGATACTACAGATCACATTACAAAATGGCCATTTCATTTCTAGTTAAAATGTACATCTACACCATTAGCAAGATATATACCTATAATCAAAATCACTCTTAGAATAAAATGCCCATTTTCCCCAAGATATGCTACAATTTCTTACTCATCACAAAATAATCAATAAATAAAATTCTTGTTCATAAAAATAGTGTTGATTTATCCATTTAATCTTACATGTATTTCAAACATAATCCGTTATTACAAAATCTCAAACAACACTACAATTTTCTTCTCGTCCCGCGTACCTGCAACCACCACATGGTCAACACAACTGTTGGCATGGCATCTACCTACAATCTAGCAAAAATTATGATTTCATAGTTTTCCAATAATAATGAAACTATATTTACCACACTTCAAGGGAGAGTAAGAAATACAATGCCATTTCATTTCATTTTCAAAACCAAGGAGAGAGATAGAGGGAGAGAGAGAAAATCACAAATTTTCCACAATCAATTTATTTTCAAGAAAGCGTTGATAGAAGGTTTTCTACAATCATGTATTTATGTTTACAAGGTTTCTCGATCATTATTTTTCTTGGATCAGGTCATATTAAAGTTTTCTCCACTTAGTCACAAGTTTCTAAAAATGTCAAATTTAGATAAGTAGCTCAATAATCAGTATTCAAAACCATCTTTGAGACTCAAACACACAAGGGAAAAAAATCTTACCTACTCCCTTATATATAGGAAACACTTGAAGTTGACATAATCCCTAACTGGTGAACTAGGCTCAATTAGCACCCTTCTTTCTAGAGTTACTGATCGTAAATGCACCCAAATGACCTTTTCGCCGAACAACGATCGAAGGCCTACAAAACACACCTAGAAAACTAACTTGCGAGGTGGTTTTTCTCAAACTGAGGGTTGGTAGTGATTGACATGGAGAAAACTAGAGGTATGAGGGAGCCAAAATCCATTTCTACACCCAAGGCCAAAACTGTGGGTCAAAACCAAATTGCATTTTTAACTTTCAACAATTGTCTAAAGTTACGAACTGGTCCACTGGACTCCTAAACGTGTGAGGAAAAAATTCAAATGAACATCTGAGGAACAACCTAGGGTTCGGTTGAATACTCCATGTGATAAGGAGCATATTCAAATCTTGATTTTCTCACTTCGGGTTTATAGAGATATTTTATGCCTCATTGAAAACTTGTTTTATTTATATTTTACAAGGCCATCAAGGAGTAGTTTTGAACTAACATTCAAGTTTAAATTTTTCAACTCCATGGCTTCCATAACCGGTAATGATATCATAGTTTTTCTAACCATCCATGAGGTAAATGGGAGTAGCATTTACATTTATGGTTACTTGTCTAGTTTGGTACAAAATAGAGGAAATTTTTGCTATAAATTAATACGTCCCATTTAATTCACCTAAAATTTATTTTTATTTAGATTGATTTACAACTCCATTAAAATTAAGAAAACTAGAAATGTTAAAATCATGCAAGAGAGGGTAACATGACCATGCCTATGGTACTCGAACCCAGGTACACTGGGCTCCAAGTGGTCCACAACCACGATCCATGAGACCACAGTTTGTTAAGACATTTTTCAAGCAAAAACTCATCCCTTTAGTCCATTCTTCATTTTTAACAACAATGAACATATGCTTACAAAATTCTTTGAAACATCTTGAACCTCACCTCACCTTCCCACTTTTTCAATGGACCTCCACACCCAATTCCAAAGCTCCTATTTTTACATTGTACAAAGCAAGAATGATGAAAAAGGTTGTGGAGGTTAGCTTCATATTCATCGATTGCAATTGTTTAAAAATAACAAAATATTTTTCAACAAGAACATTTTGTGCATCCCACAATCATGACATCCATGCCATTATGTTCCGATGAAGCATTTCAACAAACAATTCTCAAGCATTGAGCATGCCTCCACATTTTGTAACCATCTTTGTCATCACACTTGCAATAGTAACAATTGGAAAGGCTCTTTTTCCATGGTCTTTTCAACAATTTCATTTTGTGCGCTTCCAACAATCAATGTTTTCCATGAAACCACATTCTTTTAGGAATTTTTCAAATAATCTACATGCCTTGTGTAGGGGCCATGCTAATCTTCTCTGTGGCATCCAAATTTACCAAACAGTCCATGAAACCACAATCTTTGGTGCATTTTATCAAATAATTTACACTCCTTACGTAGGGGTCATGTTATTCCTCTCAGCATCATTCTAATTTGTCAAACCACCCATGTGCCCTGCATAGGCTTCCCAGTTGTCAATTTACATTTGATTGAAAGTTCCCAAGTATTTTAAATAAAACCTTTTTGTGCAGCACCCTACAATCATCATAGTCTACGTGACCACATTTTTTGGAAGCATTTTAATAAACAATTCACTACATTGAGAATGTATCCACATTTTACAAACATGACTATCGGGACACCAAACAACACATTTAACACAAATTAGCTTTCCGAGAAGCTTTAATGGATGTCCATGCGCTGTTCAAAATTCCTTCTTGACGCAAGCTAGGATGATAGCAGTAAAAGTTTTGGTGTCTAGCTTTACACCAGTTGAAATTTCATTTGGTGAAAGAAAATTCTTCCTCCCACGTTGGCAAGAGAAGGGTATGCGGCTAAAAGGGTCTGAGAGTTTGGCAAGAGAAAAACCCAATATTTCAATGTTGTAACAAAATAATTAAAAACAAAAACAAAAACAAGAACCCCCTTTCCAAAAGCTTTGAAAATGCCCAAATCATGTTCCAAAGTTCTCAAATAGGAACATACATGGAGGATACTAGAAAATGATGAGGAATCCAACTTACACCTACCAAAATAAAATGCTTGAAAGTTTCTGAATCATTTCAATCAAACCCATTTTGATCAATAATTGCAACTAAAACACACCCTCACCATGAAGCTCCAAAAACAAAGCTAAAAATTTACAAAAAGACATCCTTTGACCAAAATCCCTGTGATGATGGAGATGGCCGGCACCCCACCTGACAAGTGATCTTCACGGGGATCGATGAACATGGTTGTAATAAGATCACAGATTGAAACGAGATTGGATTCTATGATAACCACTTCATTGATGACTACCATTGTTGGCACGAGAAAAGAGTAAAAATTTTGGGATGAAAAAACTCGAAAAACATTGAATGGGGTATCACCCCAATGACACAGGAAATTTTAGAGGTGTTTGACTATGAGAATAAATTTGTTTGCTTGAATTTGAATATGCAATAATACATTGATATAACCATAGACTTAATTTATAAAGAAATTTGTACTTGGATGATTTGAATTCAATAACTTATATTTTTTGAGGAGTTATGCAACAAATAAGTTAACCTTATTTTATCGTGTATTTGGGCAAACCAAAAAGAGGGTCAAAGACTCCCATGGAGTTACAACAACGAAAGCTAGGTTGATAATTCCTTAGAGGTGAGAGGGGAAGATTGAGGCTAGCTTCGATCTCTCTTGTGTTCGACCATGTTAAAATCACCTCCTAAAATCCACTCAATCGATGGTATATTTGAACACATCTAATTCCACAAACAAAGTGGGTATATGTTGTCATGTGTTTTTGTAAGGGAAAAATCAAGTTGAAAACATGACAACTTTACCCTAGTGTCAAAATTTTGCTTGAAAACCCTCCTAAACACCTCTCCGGATCAATATGCCCCCTTTTTGGTGTTTATCCTATCCTTTAAGGTCCTCATATGTATCATAAAAACCTTCCTAAGTGTTTGAAACATTGTGATGAGGTCTCTCAATTCTTTCAATGGAGTGCTTTCAATGGTGAAATCTCTTATAAGCTTAGAAAGGCTATTTTTAGCCTTTTTGGATAGGTGTGCATCCTCCAGGACAAATGTGAAAGATAAAAATCATCGGGAAGTGGTACTAAGGAGTCTAGAGTATGTTGTAAATGATTTAGGAAAGTTTAGGGAATATTTGAAGGTTTAGGAACAAGTTCAATGAAAGTGCATTTTGAAAGTGAAGGAGCTTGTAGTTCAAAATAGTGTTTGAGCTTTGAAAAATGATTCCAATATCTCTATAAGGAGTTAGGATGTAAACAACTAGTAACTTGGAAAGGTAACTCAATAATTTACATGATGGAACTTTCACATTTTCACAAGACTCAAGCACTTCTTTGCACAACTCATTTTCAGTAGACACACCCTAATATCCAGATCACAAAGGCTATTTTGAGAGTGCTTTAGGAATAAATGGATCATGAGACCCTCCCATTCATCTTGGAAGGTTTTTTGGAGTAAAATTTCATATAAATAAGTATTGAACAAGTCCTCCTGAGCTCTAAAAACTTCACTAACAAGTCCCTCTCTTGTGAGGTGTGTTTATGGTACTTAGTCAATTTTTCACCTCCAAGTGCATGGCACATTTCTCTGTCCATCTCTTGTCCTTGTCCCTTTAGGATATAGGGGAATATAAAATATGCCCCACCCATTTATGCTCTTTGGTTCATCATATGACCTTATTGAAGCTCTACAAGCCCTTTCACCTCATTCTAGCCCTTTCTTGACTAATGCAATTGCACCACTTGTCAACCCAGGGTGAGGAAATTTTTTCCCTCATGTCCCTATCCATTTAGGGATATATGGGACAAGAAAATTCACCCCATGTTTGTCCTAGCTCATGGTTTGTCATGTGACTTGAAACAAGCCCCGCAATGCATTTTTAACCCCTTCTCCACCTCATCGAATCCCGCCACACCTCCACATCAAGGTGCATTTTTCTACCCATTCTATCCCTATCCCATATGGAAAGAGGAGAAAATAAAATTCACCCCATCCCCACCCATGCCTTGATTTCTCATGTGACCAGGTTTTGTCTCCCACGATGTTAAATGCTTGTTTTCCCCTCACCTCCACTTCAAATCAAATGGTGCCACAAGTCATGCTCACATCAAGGTGAATTTTTTTGCCCATTTTTTCCATGTCCCATGGGGATAGAAGGGAAAATAAAATATGCCCCATGCTTGGATGTTATAAAACCAAAAATTTGGTTGTCTTTTTACTCACTTCTACCCACTTCTTCTCTCTCTCGTGAAGAAAAAGTGTTGTCGAAAGTTTATAAACACAAAGTAACTTCTATCCACTTCATTATTTCTCTACAACTCCATGGTTACTGAGTAATAATCTTCATTAAACATGTAAAATATCCAAACACCATGCCCAAATTTCTCCAGAGTGGTTATATGCTCCAAAACATAAAAAATTCATATCTTGCAAACCAATGAACGGATCTTAACGATATTTTCAATGTTTCTCCTCATCCTAGGCACCATCAAGAAACAAGTAAAAAAAATCAAATAATTCCTCATTTATTAATGGAAAAAACCCTAGTTTGATCCCCTAGATCATGCTTTTTCAGTTTCTAAGCATTTTGGCGGACAAATTGAACTAAAATTTTGAGCACGGAATCATGGGAGTGAGCCTAATCCAGTGATGCCATTTTTTATTGTAATCGGAGGAAGAAAATACATTTTCTAAAAATATTAAGTACCTGGTGCCCTCACTTACTAAAAATAGTAAGTCCCCTAATATTAGTGCATTCAAGAAACATTGAAAATTATAAACTAGGCAACCTTTCCAAAAATAGCAAAAAGGCAAAAAGTAAAAGGAAACTATCTAAAAATATAAAGTGTCTAAAAATAGAAAAAAATCATCAAATGAGTTGAATTGAATATGCCATAGGATCGAGAATTTCAAATTTGAGAAAACATGTGAAATTTCTCAAAATAGTAGGCCCTGGTTGAACCTACTAAAAATAGAAAGTCTCTGTTATGGGTACAAAAATTTGAAGTAGACTCAATTTTCATTCATCTTGTTGTTTTTCAACATCTTCATAGGGTTTCAAGATGGTTTTATATCCCAAACAAGTCAATTCATCCTTCACTGAGGTCTTGAGGCATCATTTTGATCACAATAACAAAGAATAACATTGTAAGGTGTAAAAGGTAAAATCCAGAGGCATTGTGTATGCATAGGAGATTTGAAAAGATTCAAGATCTTAGTTTAAATTCAAGCCAAGGAATCCATCCTAAATTATCGTCAAGTTAGATCTACCTTCACCTCTTTACGAGTCGGTTGAGTGATCTCAACTAGTTGTTGAAAGTGAGTTGAGTTGAGCTTGGTGAGTTGGTTGAGTGAGCTCAATGAGTTGTTCAAGGTGAGTTGGTTGAGGTAAAGCATTGTGATTCATTGCAAAAATTTTATCTTTGAGAGCATTTAGGCATGTCTTCCCCAATGACAAATCTTCCCCACAATGATCAAAATTTGATTCCACAACAAACTCTCGAAAGTGTTCTTGTGAGCAACATCATGTCTGAGACATGTAAAATGTCGACATAATTAATTAATAAATAAAATACTTATTAAACATTATTAATCCTCCCCCATCACTAACTCATTATTACAACTCCATCTTAACCATATAATAATTAATCACAATATTAATTATTATTATTAATCCCTATTATCATATATATCCTTATCTCAATCATTCTCATTATTCACCCAATAATCCCATCTCATCCTTAATCCTTTAATTCATTATTAATATCTTATTATCCCACTATTAATCCCTATTATCATTTTCTAGGAATTTAAAATTCCTACTCACCTACCCACCTACTCTACACCTATCCTACACCTAGCTTCTCCATCAAATCACATCCCTAATCATAATTAATCTAACCTAATCCTAGTTAATATAATCCTCTACCTTTCAAATCTAGAGGATTTCCCTATTTCTAAAAATTCTCCAAATTTCCCTCCATCCATTGAATTAAAAATTCAATGGAGGCTTCTCTCAAATTCTAGAATTCTCTCATTCTTCTCATCAATCCTCCACCATTGATCCTTGTCCTACTTGGATCAATCTTGACCCTCCATTTCTCCTCCCACAACCTATAAATTGGCATGCCATCCTCCATAGAAGCCAATTTTTGATAATTGCAACCAAGTGTTTACAAAATATCTCAATAATATCTTCAAATCCTTCAAGCATTATCAAGAAAAATATCCAATCTACAAGGGGAGGTGATGTCCAAGAAATTCCACAAATCTGAAGCAAGTTTAATCCACCATCTTGAGCACATCCAAAGAATCAAGGGAGATATTCATTTGGTAAGTGAAGGTATTGCATTCTTTCTCCCTTTTATCTAGCTCAATCTGAAGTAGTGCTTAGGAGTGTTAGATTAGGAATCAAGTTGCTTTGGTTTCTTGTTTGCATTTGCACTAACATCTCTTTTTGCATCTACAATGTCAAATCCTAAAGATCCATTCCCATGGATTCAATAAATTCTCGAGAGTGAGCCAAGAACAATAAAGCATGCTATCATGCCCGAGTCTTGAAGCAATCTCAGAACTCAAGTCTAAGCGAAGAAAGAAGGCCCAAACAACATCTTGCTTCTTCAATGAAACTTTAGGTAATCAATATGTTGAAATTGTTAGACCTAAGAATGAAAATCCCATTGAGGATATGACTTCATTAGATTATGAGTTGATACATCTCATTGGGTCAAGATTTTCATGAGGGTGATTCTCATTTGTTTAAGGAATCCTCTTCCCACTTCCTTTCTCATAATGAAGAGTACAAGAAACAATTGTGTAATTGGAGGAATAGGTAAAAGTTATCAGTGCTCACATTCAACCCTTCTTGGAACCTAACTCAAAATATTCTCTTCCATAGAAGGCATTCCTACAATCAACATTGTTGATCTTGAGGTAATCAAGAAAGCACAAGGATACATGATGTAGGGGAAGTCCAACAAGAAGTGGATTGAGAAAATCATTGAATAAGGAAAGGCCTTGTTTCCAGATGTCATTTATCTCATCAAGTATGTCTTTGCAACTTTTTTATAAGTAAATTAAACAAAGGATGAGTTTTCAAGTGAGGTAGTTCACTTAGATGAGGTTTTCCCAATGGTATCCGAGATGAGCTCTTTTGAATCTCATACTCTCATGAGAAAGAACATGTTTGTATCAATCACTAAGAACTTATCTCAATTTGGATCCATGTCATGGATATGAGATATGGAATGCTAAAAAATGTAATCTCCGATTTGGAATCTTGTGGACAACATGCCTTTGAGATCTTGAATGATGTCTACAATAGTGTTCGAAAATTGATTTACCTCGCTCACTCGAGGATTCATCATCGGAAGAAATTATTATTTCCTTCCGGGAGTTGGTCGGGAAAAGGTACGCGACTCTCTTTCCTTCAATGAAGATAACTTAGAGTCCATGACAAACATTAGATGTTCCATTTATGCAATTGTAAAATATCATGAAGGATGGCTCAATTAGTGTAAGAAGATCGATTTAAGTTCCCGAGGCATGGACCAAGGTGTTAGGATGTGTATGCATTCCAAAGGTGGACAAGTTGTCACTTGCAGGTAGTTCAATTCAACAGGGAATTCAAGGAACATGATCCCAATTCAGAAATTTTTCGTTAAGGAGCATGAATCAACAAATTATTCATTGAGGAAGCTTCTTCATCAAATATGATAGATTCTTCCTTCCCCTCTCTTTCTCCCTCTTCCTTCTCTCCCATTTCTAATTCTTCATTGAGCATAATCATTGTATTTTGTATCATTCACTTAAGTGAATTTCTAAAGTTATATTGTAAAAGTCCCTTTGATTTATAAAAGGGAATTTATTGTCACTTCCTAGGAAGATGTAAAGTTCTGAATTGGATGAGATAATGAAGAGGCATGTGGGGGGTAGGTGAAAGGTCAATTCAAAATGCTACAAATTGGGATGACTTCTCCATTCCAAAATCCTAAAATCGTGAAATATTGAAAAATTAGTTCTTGGTAGCAATATTGGATTATGATTTGGGTGTTGAGATTTATATCACCAACACAAGATTTATAAAAGCTACATTTCTTCTATTTCCATTTTCTTATGTGTTCCTCTATTTTCTCTCTTTTATGCACTTTGTCAACATAGTGAGCAAGAAAGAGTTTTACATCTTTGATGAATGAATCTAAGAAGCTGTGTGTTTGGGTCACTAGATGTTTCATTTTTACTTTCCTCTAATTGAATGTTGAACTACTATGGTTATTGGGTGTGAAATCTGCAATTTCCTACTCATAAAAATAACCTTCCCTTTCCTAATTTATCTCCTTCACCCCTCATCTCTAAATTTTTCCTCCCTTGTACCCCATACAAGCACTTTTTGCATGTTTAGTGAATTTTCCTATGTGATCCCCGACCTATTTGGCCACCCCACAACAATATATAGGATTATATAGTTTACATTCAATAATGGTAGCCTCCCATACACAAGAAGGAGGCGTAGCCCCATGAGCATTGGTGGAAACACATAATTTTCCATATCGACAAATTATTTCACCAATAGTATCAAAGGAGGCTTAGTAGAATCAATCACTTTTGTGTTAGTATTTTATTAAATCACTTATATCCTTTCCATATGTTTCCAAAATTTAAGACATGTTTATCTCTGATCATTTCCCCATCTCTTGCACCTTTAGTTTGGATCTTTCATTTGCCCCCACACTCATGTTCCCTTCAAACTTAATATTTCCCATCTTTCATCCCCACAATGCATTGCTCGAATTTATGTTGCTTGGGAGCTGCAATCCCATCCTAATGCATCAACGGGTTGGATTATGTGGTGGGAAAAATCAATGATCATAACTATTAAGTTTCTCTATGGTTATGGTAATCTTTTGGCCAAAGAGATATGGAAAAAGAAAACCAACTCAAACACAAGCTTAGCCAAAACATCTTGTTCTTGATGAACATCCTCACAATAACTTGCTTGATTTTTGTTACCAAAAATGAAGATGATCTCAAGAATTATGAATATTATAGGTGCCAAGGTGTAAGAATGTGAGCTCATTTGTTTTGGATTCAACATGGTGATTGCGGCCCTAAATATTTTTTTCAAATATCTGTGAGTATAAAAAAGAGTCAACACAATCCACATATTATTTCGGATAATGGGGTGGACTCTCACTCACTTGATTATATCAAAGGAGATTTTTTCCAACATTATAGTAAGTTAATTCAATATGAACATGCATTTGAAGAGTATAAATCCTTTCTTGAAGAATGGATGCATGAACGCATCCCTTGTAAGGTAAATCAGGCTACTAGTCACCTTCTTGAACAACAACTTACTATTACTTATCTTGAAACAATTCTTTGGGAAATGAAGACTAGAAGGCCCCTGGTTAGGCTTTCACTTGAATTTTCCAAGCTCTTTGGACCACCCTCAAGACGGACTGTTTAATGTCTACAAATAAGTGGAGGCCAACGAATCCTTTAGCAATGTCATTAACCATGGCCCGATCAAACTTATTCCTAAAGCCAATAATAAGAATCAAATATGTGGCTAACGCCCACCATTATTTTAAATGTATCTTACAAAATCATTTCAAAGTCTCTTGCTATGAAATTTAAAGCCATTGCCCAAGATATTGTTCGCCTGCGAGAAAACGGTTTTTATAAGGTAGATATATTTTGGATAATCTTCTTTATGAGTCGAAAAGCTGTCTAATGGGTTGAAGATTCGCATCAAGATGCACTATTGGTAAAACTTGATTATGAAAAAGCGTATGACCGGATAATTTATCCTCAAAATGCTTGAGTGGTTGGGATTCGGTCCCCACTTCAAACAACGTATTCAAATGCTCTTTCTGAAGCACATGCTCTAGGTCATGGTTAATGACAACCTCATAACGTCCTTTGACCTTCAACGTTCAATTTGGTAAGGTTACCCCCTTGCCCCATTCTTGTATGTGGTGGTTGTTGATGCTCTTGGTTATATGCTCCTACGAGCTCATCATCAAGGAGACCTTAAAGGAATTACTCTTCCTCGGGAGCTTATGCTCTTAACTCTCATTTTGCTGATGACTCTCTCCTCTTTCTGTAAAATGATGAACATGAGATTGTTAATGCTCAAGCAATACTTGATATTTATTGTGACATATCTGGTTCCAAACTATGTAGCCATAAAAAAACCATATTCATTAAAAATGACTTTGAATCTCTAAACAATGAATACTTGAAAACAATATTTTTACACAGAAGCTTTGCACATAAACAAGACGGTGCTTGTATATTTTATTAATATTAAAATCAAGCATTACAATAAGAAGAGAGAGCTGCAATATTTATAGATATTGGACAACTTCTATCTCATCCACAATACATGGAAATAGATAAACTAATCTGAGAATAAAATGCAGGATAATATTCACTACCCCTAATTGCACCTATTTCCCCTCATGAAATCATCCGGGAATAAACAAAATGAGATTGAACAATATCTCACAAAACATGTGATAAGACAACTAAGGACAACTAAAGACAACTATGAGTTGACTTAATCTAATCTAACTAAAGTAATTAAAAAATTACTTTATTATAATATAACATTTAACTCATATGTTGAATTAAGTGTTAGTTTATTTCTAACATTCCCCCCCTTAATTCAACATATTCTGAAGAGAGCTGGTGAGAAATAATCTAAATGCCTCAAATTTAGGACGTGCAAGAGATTTGGTGAAGATATCTGCATGCTGATGATCTGTCGGGCAATGTTGAAGTTGTATGTTGTTATTCTGAACATGTTCATGAATAAAATGGACTTGCACCTCAATGTGTTTGGTGCATTCATGAAAGACTAGATTCCGAACAAGTTTTACTACTCCTTCATTGTCTACATGAAGAATGGTTGGATGATCCTGTGGAAGTCCCAACCCTTCAAGTATACGTTTGAGCCAAATCACTTCACAGACAGCTCCTCCTGCTTGCGTGATATTCTGATTCTATGGAAGACCTTGAAACATAGCTTTGTTTCTTGCTTCCCCATGAAATAGGTCCAGATCCCAAAAAGAACACAAACCCAAAAGTGGATTTTCTATCATCTATATTTCCTGCATGATCTGAATCTGTATAACCAGTCAAGAAGAAGTTATCATTCTTCTTGTACTCTAAACCAAAATCCATAGTTCCTTTAATATACCTTAGTATTATTTTTGCTTGCTTTCCAGTGACAAACTCTTGGTTCTTGCATAAACTAGGAAAGGTAACTAACTGCATAACTGATGTCTGGCCTAGTATAGGTTAAGTAAATGAGACTCCCAATCAACTGTCGATAAAGAGTTACATTTACTTCTGCTGATGGATCTTTCCGAGACAATTGAAGCCTTGTCTCCATAGGTGTTGCCATTGGGATGCTATCCATCATTTTGAATCTTTCAAGTGTTGTCTTGGAATATTTTACTTGAGATACAAATATGTGATTATTTCTTTTCCATACTTCAAGTCCAAGACAATAATGTAGAAGTCCTAGATCTGTCATTTCAAATGACTTACTTAGATCTTTCTTAGTTGTTTCTATCATATTCACTGATCCTCCAGTGATGATTATGTCATCAACATAAACAACTACAATCACTAACTCCCCCCCTTGCTTTTTGAGATATAAGTTAGGATCATATGGACTTATTTTAAATCCTTTACTTAAAATATGCTCATCAATTTTTATATACCAAGCCCTGGGTGCTTGTTTTAGACCATACAGTGATTTTATGAGTCTACATACTTTGTCTTCATTTCCTGGAATTATAAAACCCTCAGGTTGAGTTAAGTAGACTTCTTCATGTAAGTCACCATTTAGAAAGGCACTTTTCACATCCATTTGATGAAATTTCCAACCAAATTGTGTAGCTAAGGAAAATATCATTCTGATTGTTTTAATCTTAGCTGTGGGTGCAAATGTTTCTTCATAATCAATGCCTTCTTTTTTAGCATACCCTTTTGCTACTAATCGTGCCTTGTGTTTATCGATGCTTCCATTTGACTTGTACTTTGTTTTAAATATCCATTTGCAACCTATTTCTTTCTTCCCTAGTGGAAGATCTGTAAGTTGCCATGTATTATTCTTAATCAAAGACTTATATTCAGAATTCATTGCATCTGACCAAGGTTTTGATTGTAGGGCTTCTTGAACTGTAGTTGGCTCAGTTGATTCAATAACTGTGCTCATTAAGGCTAAGTTAACTTCATTTTGAGCCATGCTACGAGTTCTTGGTCCAAAAGTGGATGTGTTTGGTTCACTATCCAACTTAGCATCTTTTATTACATTTGTATACCACTTAGGCATACGTTTAGTTGTAGGTGATGAAGTTGTATTATCTATATGATCATCATTATTAACTTCATCATCATTATTTTCATCAAAGTCATAGCCATCTTCAATTTTCACAGTAGGACTATCTTGAGAATTGCTTAAGTTTTTGAAAGGAGCATCTGCTTCCTTATTCTCAAAGAACTCAACATCTCTACTTGTGAAAATTTTCCTTGTTTTTGGATCCATTAATCTGTATCCCAAAGCTTCTTCACTATATCCCAAGAATATGTAAGTTTCTGATTTCATATCAAGTTTCTTTCTTTTCTTCTTAGGAATTAGCATACTTGCTTTGCATCCAAAAACTCTTAAGTGTTTTATTGATGGCTTATGCCCTGACCAAGCTTCCTGTGGAGTTATTCCATCAAGTGCGAAGTAGGAGCTCTATTCAACAAATATATTGTTGTTTTAACTGCTTCTGCCCAATATGTTTTGCTTAACCCTGAATCATCAATCATGCACCTTACCATATCCATTATTGTTTTGTTTCTTCTCTCAACTACACCATTTTGTTGTGGTGTATATGGAGGTGCCATCTATCGACGAATTCCATTTGTTTCTAAGAAATCCTTGAATTCATTACTGGTGTATTCACCCCCTCGATCTGAGTGGAGAGTCCTTATCTTTTTACTATTTTCTGTTTCAATGGCTACCTTAAACTTTTTGAAGGTTGCAAAAGCTTGATCTTTGGTTCTTAAGTAGTAAACCCACATTTTCATGAGTAATCATCTACAAAGAGCATGAAGTATTGAAACCCTGTATGACTAGGTCTCATTGGTCCGCATAGATCGGTATGCACCAGATCTAATATACCACGGGCCTGTATGTACTTTTGTGAAACGGTGCTCTATGTTGTTTGCCTACCAAACAATTTGTACACTTATGTGTATTTTTTCTAAAATGTGGCAGTCCTCTAACCATGTCATATTTTTGAAGTGTGTCAAGATAGCTAAAACTTACATGGCCAAATCTTTTGTGCCATAATTGTCTTTGATGAATCTTCCTTACTGATAAGATCCTGATTGTTGGTTTGAAAAAAGTCCAACTGAAACATCCGACCCATTCCTGAAGCTTTAGCTACAATTTTGGAGTTTTTAGACTTATCTTTGATGAGACACATCTTCTTTCCATTTGTACAATCAAAGTCTACTTTCAAGTTGTGCTCCAAGAGTTGACTAACTGAAAGTAAGTTCTTTGTTAATCCTGGAACATAAAGGACATCTCGTATAGTACATTTTCTTGATCCGAGAGGTAACGAGATGTTCCCAATGCCTTGTATTTTGTATGAAGAATCATCACCTAACGAAACATGGTCTTTGTTAGGTGTGTTCCTTAACTCAGTAAACCATTCATTTGTCCCTGTCATATGCTTTGTAGCCCCTGAGTCTACATACCAGATTGACTTAGGTGAATTGTTGACTTGAGTTGATTGTGCAACAAATAGGAAGTCCTCATCTTGTGGGTTATCTTCCTCTTCGGCTATGTTACCATGTTGTTGTTTCTTTTTCTAGTTTCCTTTCTTTTGACTTTGTTGATTGTTCTTGTAACCTTGATTTGATTGTTGAGAAGTTGGTTTCTTACCACTAGATGAACCTTTCTGAAAAGTGTTATACCAACATTCTTTCAAATCATGCCCTTGTCTACCGCATATCTGACATTGTTTTGATTCATTGTGTCTCTGATGACTATGTTGATTTTGTTGCTGATTAGTCTAGCTTATTTCTATGTGATGAATTCATCTGATTCTTCCCTTTGTGATATGAAGAGAGGGCTTGTTCCTCTTCTTCTACAGGTTTGTGTAATGACTCTTCTTGTTGAAGCATGTTCACTAACTCTTCAAAAGTTGTTGTTTGACCCATTATATTAAGAGTTGTTACAAATATCCTGTATGAGCTTGGCAAAGCTCTTAGAACAATAGGAATTAATGAATCATCTTCAATTTCTTCTTCCATAGCTTCAAGAGAAGATTTTAATACAACAACACGTCTTAAAAATGATTCTATTTTTTCATTAGATTTCATTTTAAGACTGTGTAATTGAGTTTGAAGTTGTAAAATAGTGTTTTTGTTCTTAGCTTCATACACTGTTGCTAATTTTTCCCACACTTCTTTAGTAGTTTTACATTGTCTAATGTGAGGTTGTACTTCATCAGTTACACCAAACATTATTATTAACTTAGCTTTTTGATTTGCTCTATCAAATGCGCGTATTTGGATTGTGTCAAGTTTCTGGTCTCGTTAGCGAGCCATCAATTACACCTATTAAATCTTCAAATTCAAGTTGTGTGCATATTTTCATTTTCCACGCGCATAGTTATCTCCTTTGAGGAGTTGTGATTCCAGAAGAAAAAAATTTAGGTGCATTTTCCATGTTGGGTGATAGAATTGAGAGAGAGAGAGAGAGAGAGAGAGAGAGAGAGATTAACTGACACACCCCCTTCAGATCACACTCAAACACCCACCCCAAATTTCTAGGTTCTACTGATTTTTGGGCTCCTTTTCGGCCATGTTACCAATGAATTTTTTGGCACTATTGGCCCTGTTACAATTTTGGCTCTGTGGCCGATTTGTAAAAATAAAATGGCTCTCTTGGCTGATTTGAAAAAAATTGGACTCTTTGGTCTCTTTTCCAAATACAAAAAATTTAATTTTTTTAATTTTTACAAGACAAAGCTTATTAAAAACTGGACCAATATGTAGAGCTCGTAAAAACACACACTTTAAAAAAAATGACACCTCAATCCGAGGTACCAGTTGAAAGTTACGACCGTTTTAAAATGTTTTCGGGCCCCTTTCCAAAAATATAATTTTTTTATCCTTACGGTTTTTTCCATCGTCAAAAAGGAAAAAAATTTAAAATCAATTTTTAAACAAAAAATGTGGTTCAGACTTACGTGCATGTGTGTAACTTTGTTTCCTCCACCGTCATCCTTGTTTCCTCCGCCACCGCCTCAATTTATCAGCTTTTATACATCTCTTATTTTACTTGCCTTTTCACATATTCACTTTTCTCCAACAACATTTTTTTTTTTCTATGTGGATTTTAGGATCGACGCATGGATGGGTGTGCAAATGGAGGTCGGTCTGCAAAACAAAATCACTTCTTTTCTTCCTTTGGCCGCTTTTCCTCTGCTCCCGTTCATACAGGGTTAGACACTTGGAGATGTCAATTTCGAGATTGATCCAATGCCACAACTCACTGACATGGTCTAAGAAAACACATATTAATAGAGGATAATGGGGGTCTCTTATTTTAGAGACAAAAAACCCTAGAACAATTGCATATAATTTTTGCTTGAATGAAAAATAAAATTTTTAATTCAAGAAGTGAGATTCAAACTATAAATTCAAAAAAACACTTCCTGTGTAATTTTCTGTAGTACTTCTTTTGTTGTTGTCTGGTGTGTGGAGTACGAGCAAGGGCTGTGTGAAGAGGCTGGGTCAACTTTGGATCCTCCTAGCTCAAGATTCTTATTCCTCCTCCCTCAAACTTCCTACACTCCCTAGCACTTACGAGTTCGGATCTTCAGCCTTTCGATAACAAATCTAAACAATGAATACTTGAAAACAATATTTCACATAGTAGCTTTGCACATAAAACAAGACGGTGCTTGTATATTTTATTAATATCAAAATCAAGCATTACAATAAGAAGAGAGAGCTGCAATATTTATAGATATTGGACAACTTCTATCTCATCCACAATACATGGAAATAGATAAACTAATCTGAGAATAAAATGCAGGATAATATTCACTTTTGCCTAATTGCACCTATTTCCCCTCATGAAATCATCAGGAATAAACAAAATGAGATTGAACAATATCTCACAAAACATGTGATAAGAAAACTAAGGACAACTAAAGACAACTATGAGTTGACTTAATCTAATCTAACTAAAGTAATTAAAAATTACTTTATTATAATATAACATTTAACTCATATGTTGAATTAAGTGTTAGTTTATTTCTATGAGAATCTATCTCGGTTGCCCCAACTTGAAACATCCTCCCACATGGGAATATTACTCATTATTTGGGTATTCCGTTTGATATACATCTCTCTCCTCGGGATATGTGGGACTGGGTGCTCACTAAAATTCAGAAAAAGGTTGAAAATTGGTCATGTAAATTTCTCTCCCTTGTTGCCAAGTTGTTGGTCATTAATCAATTTTTTTGCCAGTCATGCTTACTACTCCTCTTATTTGTTCCCTTCCAAATCTGCTTATCGTGATCTCACACAACTTGTTCGAAGTTTTCTTTGGAACCACAATAATGGAAATAAAGGGATGGAAAAAAATTCTTGGGAACTCTATACCTAACCTAAATTTGCAAGCGGACTTGGAATTTGTAATCACAAAATCATGCACTTTAGATATTATTTAATCCCAATTTCATACTACTATTTAGAAGGTTATTGAGTGAAGAAAGTAATAATTAACCCTCGTCTTTTGGCCATCTTCTTTTATTTTATTTCATCATTCTCAATATTTTACATCCACATGCCCAGTCTATTTCATTCATTTTTGTTATTTTAGCCTCAATTGGGGCACCCAGGACCGGGGCCCAGGCGCCCATGGCCACACTGGTCCCACCATGGGTGTCTCAATCCTTTTTATTTTTCCTGCCACTTTTTATGATATTTCTAGTTGTTTTAGCTTCTTATCTTTTTTTGGTGGTCTGCCATTTCGGGGTTAATTACGAAATTAGATCAAGAGAACCTTATAAATATAAAGTTATGAGACCATAATGAAGGACCAAACACTAGTCACTACTATCATCCATCTAGAGTTGCATCCACTTGGAGATCATTTACATCCATTAGCTCCATCACAAGGAAAAGGTTGGTTCATCTACATCACACTTCATAGGGGGATTCTATTCTATTCCATGCACACATTCTATTACATTTTCTACATTTAGTTATTGCTCACTACTTCACAAAGTGCGACTAGCACAAGAGCACTTAGGGCATATTATGCACACACACACTAAACCTAAATTTGGGTATGAAATGTAGTCTAACATTTATTTAGTAAGCCTACTATTGTAGTAGCCAAGGTCATCCAACCCATTCATTTGCATTCCTATTTTGTAGGGTTTTGATACTCTTCTTTGGTATTTTTGTAGGTCTTCTATTTGTCTTGGATTATCATTAACACTTGGCGTAGGGTAGAGAACACGATGTGACAGATAGCAAGGGCTTCAAACCACCTTCGGACCTATGAAACTTAGTTCCAAATATTTTACGTGACCAGGCACCCATTATGTAGACTAGAGCGCTCGTAGGTGCCCCGGTCCCTCTCTATGCACTCCAGGTCTAGCTAAACACTCTAGATCCATCCTTTTCGAGGCTTCTACATAGTCGTTCCTAATTTTTGTTCATCCAGTCACCTTTGCGACACGGTCCCACAAGATCATCAAATCAACTAATTTCTTTCCTCTTATCTCTTGCAAATTAGGGTTGGTATTTCCTTTTCACAAATTTCTTGGGTCTTTTACATACTTCTTTACTACATTTAAATTTCGTTTCTAAATTAGATTAACTATAGGATATCCCCAATATACCCATTTTTAGTTAATCATTTTGGTAAAACTCGAACGCTCTCACACTTAGGATCCTCATTTTTCATATATCATGGCTCCCAAAGTTGCTCAAGTTTATTTAGCTCATTTATTCAAGAGATATCCCCATTGCTAGGATGTTTTACAAAAATAGCTAGACACCATGTATCTGGATGACAATACGCCACTGCAGAAAATAAGTCCTATATTCAATCATTTATGTAATGACCCTATTTATCCTCCATCTAATCAACCCCTCTTGGACTCAATCCACTCTCTACATGCTTTATTTAAAGATAAAATTAAAGCCATGGAATCCATGATTATATCTCTTAAATATGAAATTCATCGAAAAGGATGTTTCTCAAGCGCATGTTTGTTCTCCTTCTACATCTCATGTTATGTCTACTACATGTACTTATATTAGTGAGCCTCAAGTCATATCATTACCCAAGCCTCTCATCTTGGATAGCAATGGTAAGCAACATGACATTCTCAATCAGCTCCTTAGTCATCAATTGATCACAATACACTTCTTGATTATTATACTCCTTATCGATTAGAAAAATATCACGATCGTCCATATTGCAATTATCATAGAATTAATGAACATAATGACAACAATTCCCCCACTTTACAACGAATAATAAAATATCTTGAGCATCAAGGATTTATTTCATTTGTTCGAAACATTCTATTGCATCCCCATCTACAAATGCTACATCCACATGGGCTCCTAAATCCACTCTTTTGGTTAGTCACGAACCTCCTAAGCAACCACCTATAACATCACCAAGTCAACATAATCAACCACCTATAAAAATTAGTTCACAACCTCCTCCTACTAAGTCGTCTATTATATTACCAAGTCAACCTAAGCAACCTCCTTTAAAACTCGGTGCAACTTGGCCTCCTCTCAAGTATAAGCTCCAACCTATTACTTTCGTCAAAGAAACTAATCCTCCTACTAGTAGTCATGACACATTGAAAATTCCACCACAATCGCATGGTCCTCCTGTTACTTTTTCCGACCATGCTTCCACCGCTAAATGAAAACTTGGTCTTTGGTAGGTGACTCTTGTCACTCTACCCTCTTGATGACACACTCATATTCTTATGGTTCTTATATGACTATTGAAAGTGCTCATTACTGATAAAAAATCTCATTTCACATTACATTAACATATCTATCTATTACATAACCACTCATACATACATACATCTATAATCATCTATCACTTATCACACATATCATACAATCTTTCATTATTTATCCCTTCATTGAATCAATCTTACAAAATATATGATACTTCACCACCTTCATACTTCACTTCTCTAGTTCTTGACCAAAACATTTATCGAACAATACATACATTGCCACCCACTTGGGGGAAATAACATATAACACACCCTCTAATTCTAGAATATTCACGCATACCTCATCTTAGCATCCTTTCATCTTGCAAAGTCATTGATTAACTAAAAATGGACTAATTATGTATACGAGGATATTTAATCTAAAGTTATGAACAAGCTGTAAAAAAGTAGATAAATGCGATAAATAAAAATATAAATGAGCTAAACAACTATGTAAAATAAAATGCTAACCCTAATATGCAAGAAGGAAGAGGAAAGAACTCATATGATTTGTGAAGTGAAGGGACTATGTCACCTAGTGTGATTGGAAAAATCGGGAGCATGAACGAGCTGTGTAAAATTCCCAAAATGGATGGCTATGCAAGATCTAGTTGGATTTGAAGTGCCTAGAGGAGGACTAAGGCACCTATGGGCGCTCGGTCTATAATCTATGTGCACTAGTCTATATAAAAGCTTTGAAACTGGTCTTCACTAGTTTCACGGATGGTCTAAAACCCTCATTGTTTGTTGCATCAACTTCGTTGTCCTGTGCTAGATGTCACTAATACTCCAAGATGAAAGAAAGACCTGCAAGACCCCAAAATAAACATCAAACCCTAAAAAATGCATATGAAGGGTCGATTGACCTCAATTGCCACAATGGTGGACTTATTAACTAAGCATTGCACTACATCTCATACCTCGATGTAGTTCTATGTGCAAGTGTGTGTGGACATGCCCTAGGTTTCTCTTGTGCCAATCGCACTTTGTGAAGTAATGAGCAATAACTATGTGTATAAAATGTAATAGAAAGTGTGCATGGAATAAAATAGAATCCCCCTATGAAGTGTGATGCGATGTCCGGTCTTGTGCCTTGATGATGGAGCTATGTGGATGCAAGTGATGTCCAATGTAATAGATGGATGTAAATCTAGATGGAGTGATAATAGTAAGTGATGTTAGGTCCCTCATTATAGTCTCATAACTTTATATTTATAGGGTTCTCTTGTTCTAATTTCATAATTAACCCCGAAAAGGCCGACCAAAAGAAAGATAAATATGTAAAACAACTAGAAAGATCCCAAAATGTGGCGGAAAGTGGAAAAAGGATGGGCACCCCTGGTAGGACCAGGGATGCCCACGGCGCCCCTCAACTAAGTACTTAGCTTTGAGCACCCCATTTGAGGCTAAAATAATGAGAAATGATCAAAATAGACTGGCCATGTAGATGAAAATGGCTGTAATGATGAAATAAAATAAAACAAGATGGCCAAAAGATGGGGTTAATTAGTACTTGCTTCACTCAAGAAACTTCCAAATAGTAGTATGAGAGTGAGATAAATAAAGGTCTAAAATGCGTGATTTTATGACTACATTTTTCCCCCACTTTATGTTGGGGAATGAAAATATCGATAACGTAAAGTAGATAGAGATGTGTATTTGATGTCAATAAAGAGTGTAATAGAAATGCATCGAGCGACCCAGGACAAAGTGTGTAATGACAAAAAGATGGAGGAGCATGGAAACTAAAGATGAAAAATGCGCAAAGAAAAAGTGATGAGAGTGAACCTAGGGCGGAATGCATGTGTAGTCTGTTGTGGTGTGTAATGTACCTACATGGTTAGTAAAGCATGTGTTGTCGTGAAGTGTTGTTGTTGACGTTGTTATTGTTGTTACCTTCATATTAATGTTTGTTTCTCATACTTTCATACATGCAAGGAGAAAATGATTAAGTGGTCAATATGTATGTATGTGTAAAAACACAATGTAAAAGACGCATGTAAATAAAACATGTGCACACAGATCCATGTCGAGAAAGAGAGCGTAGAAAGATATCCTATCTTGCAAGTTTTTGGGAAATCTCATGCCACCACAGGACGAAAAAGTGTAGGAAGGAAATGCTCCGTGTCCTTCAAGATCTAACTTGCTTCCCTAAATGTGTGTGAAGAGATCTTTGTATTGTCTTGGTTTTGGGTGATCCAATAGCACTAGGCAAGTAGTGTAGGATGCGCACTCACTTGTAACCTCTAAGCTGTAACTTCTTCCCAAAATTTTACTGGACACCATGTCCTATAAAATACATTGTGTATGGGGTTCATAGTACCAAGTCCGAACCCACTCATTGTATGTAATCGAACCAAATCGGTGTAGAATCTATGTGTTAGTATGTGAAAACCCCAAATGATGCCCCCCTCTTTGGGGGTGCATGTGACATCACTAATAGGAGAATGTGGCCCCAAAAGAGGACCAACCACATGTACTCTATAAATCTGCCTGCATGGGAAGGGAATGCACTTGCTAGAAACCAAGGCATGAAAAAAAGGATGGCTAGCCAAAAGGTGTTAGTATGAAAATGCATGCATGTAGAAAACAAGTGTAAAGTACACAAACGGTGTAAAAATTACCAAGCACAATAGTGTAAACATAAAAGAAGACATGTAAAAGCCGCACAAAGCGGGTCACAAACATGGGACATCACTCATGATGTTGCAAGACACACAAGTCCATCATGACCACAAACAACAAACAAGTGTGCACACCAAACATAGTGCGGGGACCGCATATAAAAGAAAACAATGGCGAGACAATGTAACAAATAAGTAAACAAGAAGTAACCATGGAAACATGTAATCCTAGAAAATAAGTGTTGTACATGGGACCCATTAAGAGGTTAGAGAAATAACCAATATGTCAAAGCGTGAATAACCAAGTAATGTAAAGTGCTAAGTACAAATGAAACAATAATACATGTGAGAATCAAATGTGGATGCCCCCAGCAACCAGTGTAGGAAGGGTAGAAGGCGAGCATCCATGTTGCATGTAAAAGATTTGTATCTGCGATCACAACTAAAAAAATATGTGAACGCGCATGTGTGGATGGTATAGATAATGACATATAAGAAATCAATCTAACATGTGTAGTAAAATGATATTGTAAAACACTAGTAAACAAGAGTAACTACCCCCAAGACAATGCAAGTATGTTGTGGATGGATGGAATGGAATTCAAGATGGAATGGTGGGAGCTACGTGCCTCCCTGAGTGAATGGAATTGTATGAAATGAGGTTTATTTTATTTTCCCCCTCGGCGTTAATAATGAACCATAAATAAGAGTGAGTCATCGGGAAATGGTTGAGTAGTGTGTGTTGTGTCTAATGAGTGTGATGAATGTGTAGGTGTAGTGGTAATATGCGATCTATAAATGACATTTGCGTGAACCCTATAGGCGAGGCGTATATCAAAACTTGATGAACGTATAAGTGATGATTTAGCCTAAGCATATATCACTATAAGATGAATAAATGAGTGATGATTTATCCCTAAGCATATATCACTACAAGATGAAATAAAGAAGTGGTGATGTAACCTAAGGTTTATACCACTACAAAATGATAAAATAGGTGATGATTTAGCCTAAAGCGTATGTCATTATCCTAGGATTTTTGCACGCATGATGAGTGTAAGGTCCATTTGATTTGTAACCCTTGGAAGTTGAGTATGGACCGAGGAACTAAAGTACATCATAGGGTAGTGAGTGTAGCGCGTAGAAGACAATGTAATATATGTAATGATAAAAGATGACCATGTGATGAAGAGAATATGTAAAAATGAGGTGTATAAAATACGATGGTAGGTATGTAGAATGCATAAAATTTAATGTATAACGCATAGTAAACACATGTAGGTAGATGAGTAATGTAGTATGTATGGATGAATGTAATGTTAGAGTCATATGTGATGAATACTAGTATAATATGTAGAAAATGACATGAAGACGTGCAGTGTATGATGTATGATATATGACTATGTATAGGATGTGAAGCAATATATGTAAATATCCTAATAGTGTATAATGCAAAACACGTGAGGTGAGGACTAGGATAATGTATGATGTATGAATGTGGAAATGGCACAATGTGGTAGACGAAAGTGGAGAATGTATGGTACATAATGTATGATGTCGCGTGATGTGTGACTAGATGTAGTATGTAATGCCTAGAGTGTAGTGTAGTAGTAATCCCTCAACAGTCAAGTGTGAACCCAAGCACAAAAGTGTGTCATCGTGTAATAGCACTAGAATGTATGATGAGTGTGACTACATTAAGACAATGTGGGGGTAAGATACGATATCCATGTGATGTATACCTATGTAAATATGTTAGAATGAAGGGGGATTATATGTTATGCCCCACGAGTGTGTGTAATCCTCTGGGTCAAAGTCATATGGATAAGAATTTGTGACTTGATAAGCAATAGTGTCTAGTTAATCATGCAATGAGCCATTAAGGCGTAATTTTTACATGCCCATAGTGTATTCCTCATCAGTGAAAGGAGGAAGTGGGTAGGCGTGTGCATACTAATTAGCGAGGGATAATTTTAGCGGCGAATATTCGTAATATGGCGAAAATTTCATTTTATGAAAATTTGAAAAGGTGAATTATTCGGAGTGGGTCGGTGTCCTGTTCGCCTAAAATATATAGTATATTTTTTCTGGGGGGTCGGCTTCGCCTTCATTTGAAAACATCTCCTATAAAAACCTAGCTGATTCGCTGGGTAGTATACCTCAAGTAGCTTAACAAATTACCAATACTGTGAAATTTTAACTCGCATACCCTTAAGCACCAGAGATTCAGATTACTGTTAGCCTGTGATTGTTGACGCGCGACAACAGCTGTACTGACGAGGAAGTGTTGACGCGTGACTTGGGCAGTGTTGACGCACGACAGAGGAAGTGTTGACGCGACATGGGCAGTGGTGACGCGCGACATGGGCAGTGGTGACGTGCGACATGTGCAGTGGTGACGCGCGACATGTGCAGTGGTGACGCGCGACATGGGTAGTGGTGACGCATGACATGTGCAGTGGTGACGCGCGACATGTGTAGTGGTGACGTGTGACATGGGCAGTGGTGACGCGCGACATGTGCAGTGGTGACGCTTGACATGTGCAGTGGTGATGCGCGACATGTGCAGTGGTGACGTGCGACATGTGCAGTGGTGACGCCTGGCGAACATGGGCGGTGGTGACGCGCGACATGGGCAGTGGTGACGCGTGACAGAGGAGGTGTTGATGCGTGACAAGGGTAGTGTTGACGCGCGACAGTATATTCAGACAGTGGACGCGCGACAGGAAATGGGTTGTTGACGCGAGACAAGTGCAGAGTTGACACGTGACAAAGACCTCAGACACGGAGATTTTTGATGAGAAAGCAGAGGTCGGAGAGGTGTAGATTCGCGCGATAGGGATTTTGCTATCGCACGTCAAAATGCAAGTGTGCCAGCGTCAACATACCTTAGTGACGCGACGACAACAACTTGATGACGCGGCGTCCGAGGTCTATTGACGCGTCGTCATCAGGTTGTTGTCGCGGCGTCACTAAGGTATGTTGACGCGCGTCATCATTTTCTTGGCGTGCGGCAAAGAAAATCCCTCCACGTCTGCCGACCTTCTGTCGCGCCACTTGACAATCAGGCAAAAATTTTTCATACAACCCCCAAAAAATTCACCTTCCCGCGAAACTAGTTCCGGGGATATTCGCCAGGTATTCTCCACCTCCGATTTCCAAGAGGTCTCTTAAAATGAACCCCTGCTAATGAGTGAGATTTTGTGAATAGCCAAGAAAAGAACTATTGCAGATAAAAGCACGACCGAAAGGCATAGGAAATGAAATGTCGTGTATGACTAGGATCTAATGTGCCTCCAATATAAGTAAGCCAAGATTCCCCTAATGTGAGTGGAGAAGAATGAGGGGTACGTGATAAATATACTAGAAGATGAAATACACACAAACCATAAATGGCATTAATATTGATAAAGCCATAGTAGAGATGAGGGTCATGAGTAGAAGGATGGAGATCCTCAAAGGTGAAACCAAGATGAGATAGACCATCATGGGAACATATAGTGACATCACATGTAGGATAAAATGGAATATGTTCCCAATATGAGTTATTTAAGAGTGTACACGTGAATGGTGGGCGTGCTTTGAAGTAGGCAATGTATGTGGAGGTGTATGTGATAGAGTGACATCCATAGATTAGACAAGCCCCTGACAAGGAATCATAACATTAGTAGTAGTCAGGTGGCATAGAAGAAATTGAATCTATCACACAAATAGTATCGTCAAGTGGTGGTAAGTGTGGTGGTTCTTCCCTAGGTTGGGCCTCATATGTAATATCGATGTGTGGAATAGGAAGATTAGTATTAGGATCCTGGTCGCAATATTGGAATGGATCACGGTCATGAAAAATAGTGTATTCAATGCTCTCATGTAATAATTTAACACAATTATGGATAGTAGAGGTGATAACTTGCATGACATGAAGCCATGGCCTACCAAGTAGATAGTTATAGGAAATTGGAAAATCAACAACAAAAAGACAATGTGGGTAGTTTTAGGAACAACAGTGATGGGTAATGTGATGTGACCAAAACATGGACGGATAGAACCATCATAAGCATGTAGTGAAACACTAGAGGGACTAATGTCATGAGCGGTAAGACCTAAAACTTCGAGAAATGACATAGGACACAAGTTAAGTTTAGATCCATTATCAATCAAAGTACGCTTAACAACGACATTATAAATACAAGAGATGATATGTAAAGGCGGGTCATTATCAAAAGTGTGAACATCAGAGGGAAGGTTAGACTTAAATACTATATGTGAGGAAAAGGTGTCGGAAAAGGCTCAATAAACCACGTCTGGGTGTATGTTAGCACGAATGCGAGTAGTAGCAAGAAATTGTTGGACTCTATGTAGTAAATTAGGATTATAAAACAAGTAATGATTGATTAAGATACTCATGGTGACTTAACCCTAGGAATGAAGAATATGGAAGCATGTATGATTGAGTTGGGTTCACCAAAATGATTAACTAAAAATGAACTAACTATGTAGCATGGGGATAGTTAATCTAAGCTATGAACAATTAAATAAAGTAGATAAATGCAATAAATAAGAATGTAAATGAGCTAAATAACTATGCAAAAGGAAATGCTAACCCTAATGTGCAATAAGGAAGAGGAAAGAACTCATCGATTTGATGAAGTCATGGAATTGTGTCACAGGTGTATTTGGAAAAATAAGGAGTAGGAATGTAACACCCGAAAATGGACGCACCAAAACCATGTTAAAGCTCCATCAATCACTTAAGAAAATTACGGGAATTGTTTTTTTAAATACTTATATTGCTTTTAATAATTTCTTATCCGTTAATACTATTCTTTACTAATTAATATTAATTTATTTTCATTCATTGCAAATTTAAAATCCCTTCCTTATATCCATATTGAACTTATTTAAGTAATTCCGTTATTTTTATTTACTTAGGCCCTATTAAAATTTATAAAGACATTTCCTAAGTTAAATTAAATCATATCTCACTAAGTAAATAACACCCATGCCACATGTTAATCTATTTAACTACACTTTTAACTTTAATTATTTTAACCCCTAAAATAATTTATTTATCTACCCCCATGCTCCACATTAGTTTATAAGTCACATTATTAAAATTTCATTTATTTATTTCTCTTAGATAATTTATTAAAAACATCCCCATGTACAACTTTAATTAAATTACCCATAATGAAGAGATAGACTACAACACAACTTAACCCACTAACACCCATGTATAGAATACCTAGGTGACCCCTTAATTAAATACCCATACACTTAATAAAATATAAATTCCCATCAAATAAGCTACAACTTAAAAGGTGTAGGATCTAATCTTCACCCTTGGATTAAACCAATAAGAGCCCTAGATTCTCGGTTTGACTAAAATCCCTAAACATCCTTATGTTTTCTTTTTATTGATAGTTTTCCTATTTTCTCTCATTTGCACATGTAGGGTTTTTTTCGGGTGAGAGAAGAGGATCGAGGCCATTGGAGTATATGGAAGCTATGGAGGAATTTTTTTGTATGCAAGATCTGCCATGGGAGGGTTTCTTCCTCCATTAACCCCACTATTTCATTTCCATATATATTTTTAAAAATAGTTTACTGAGAAAGCTTACGGTTAGGGTGTTATATTACCCTCATTTTATTTTGTTTTAGATTTGCTCATTCTAAGATCTCGTGTGTATATTTTTATATATGTTTTTGTGTATATATGCGTGTATATATATACATACACATACATACATACATACATTTTATGTTTATAAGTGTGCAAGGTAGGGTTTTATATATGCGGTTGAACTTAGTGGGGAAGTGCGGCCCCAAAGGAGGACTATGCATAGAGTATTGTGGGATAGATGGCCATAGACTTACCCACCCCTTAAAAAATATAACGGGGTGGGGTGGGCCATGCGACCCCCCACCTTAATCTCCTTTTTTTTGAAATAAATTCTTTTGTTCAATTAAAAATTCAAGCCGATTCCAATTTATTTTTGTAATTTTGTTTTAAATAAAGCAACACGATCTAATTCACAATAAACCTTTATTTATATAATGTTTTATTTATTAACATACATACATACATACATACATACATACATACATACATATATATATATATTCTTGGTCTAGTTTTTTTATAAGAGTTGCAAGTGGGAAATAAGACAAATTTCTTTCTTAATCAAAAGGAACTAATTGTACAATTTTTTTTGTAATATTGATTAAAGTATAGCAACCACGATAAAGTTCTACCACTTTGTACACCATTTAAAAAAAGGAAAATAAATGTAAACATCAACTAGATATATATGCTCCTTTTATAAATGTAAAGAATGATGAGCACGGGTTGAGGAAAAGCAAAACACATATTTCATTTTATTTCTAGTTCAAATAAGAACAATTTCCAATTTGTAAATAAAATGTACACTTGATTTAAGTTACAGATCTTAATGAGATACAACAATCAATAAAATGCAACATTCAAATGCCTCATTTCAAACATATACATTCCATGATTTGATAGTTCATTTCAGATTTGAACAACTCCTTTACAAAAAGCTTAAACTTAAAATACAAGTATACAAAATCCCTCCACTCAAAGGTGGAGACAACATGTTAAATCTTACAACAAACTCTCTCTTCTTTTGTCTCAAACACATATGTAACTTCATCCAAGATACCAACTTGCAACTCCTTTTTTTTTCTCCATCTTCAACACAATAGCAAAGGAAGGGAACATAGGCAACACTCACCTCCCAACCTTAATCCAATGATAAGGTGAATCTTACCTTCTCATTACCCCCAAGCACCAACAATGGAGAAATAAGGGTGTTTACAACTAGGGCAGCTTCACAAAATGGCTTCAACAACACATATACACATACAAGTATGAAACATTAAAGAAGTAATAACACTAAGAATAAAAAAATTCAACATATTAAAACCACATAGGCTCAAAAACTAAGCCAAAGGAGAAGGGAAATATGGTGGCCATCTCCTTATGCCTCCCAAGTGGGATAGGGATCCACCAAAACCTCCAAGTGCACTAACACAAAAAAAAAAAAAAACTCCTTATCTCTCCAATTTAAAGATGCAAAATGATATACTTTCCTTTTAACTCCACATAGGTGGATTATTGTATGAACGAAAATTAACACGTGACCTTCTTTTGCACCCGACCTCCCGAGGTCGTACATCAGACAACCAATGTGGAATGTGAATGGATGTGTGTGTGGATAGCATGGAAGCGATCAACAAGCTATTGAGGCAACCTAATGTCTTCAACACGCAATATCAGGATCTGTGAGTCTAAGGAAAAGAGAGCCTCTCTAACCTGAAGTGGTGTAATGGAACAGTCAGATAGAATGGCTACTCGGAGGCTCCAGTCAATATCGAGCTCCACCGAGATTCTGTCTACTTGGTTGTGGAACGTACAGAAATAGCTGCGGACACCTCGAATAAATTTCAAGACAAGGTCATGGAAGTGAGAAACAAGAGGCATATTGAAGCCACAAGGTCTATGGTAGGTTTTCTTGTCTAGTCCAGAAAGCCTTGGCCTAATCAGTTGTTATGTTCAACACGGAAAGTTGTGCAATAATGTCAGGTGGAAGCGGGGATGATCTAAATACTAATGCACATAAACTAGTGTCGATGTCGATTGGTCAACAGAGCTCGTTGGGTTGTGGGACCTAGGGATCACAACCGTGAACTCATGGAGGTTGTGGTCTGTATGGTCATGCGAGTGGCAAAGAGCCTACAACCAAGGGTGGTTACGCAATATCCTCTTTGGGGTGGTTCAAAATTGTAAGCCTGATTGGGTGTGATATTTAGGAGGTTAAGATGTTCAATCTTCTCGGAATACCTAGCAGGTGTTTTTAGAACAAGTAGGCGTAGGCCCGTATCAATGTCGGTTAACAACTCGATCCATTGGGTTGTGGGACCAATGGATCACAACCAAAAGTTTTCTCTTGTTGTGGACCTTGGATGGTCATGTAAGATGGAACTAATTTGATTTGTTAAAGCAAATTAACTATAAAAAAATCTAAATTATGCTTTTTTGGTATTTTCACGAGATATCCGAACAAAAAATGAATTAAACTAATCTAATGAGAGCAACTATTTTTTATCTTTTCTAGTATTTTAAACAATTCTTCTAATCTAATAAATGAAATCTAATACAAGTAATCAACCGGATGTAGTTAATTACTTGTGCAAGTATGTGAATCTAAATCTAAAACAACTAACTAATTCAATCAAAAAAACCTCAACCCTACCTCGAGGTAAGGAACAATAGCTTCTCGAAGCTATTGTACCCCACAACTTCCTCGATAATGTTGAAATCAAGCTTTCTAATTATTTTATCTATTTACAATTGCTTGAATAATCGAAATGAAAGGATTTTACTACTCTATTTGATATGGATTTGTAACGAATAAATTCAAAACTTGACAATTTGAACAAATGAAGCAAAACAAACAAATAATTCCAACCTGGATAAGCAAGAGCTTTGTAATCTAGTTGTATATATGCTTTTCCCCTCGGTTTATCCCTTCTTTCTCTCTATGTGTCCATATGAGTACAAGGAATTGGGAATGCAAAGGTAGCGGCGTGAGAAGGTGCTTGATAAATGGTAGCTTGAAGGAAATTCTGGTTACAGTGCAAGTGGAAGAGAGATAGCACAAGTGAATAGAGCTTGGCTATGCAATTTCCAGCAAGATTTTGGTAGCAATATTATGCAAGATACACAAAATTCTTAGGCCTTTTTGCTTGAATACAAGCATTGAATATATAGGAATTGGTGGGATGTGCCTTCATGCACAAGGCAGCCTTAGAGTGCCAAATCATTGGGTGAAGAGGCAGTCAAACTAATTAAATCTATTTAAAAATAGAAGAGGGAAGGAATACCATGCAATCAAGACTATTTTTAGGCAATTTGGTTCACAAACGCACCTTAGAATTCAAGTTAAGTGAAGCGTCACATGTTTAAATCACGTATGAAAGGTTCTAGAAAAATCATGCGGGATCGTTGCCCTACGTAGGGTGATGATTGCACAACCACCACCCTCCTGGCCTGGCGGCGGCCACAAAAAACGCTACCCTACATGGGTGGCGGTCCAAAACCTCTCCGCCAGGCGGGCGGTGGTTTTGAAACTTAAGGCCAAAACATGCATAGAAAAGAGTGGGAAGCTGGAAGAAAGCATGGAAAAACTAAGTAAATATGTCTAGGCTACAAATATACACTTTGTGAATGAGATTAGGAACTCAAACACCTTATGAAAGGACATGAATCATCATTGGGGACTTTTGTAATTGTTTTCTCGACAATGTAGCACATGTAATTTTGGGTGTGTACATATTTCCCCCTCAGAGAAGTGTCTTAGCCATGAAAAGGCATAAAATGTAAAGTTCGAGTATGACATTCTGAAATGGGGAGTTAGAAGCTATACCTGACACACCCATGTGTCAAAATGTCATCGTCCAAACTCCCACTACCTGCAAAACAAAAAGAAGACTCAAGTGTAGATAGATAAAATATCAAAAAATAAACACTAAATTAAAATGACAAGAGGACTTACCATTTGTGCGGGGATAAGAACTTACCTCTGCCAGTGCTCCAACCCTGCGAACATATGCACTCAAAACGAAGTTATAACAACATATATATTAAAACAAACCCAATTTTCAATTCATTTGTGCGTATTGACTTGGTGGTTTTTGAGCTATGGGCCCACTTGACCGTTTTTGACGTGAGTACAAATGAAGCATTCCTTACGACCTCGTGATCATGCCTCTGCAAATGGGAGAACGAGCTGCCACATGATCTAAGGTTGGTTTTTCTCATTTGTTTGTTTTTAAACCTAAAATGTCAAAAATGTCAAAATCTTTTCCTAGGAGGGGTTATTTTTAAAATTTCTTGTTTTAAATGAGTCTCTAGGGGGCGCCCATAGGATATTCTCTTATTTCACAAAAATGGTTGTTTTAGCATTTTTAGGAGCTTTCTAGGTCCATATAGCCGTAAACGAATCGGCTTCAGACCGCCGCCTTGTCGGGCAGCGGTTCCTCCTGAAACTTGCCGCTTATGCATGAGGCGGAGGTTCTAAACAGAATGCATAAAACTCATGCTAATTTTTTTTTTTTTGGATTCTCGATGTTTTTTTATGTTTTTGATGAGCTTGTCTCTTGAAATGTGGCACTAACTTGCTCTTTTTCTGTGTTTTGGAGCGATCGCATAGGGATGGCGAGAACTTATTCTCAAGTGTGCATGGAAACCTTACTAATCCCTTTAGGTAAGACACGAGCTGATCTTATCGAGGACACTTGACAATAATTAGCAGCCAATAGACACACCGACATGATTGCACCTATCTAGTGAGCAACAAAGATCATGACATTTCTCCGCACTCGTGGTTTCTGCGTGCCTGGATAGCTGAGAGATTGATGAGGTGGAGCCATTCTTGTAGTGAGACCACAACCATGTGGTTGGGGTCACGATCACTCCCACCATTCAACATTCTCGACATTGTAGGCTGCAGGAGTCCTGGATGCGCTTGTGCACCGTCTCGTGGATCCCACAGGGATTGATAGGCCATTGGACCTTTTATTTCTTGGTTGTCATTTTTTCGGGAATCTATATGATTTTTTTGTATATTTTGGGCCCATTGAAAGCGTTTTGACCACACCTAGTGCATGAGGGCATTGTATAAAAACTCAATTTATTATGATACATATACAAAGTCTTCTTTTGGTTCAATAATTTATTGTATCGAGTTGAATTCCTCTTGGATAACTTCATGTGTGTACCCTAGATGTTTACAACTTCAAGTTTTTTATACTTTTCGAATGTATGCGGTGGATATGAATGCTAACTGAGAATGATTTATTTTTATGTTTTGTAATGATGATATATGGCAATGCAAATATAGTGTAATGCTGAACTTCACTTTCTCTAAGCAATTTTTGATACTTCGTATTATTTTGGAAAAATGTGATGAAAGAGTGATATGATAATAGAATGAAATTTCCCCACTCCTAACTCCACGCAACCGGTAAGATGTGAGGGCTCAACACCAAGAGCCAGAAGGGGCACAAGTTATATAAATTTGTTGAATGGTAATGATGAGAGAAAGAAAAGGATTTGGCAAAAACCAAATTGAGAACCTACAACCTCATTCTACTCAAGTTTGCTACATAGTTTAAAATGTGAATTGCTTTCCATTTTATCTAGACTTAGATCCGTAGATGGAAACTTGGTTGACAAAATATGGTTTTGAGGTTTTAAAATCTTTTGGAATTTTGGACATCTAACTCACTTTGTTCGATTTATGATTTCACAACATTTGAATGAACCTCTTTTAACTTTCAAATTTGTCAAGAGACCCCTACACTTTGCTCAATGCTACCAATAAGAAGTATGGGCTCATCACCATGGAAATGGCATAGGCGAGTAAGGGAATTTATTTCCTTTCCTAACCATACGCCATTAGTAAGAGATGTAGGCTCAACACCAAAGGTTGGTAGGGAAAGAAATGTGTAAAATAAAAAATTTCTGTGGATTTTTATTTGACTTATTTATCTAGGAAAAATGTTTAGAATGTTATTATTTCCAAAGAGATGTATATGGGATAGATGTGACACCATGAAGCTTCTAGAATAGACCGTAGGAAAAGACACCTAATCTAGAAGAAACTACAAGTGGAACCAAGTATGTAGGCCTTGGTATGGTTACTGTCAAAGCTTGTCTTATCTTGTTTGAACTGATGAAATGATTCGAAAAAATTGATGATACTATGAGGATTTGAAGAGATATGATTTGAATGTTTTTTCGATATTTTCATAAGTTTTTAGGAATTGCTATAAGAATAATTCCCTTGATTACAAATTTACGAAATTAACCGATGAAGATGAAAATGCAATGCGGATGTAGTAATGTACATGTGGAAATGCAGGTGAATCATGTGTAATACCTCTTTAGGTGAAGAGAGTTGACAGATTCACTAAACTCCTAACCCTCTAGTGTATATAGGTGAAATGCCCCATTTTTATAGTCTTTTATTACTCAATATGGACCCAACCACCTGGGCCTGAATTTCCTTCCTTCGTTGGTCTTTTTTTCTATTCAAATTGTGAGTATTAAAACCAAATCTCCCTCATTAATTCCACGCTCGTAAACTTTCTTGTTATATTGTCGAGCCATTCGATCAACGTAAACACTATATCATTATTTGGCATTGAGCATAGCCTCATCAAGGCTTAATAATTGAAATATTTGCGCCTCTCGATAGGCTTCTTCTCCTAAAATTCCTTGTAATGAGATGCAAAGACTAGGTATTTTGACTTCGAGCAGTAAAATTGCTTCTACACCAAATACCAAATAAAAGAGGGCTTCCCCACGGTATTCTTATTGATGTTTGATAGGCCCATAAGGCTGGGTATAACTTTAAAGGCTAATCTTTCTTGTTCTCCTCGATAGTCTTAAGGAGGATGGATTTTAACATCTTATTTGTTGCCTCATCCTGCCCATTGGCCTTATGGTAATAGAGAGAAGTCGTGCGATGATTTATTTTGAATTTCTCACATAGTTCACATACTTCGTCGTTTTGAAATACATGTCATTATAAGAGATAATGACTTGTGGGAATTTGTACCTACAAATGATTTGGTTCGAGAGAATTTAGTGATTACACATCCAGTATTTGGTTGTAAGAGGCATGGCCTCTACCCACTTGGTCAAATATTTTATGGCTATGATTATGAAATTATGACCATCTATTGATGAGGGAGAGAACTTCCCTATCAAATATAGGCCCCACGTGGAAAATGGCCATGGTGTTGCAATTGGTTGCAAGGCTTGTGCCGATATATGGATCTCATGGGAGAACTCCTGGCATTTATGGCACTTGCACACAAAATCTACCACATCATGCTCTAACATGGGCCATAAGTAGCCCATTTGATGTATCTTTTGAGTAGTGGCGTGGCAGTCAAATTGACCTCCACATAATCCACTATGTGATTCATAAAGAATCTTCTTGGACTCTTCTTCGTCAACACATGTTAACAACATTCCATCAAATGCTCTACGATAGAGCACTGTTCCAAGATAACGACTTAGTGGCTATAACATGTAGCCATCTTCTTTGTTTCGATGTTTCCCCTTTAGGGTATTTATGGTTTATAATAAAATTAATGATATTGATATACCATGGACACTCGTAAATGGGAGGCTTGGTTTCAACAAAATACACACACTTATCGGGAAGTCCGTTTACTAGATTGCCACCATCTAATGGGTTATCAAATAACCAAGACGCAATGATTTATCCTTTAACAAACTTCGATTAAAAACGTTAGCTCAAACTCGTCCATCGAGCTATGAAGCGTCCAAATTTATAAGATAAGGACCCTTGTGTGAAAAATGTACGTAGATGATCCATTTTAACAATGACTCTTGTTTCTTGATTAAGCATGTAATGTCTTAAGAGATTTGTTGCGAAGACTATAGCAAGGCATTCCTTTTCTTCTTGTGTGTAATGTGTCTCACAATCAAGTAATGTTTGACTAATAAAATAGACTACAAGTTCTTGTTTATCATCATCCTCTTGAGCTAGCATGCAAGCTAATGAGACATCCATAGCTCATGAATATAGAATTAAGGGGCGATCTGACTTAGGTGGCATGAGTGTGGGAGGAGATAGTAAGAACCATTTGACCGAATCAAATGCCTCATTGCATTATTTTTTCTAATCAATGTAATAATCCTTTTTAATAAATTGTTGATCGGGTGAATAGCAAAGGTTAGATCAGGATAAACCTTCGGATTGCACTGAGTTTTCCAAGAAAATATTTGATGCCGGACTCGTCTAATGGTGGAATAATTTCGATCTTTTTCGAATCATATCCCTTGTGAATATATGATGTATCCCAATAGCTTGCCTCCCATTACACCAAATACACATTTCTCTGGATTTAGCATGACATCGTATTCGATTAAGCGAGAAAGGATGATATGAAGCACCTCGGGGTGATCGCAAAATTTTCTCGGCCTTATCCGGAAGATCATCCACGTAGATTCCACAATCTTATGGATAAGATAATGGAATATATAGGTCATCACCCATTGGTATGTGGCACCAAGGTGTTCTTAATTCTCGAACGACATGACAACGCAACAATATGTTCCCTAAGGAGTGATAAATGTAGTTTTAGTCCGATCTTCCTCATAGATTCTCGATCTGGTTATATCCGGAAAACCCATCCATAAGGGACAACAACTCATAACCAATTGTTGCATCAAAAATAACATCGATGGATCGGTAATGGGAAATCATCCTTGGGAAAATCCTTGTTGATATCCCGAAAGTCTATGCAAATCAGATTTTTCCGTTATTCTTGAGAACGAGAGAAGATAATAGATACGCATTGTGAATAGTCTAATAGGTTGATAAACCCCACTTGTAAGAGTTTCATCACCTCTTCTTTCACCACGAGGGCCACCTTTAACTTCATGGGTATTGACTTTTGTTTAATTGGCTTAGCATCTAGCTTAATGATGAGGTTATGAATCGCCACGTGTGGCGCGCATTCCGTCATTTCCTTGTTCTTTGAATGCAAAAGATTTTTCATGCTCCTTGAGGATTTGGGTGTGTATTTTTATTTCCTCTGGAGTTAGAGAGGATCCCAGCTTTAAGATTTTTGGTTCCTCCTCTATCTTGATGTTTATATCGATTGTCCCTTCAATTAAGGATGCGTTACCCTCTTCAAATTCAGGCGGGGTTGGAGTTAGTTCTAAGTATCCTTCCTCTTCCACCTCATATACCTTAAGAACTTCCATAGAGGAAGGTTCTATCATGGAATCTCCAAAGTAATAAGAAGAGTGTGGGATAAGAGAAAATATGATCTTATGATGAGCAGGATGCAAGTCTGTGTAAGCATTTAAATACCCTAGGATTGTTTCGTCATTTTCAGTGTAGTTTAAGGTGATAAGCTCATTCTCAACTTCTACATAAGCCATAATTGGGGTTGTTGATATCTTGTGAACCAAAGGTTTGACGTGGACCGAAACCGTAAAGCTAGTGTCTTCTAACTTGCTGCTTGGAGTAAAACGAGAAGCAAAAGTTGCTATAGAGTCAACAAGGAGGTTTTGCTCTCTGGGTATAGATTCGATTGAAATGAAATCAAAACCTTTACTTAAGTTGAGGACATAATTCTTATAGAGCTGTAGATGTTCGGCCCTAGTCTCATATACTTCAGATACTTGATTTACGACTAGTTATGAATCACCTAGCACCCTAATATTAAAAGCACCCATCCTTTTGGCTACAATGAGACCAAGAAGGAGAGCCTCATATTCTGCTCCATTGTTAGTGCATTCGAAATTCAATTTAAAGGTAAAGGGCATGACCCTTCCTTGAGGGTTGGTAAGTATCACACCTGCCCCAACACCAAAGCGACACTTTGCTCCATTGTAATTTAAGGTCTAATAGTCATTTGTGTAGACACCCTAATTTCACATCCGGCTTCAATCAATTAATTCCCCCACCTCATTTCCCACAAAAATACACTTCGAATTAATCAAATATAATTTGATTAATTATCCCTTCCAAATCCAAAAATGACCTAATCCTTACCACATGTCATTATTCTCCATGTTTTTCCAATATTGAATTAAAAATATAATTCAAATCCTCACCCATTCTTCGTGGCCCCCACTCACCTAATCTTGCCCACATTTTCAAACCACTCACCTAATCTTGCCCACATTTTCAAACCATGATTACTTAAATTACTTTAAGTTAATCACTTCCCCAGGCTATAAATATAGCCTTACCCCTCCCCTCAAAGGAACACACGGAGAATAAGCTTGAATGCCTTGTCTGAACTCTTGCATCCTTTGAGCAAAGAACATCCTTACCATCTCGTCCTAATGCCCAAATAGCCTCATCTTGAAGCATCCCAAATCCATAACCCCTTTATCCATTTGGTGTAAAGTAAGTAGATCTTATTGTAGGAAGGCCTTGCTCCGGTTTGAGAAAAGCACCTACATATCACGTAATCAGGGCTCATCCATGTTTCCTTGCCCATTTTGAGGTTTGCTATGGAATCGAAGGAGGAGGTATTATTGTTAGTGTTTTACTTCCTTGTTTAGTAGTGTATTTTTCATAGCTTACATTCTGGCACGCCCAATTACTTTTGATCTGTTACCATTGATTTCTCAATTAGTGGTGTTATCCATTCTTTGTTTATTATTGTTCGTTATTATCTCTTTTTCCGTGCCTTATGGCCTTCTTTGGTTAACCTTCACGTTGTGGGTAGCGTTTTTGTTGTGTGGTGTCTTGTGGTGTATCTGCAGGTTATAACAACAATGAAACTATGACGCTTGTCCTGTCTTTGATCTCCTCGGCACTTGGTGTTTATAATGGACATATGTCACCTAATCTTGATACTCATCCATGATAGAAATATTCACTCTTACTTTCGTGCAGAGGTTACATTTCAAATAGTTCTTAGTTCTGATTTTTCTATTCACTCGTAATCTGCAGAAACAAATGAACTAGTCATTAGCTTATCATCTTACTATCATGGGACAACCAATCCGGAAAATGCATTTATTTATTTACTTTTGCTAAAATAACTGCTTTGTAGGAAGTTAATCATTTTTCTTTCTTTCATTTTAGTTAATCATTTTGTGATCTAACTCTTTATTTTTATTTATTGTTCTTTTTAAACCTTGCTGTCAAAATTTTAGCTTCTTAGGTGAAGTACGAAGTCAGAAAATAAAATAAACTAGCTCCCAGGTGTTTTTCTCTCATGTTCACAATTTTCATTCAGAGTCTACTGTAGCCCATCTTCCTAAGCCATAACTTTTACTCCGAACTCAAATGAATTCATTTTTTTTTAAACGGAAAGTATTAAAAGATCTATGCAATGGAAAAATAAATTTTTAATTTAGACTTACAAAAAAAAATGGTTTCATTTCTTCTAACACTGTCTTTTTAACAAAAAAAAAAAAAAAATGTAGTTTTTTTTTTTTAATTTAATTTTAATTTTTTTTAACGTAACAACCTCACATGTATGCTCTTTCCACCCACTTTAAAAGTGATCTTGGAAATAAAAATGTGAGGCCACCTGACTCCGCAAAAATATATATATATATATATATATTTGCCTTACATTTCAATTTTCCACAACACTTCTAGGTAACGTTTTCACACTCTTCTTTCGTTGTTTTTATTTTTGTGAAAATAATCATTATCGCTATTTTGCAATCATGATTAATTGCAATAATTATTAACATTTAAAAAAAAATCTATTCCAATTGTATTCGTATGCTCTTTTCTTGCGCCTTCGAGCGATCTGGAAAATCAGAAACGGTCACAATTTTTTTTTTTCTTGTTCTAACATTGCAGGATCCTCTAGCTTTGTTTTCTAACTATCATTTCAATCATTATTTTACTTTGTCATATTATTAATATTTTTTTGGTCGTTGGTTGTGTATGCTCTTTTCCTGCGCCTTCGAGCGATCTGAAAATCAAAAACAACCACGATCACTTTTCTAACATTTCATTTGCTAGGATAACTACTAATTTGTTTTTGTAGGACCACATTCACTGGAATATTGTCAAAAAAAAACACAAAAACAAAAAAAATCCCACAAAATACCACCATTCAAAGAAAATTGTTGAAACCAAAAAAATTAGCACGCTCGGTACGTATCATTTTTTCGCCAAGTGATTTATTTCAAGTTGGAAAGAACCCTATGTTTAATCACTTCATCATTTTGTTTTTGCACATAGTAGAGGTGGATTTCATCACCACTAAAGCTACACCGGTGACGTGGACTTGACTACCACGCACCAACAACATTCACATCTGCATTGCACTTTGAGACATAGTCTCATCACAACATTTGGTATTTACCTCGCCCCTTGCTCTTCACTTACAGGTAATGTTGTCATGCGGCGCATGCGAGTCACGCCTAAATAGCTGTAAATAATAAAGCCTAGGCATCATCCTTGTAAATATTCGGGAGTTATAAGGACACCATACACATTCATCCCCCATCACCTTCCACCTTTTCACAAAACCTACCTTTTTGGATGTGGTGATTCACTCTGAAGCAGAAAGTAAGAATTGGTGAGTCTCCTCCAGTACTCTAAGGGTTCCCCTGTACCAATTTTGTCCCCATAGAATTAGGTATATCAGACTAGGGTATATCGGAGGACGCATCTTTTTGGAGTGATAAGAGCCTGCATCCATCATTTCACAACATACTTGTATGATTGCATTAAACAATGATCATTCCCGAAGGATCTACCTCTTAAGCCAAAACAATTTGATACACATGACTGCTTGTTGTTTGTAAACAAAATAGTTTAGCATTGTTTTTATCATAAAACTTGGCTGATATCAATGTGTTTATTGTAAAATTCAAATCCTAGTTGTGTTCCACAACACCATTTCTCGACCGATTCAATACCAAGAAAAACGTTCAAGCAATCCCACAACAAAGATCAAAACATCACACCAATTTCATTAGCCTTTACTTCAACCAACAAAAATCCACCATAGCTTGTTTTTAGCTATATCCAATAGATATTGAGTGACTTGCATTCACTCCTTATCTCATCAATTGTCAAAACATCTTTCATAGCTTGTTTCAAGCTATATCAAACTGACATTGGGTGACTTGTTTGAGTTCACTCATTATTTCATCAATTGTCGAGTTTATCAAAATCGCATCCACAAAAATCCCTTTAGAGCTCATTTTGAGTTCACAACTGTGTTGAGTCACTTGTTTGAGTTACTCTTCCTATCAACAATCCAGAGCTTGTTTAAGCCAAACCAATCAACATATTCATCATAGCTTGTTTGAGCTATATCCCACTTGTATCGAGTACCTTGTTTGAGTGTACTCCTTACATTTTCATCTGCTAAGCTTTTAAGCCAAACCAATCAACATATTCATCATAGCTTGTTTGAGCTATATCCCACTTGTATCGAGTACCTTGTTTGAGTGTACTCCTTACATTGTCGCATGTTAAGCTTGTTTAAGCCAAATCTAAACCATTTTCATTATATCTTGTTTGAGCTATCACATATTTATTTTGAGTAGCTTGTTCAAGCTTACTCCTTATAGCCTTACTTGTTCTTACTTGAGCCAAAAAAAAGATCACAATAAATAGGTTGAGTTCTTCATTACACCTTTCTTCGTTTTCCCTCTCTTTCAAACATGATGAATTCACGAAAAACATCACGTAATGAGCTATTAGAACAAATTAATAAGATGACAACACAACTCTCTCAAATGGCTGCCCAAATTAGTGAACGATCACCCAAAAATCCAATCATACAACCTAACGAAGACATCACTTCACGTAAAGTCAAACGTCAGTTTACACCCCTTGGAGAAAGTCTCTCTAGTGTTTTTCATCAACTAAAAGAGGCTAAACTGATAAGATATCCAATTACAAAACCCTTTTCAAGGGGAATCTAAGCCATGTTGGTATAAACCTAACACATATTGTGATTTTCATCGCATTGATGGTCATCACACAGATAAATGTGTGCGATTTAAGAATTACGTCCAAGACTTAATTGACGATGATGTCATCTCTATAGAGCTTGATGACAACGCTCTTGCAACCAACGACACATCCAATACCACAACTTTTAATGAAGATTTGACTACTATTGAAACTCCTATACATACTGAAATTCCACAAGATCACGACGACAAACGTCAAGACTCTCTAATTCCAAACCAATCCATATCTTCTTCAAATTTTCTTCCATTAGTTCAAACATACATTAAACCTGTTTTGGACAACAACATTCTTCCAACATCTACTGAGAGCTTGACCTTGATTCAAGACTCTCTTTCAACCCAAATAGACATTGAACCTATTTTGGAAAATAACGTTCTTCCAACATGTAATGAGATCTTCCACATCACTTCAAGACTCCTTCAAGACTTTTTCAACCCTTGATATAACTATAGACACTACAAAAGAGAGTCCATCATCAAACACCGTATTGAGCTTGATTCTATTATTCCTATGCCTAACATCTCTAGCCTTGTTGTTGAAACACAACCACATCAAAGTTTGGACACTTGTGACAATGCAACCTTTCATGTCCATTATGCTTTCAATGATCATCTTGCAGGAATCTCTTCACCAATGATTCCCACTTGTCAAGACTTCTACGTGCATACATTCTACAAGGTACGTATACCCAGGAATATCCTTACGCAACCTTTTCCATCTTTAATTTTGAATCTATCATCAAATCAATTAATTAATGGACAAACAGAAGCAACAAATCAAACAATGCAAACTGAAGCCACTCCCTTCTCCCTTGTTTATGGTGGGGAAGCTATTTTACATGTCAAGGTTGAATTCCCATCCTTTAGAATATCCCTCAAAGACGTAATCAATAAATATTATTATCAACATTCACGCCTTAATGAACTCGAGCTTCTTGACGAAAAATGACTTAATGCCCTAGATCATCTTCAAGTCTATCAAAATCAGCTACGACGTAACTACCATAAAAATTCAAACATAGAAAATTTAAGATCAATGATCTCATTCTCAACAAAAATCGAAAGAACATACCCAAAGAACGAGACAAACAAGACAAATTTGAGCCCAATGGGTTAGGGACCTATCTAATTATAGATAATTTTGGCTTTGGAGCTTATAAATTGGCCATTGACATAAGCCAAGTCCTTGACGAACCCATGAATGCAATTCATCTAAAGAAAATTTATTCCTGAGGTGATTCTATTCCAGGAGACAACGACTTGTACATTGTTCCTTCTATCTTACTTATCTTCGAATAATTTAACTGTTATTCTTTTCCATTGGTAGATATTTTCATTATCAAAATCACATCTTCATATTTATCATCATGAGACAAGTGCTAATATAGATCCTATTAAGTTTTGTGAGCATCATACTTCTTATAATATCTCCCATCTTTAGTCGCTTTCACCTATGGTCATACCTAGAAGCTTCTTGATGGTAATATATCCCTTTCAAAAAAATTCTCTCTTTCATAATAAAGCTTTGAACTTCTGTACCCGGTTCGTTTGATCATCCATCTCAGTCTTCGGTGTTGAACCCTCGCGTCCTACTAGTCATGTGGGGCTGAGATTGGGGGCATTCGTTCCTTCCCAAATAAACAACACTATTGTAACATTCAACAAATTCAATAATCCATTGTCACACCTTTCGTCCTTCACAGTCTTTGGTGTTGAGCCCACACTTCTTACTGGTAGTGTGAGACTGAGAATGGAGGGAGGTTCCTTACTCGCCTACGTCTTTTCTTTCGTGATAAACTCTTCCTCTTCTTTTGGTGGCATGGGGCAAAGCGTAGAGGGTCATTCACAAAAGCATAAAAATATGGCAAAAACATTCAAAAATCAAAAACAAAAATAAAAACATTCAATAAAACTTACTCACCTATGTTTTGCCTTTGGTGATGAGCCCTTGCTTCTTACTAGTAGCATGGGCAAGGCATCGGGAGTTATCTCAAGAAAACAAAATCTTATCCATCTAAAAGTGCTTACAATTATAAAATCCCTAAAGAAGTAATTTAGATGCCTAAGTGAAGAGAGAACTATCCCTTCACCTCATATCTTACCAATCAGTAAGCCACGTAACTGTCCAAGTCTAGCACATGACCTATAAAGTGAAAGTCATTTTGAAAATGGTTCAGTGACCTTAAGAAGAATTGAGTCACAATTTCCCAAAGGGATTTTTATTAACACTTGTCTCTATACTCATTATCTACATCATGCATCCTTCTTGATTCTCGGTGATAAGCCCTCACATCTTCTAGTTATGTGAAATCAAAATGGAGTTAAATTCTTTCCATCATATCATCACCAACATATCCTGCCAATGGAATGAGAATTTTTGTATTATTCGAGCATAAGTTACCACGAGGAACACGATACATACACATGATATCCTAGTTTATCACCTCTCAAAATAAATTTGCATTCTGGTCCACAAAATTTGCCAAAACATATAAAAATCCAAAAATACAAAAAAAATTCCAAAAATCCAAAAACATTAGAAAATTCAAAATCTAAAAATCCAAAGAAATAAAAAAAAATTTAGAAAATCCAAAAATCCAAAAAAAAACATTAGAAAATCTCTAAAAAAATCCAAAAACATTAGAAAATCCAAAAATCCAAAAATCCAAAAAACATTAGAAAATCCAAAATCTAAAAATCAAAAAAAAAATATCCAAAAATCTCCAAAATCTCCAAAAACATTAGCAAATCTCTAAAAATATAAATATATACAAAAACATTTGAATTTTTTTTCAAAATTCCAAAAACATCCACAAAATTTAAAAATTCTAAAAAATTGTAAATTCCACAAAATCTTAAAAATAATCAACACAATTCATCCTTTGAACTATTATCCCCAACAAATGATCCAACCACCTTATGACTATCAAATTCAAACCACTTCTCCTCGCATGAATCCTCACTTGGGGAAAATCCGGCTCTCATTGTTTCCTTGTTTGAGGACACTGACCCATCCTTGTACCACCTATCTGGGGCACATCCAATCAATCATCACTGTGGAACACGTTAGGGACATGTTTATTGGTTCTTGTGTTGCATTATTAGTTACAAGTCATTCATTTCTTTTTGTATCTTGATATGTTACAGGGGGCATCTTGATTTTATGTATCCCGGTGTTCTCTCTAATATAATTATGTTATATGATTGCATATCGTATTGGGGCATCATATTTTTTTGATGGCCTTTGTCTATGCTCTTCCACTTGCATATTGTCAGATGGGGCATCAAACCTTTTTGATGGCCTATGTTATCACACATCACATACTATTACAGTCTAGTCATCTTGATCTTTTATATCACGATGCATCATGTTATGTGCTATATTAAAATTAAGATGCTTTTCGTCACGTGAGTATCTTCCTGCATGATCAAAATATTACTTTGCACCCATCCATTCACCCGTACTAACACATTCCCACAGTTTGGGAATCCTACTTGATCACCTTTGCAGTTTGTGAATCCTACTTGAAGATCTTTCTCAAGTGGCATTCACTATTTAGCAGCACCTCCTCCCCCACCATAGTCCCCATATATTTGATCCATTCATCCTCGCTCCTCATTTCTACTCCTCCACCACTTATCCCCACATTACCCTTCTCACCATTCATGTCCCCTCTCACCCATTTATATTCTTTCCTTTCACTCTTCTGTTTCCCGCTTGACAATCTTACTTAATAACCCCTTCTATGTGGGACCCTCGGTAGAGGTATACCCTCTCCCTAAGATCTTCCCATGTAGAAGCTTCTCGCCATCTCTCCTCTCATCCAACAACACTCACCACCACACACATCTTTCCACTCCACCTCTTCTGATTCTAATTCTCGCATCATTACTCTCACCACGAGGGCATCCCAATTAAGGATTCCCCTCACACTCTCCCTCTATCACATATATTCCTCCATCCATTCATGTTACACTCCTTTGTTTCCTTTCTTCCTTGTTATCACCTCATCTCCCTCCTCTTCCACTCTGGCATACATCACTCACTCTTCTCTCATCCTTCTTTGAATTCATCTTCTTCCTGGTCATCCTACTTACCCACTCTCATAGTATGGTAAATTCACTTGAGGGTTCCCCTTCAGTCCATTTTGTCATACCCTCTTCCCACCAACTTTATCATCATTCTTCTTCTTCTTCAGCTTGGCGATCCTACTTAACCATCCTATGGCAATCTTACTTAAGAGTCCCTCTTAAGGTTGATTTTCCCTATGGCCTTCCCCATCCCATCATATTTCCCCCATATTATTTCTCCAACCTCTCATCGCGATCATCTTCTTCAAACAACCATTCCACCCATGTATCCAATACAATTTTCTTTCTCTTATCACTATCGAGTCCCTTATTTAACCACTCTACGGCATGGCGATCTCACTTAAGAGTCCCTCTTAAGGATGATCTATCTTCTTGCCTTTCCCCATCACTCCACATTCTCACCATCCACATTTTCTCTTCATTCCCCATCACCACACCCTCTTACCACTGCTATCACCATCTTCAGCTCGATCTTACTTAACCACTCCTGCGGCATGGCGATCTCACTTAAGAGTCCCTCTTAAGGAGGATCTGTCTTCTTTCCTTTCCCCATCACTCCACATCCTCATCCTTCACTTTTTCTCGGCATTCCCCATTATCACATCCTCTCACCTCCTCTTCCATTATCGCAAACACCACTTCTACTTTCCCACTTGTCATCTCCAAGTGTCGCCACTCACTTGGCAATCTTACTTAACCACTTTCGCGCATGATACGCTTTCACTTAAAGGTTCTCCTTAAGTCAAACTCGTCGCTCTACTTCTCCCTTACCTCATTATTTGTTCACTCTATTGATCACTTCTTCCACCCAATTTCTCCTACCAACCACATTTTCCTCCTACCATTATCCTTTCTCCACCTATCTCCCCATAACATACATCTAATATCTTTCCTATCATCATGTTATTTTCCCCCATTTTTCACTTCTTGATCCATTAACCTTCATATGGTCTCTTCCCATTCTCATCCTGTCTTGTTTCTTCCTCATCTCCTCGTTCATCCTCATCCTCTGCATCCTCTCCTTGCCTTCACCTTGTCCCAACCGATCACCCACATATTCTTTCCAATTCATCTTTTGTTCCCGCGCTAATAATTGTTAGTGGACTTTCCCTAAAAATCATCAATCCTCATTCCACACGGCCTTGTTCACTCCCTTGACCTTCTCCATTTTCTTTTCATTCCTTCCTTCCTCTGGGCCCACCACTCATTGTCAGTGGGATTTCCCTAACGTCCCTTTGTTGGCGTTACCCTTTCCATTCCTCGTTTCCTTTCCCCCTTTCTTCATTTTTTCTCTCATTCTTTCCCACCACTCATTGTTAGTGGACTTCCCTAACGTCCCTCACTGACATTGCCTCTTCTATCCCCCATTCTCTTTTCTCTCCCATCCTTTTCTCCCACTCCCACCCTTTCTTGTCACTTCTTCCCTACCTCTCCATCTTCCCTTTTCCCTCTTCAATATCTTTACTATCTTCATCATACATCCTTTGTCTATTGTCTCATAATCCTCGTATCCTCATTTCATGCATCTCCGCATTTTTCAATCTGTGTCATTCCTCCCTATTTCTTCTCTTTACATTCCTTATATTGCTCAATCTACTCTTATTATCCCCATTTTGTATTCCCTTCCTTCTACATCATTTTCTCTATTATCCTCTTCTCTCTCCCACCCCTCGTCTTATTTCACTTCCTCTATATCATCTTCTTCCCCTTTTTCCCCACATTTCCTTCTTATTTCCCCATCGATAACCTGACTCTTCAACATTGTCCCATCTTTTTTATCATCCCACCCTCCACATGCATCTCCATGTGGTCTGTTCCATCTTCTTTGCCTTGGTCTTCCTCACAAGGACCTGGTTCCTTCAATCTTCTCCCTGTATTCGCTATGTCCTCCTTTCCTCCCTCATCATTTTCATGTTTCTTCTGACCACCCCTCCTTTTCTCTACCACCCCTACCTTTTCTTTTATTCTGTACCTATTTCTCTTATTTCCTCAGATATTTTCCACACCTTCCTGGTCCCTCATAGTTTCTTTCTTTTCTCCATTCTACCTCCTCTTTCATCTTCTTTAAATTCTTCATCATCCTCATCCCCTTCATTTTTCCATCCTTCTCTCCATTTTTCTTGTTTTTACCCCCTACTCCCACCTCGTCTTCTCCTTCTTATTTATCTTTCCCCATTCCCCATACCCTTGTCTTCTTCATCTTCTACTTCTACCGTTTCTTGCTTTTCTCAGCTCTATCATCTCTTTTGTTTTTCCACCTCTTTATTATATCTGATTGCTTCCTTCATAGGGCACATCTCTCTCTATTTCCTAATTTCACCTCTATGCTCTATCATTTTCTTTTTTCTTCTTGTTTTCCATTCATCATTCCCTTCTTCCCCTATCATCCCTTTCTCTTATTTTCTTCTCCCTCTTTCATTCACCTTTCTTACTCTTCTCATAATCAACCACCACTCATGTCCATTCCCTTTTCTTTTTCCCATTGCATCATTCCACACACCCTCACACCTAGCAATCAAGGCCGATTGAATCCTTTCTCCATTTGTGCCGTGCGGTCATTCCATTCTCTTACACCACATTCTCCTCCTCTCTCACAGAACTAATCTCTCCTCCTTTCGAGAGATCTGTCATCTATTCCATCCTCATCATCCCTCTCGAGGGGGCATCATCACATATATCCATCATCACATCTTCTCATGACATTTTTGTCTTGGAGGATACCATGACATTCACACCAAACATTCGCTCTAAATTTTTGTCAGGAAAAATAGATTGAATTCTTCCCCCATTCTTACAAGCAAAATTTTGTTCTACTACATATTCATCCACCTTGTATACTTTCTTTGAAAGGATACTACTTTCATAATACCCTTCCAAAGAGGGGCAAATGTAGACACCCTAATTTCACATCCATCTTCAATCAATTAATTCCCCCACCTCTTTTTCCACAAAAATACACTTCAAATTAATCAAATATAATTTGATTAATTATCCCTTCCAAATCTAAAAATGACTTAATCCTTACCACATGTCATTATTCTCCATGTTTTTCCAATATTGAATTAAAAATATAATTCAAATCCTCACCCATTCTTCATGGCCCCACTCACCTAATCTTGCCCACATTTTCAAACCATGATTACTTAAATTACTTTAAGTTAATCACTTCCCCAGCTATAAATACAATCTTACCCCTCCTCTACACATGAGAATAAGAGAATTCCTTGTTTGAACTCTTGCATCCTTTGAGAAAAGAGCATCCTTACCATCTCGTCCTAATGCCCAAATAGCCTCATCTTGAAGCATCCCAAATCCATAACCCCTTTTTCCATTTAAGTGCAAAGTAAGTAGATCTTGTTGCAGGAAGGCCTTGCTCGGTTTGAGAAAAGCACCTACATATCACGCAATCAAGGCTCATCCATGTTTCCTTTCCCATTCTAAGGTTTGCTATGGAATCGCGAAGGAGGAGGTATTATTGTTAGTGTTTTACTTCCTTGTTTAGTAGTGTATTTTTCTTCTTGAAACAAATCGAAGGAATAACCTTCATGAAGTGTATCTAAGGATGACCGAGAATCATATTGTAGTTAGTTTCCTCATCTATAATGTGTAATTCTATGAGAAGTTTTTTTGGGTCCTAGGGTGACCGGAAGCACTATGGTTCTAATTGACATTTCCTTAAGGCTATCATAACCCCTCAGCATGTTTCTAGTTGAAGAGAAATTAGTTTCTCCATAACCTAACTTCTGGAGAAAAGAAAAGGGGACAATGTTAACCGCTACCCCATCATCAATCATCATGTGTTTTACATAATTATTGTAAATCCAGACTTGTAAATACAAATTTGGGTCACCTCTTCGCACTATCTCAACTTCAGGGCATCTTACTCGATATCGAATACAAATATGACATCTCTTTCATGTTGCCCAAGAGGATAGAAGTCAAAGTCTACATTGTTTATCTCGTGCCTCCCAGAGGAGGAGTGACATTGACTAAGTGTCCTAGACCCAGATTTCCAATAAAGAAGATCTATGAACGGAGGATTTTTTCAACAAGTCCAAGAAGGAAATGTGGGAAAGGGTCTTCGTCAAACCATTAATCAAGTCTTATGCTCCTACAAGTTTGGGAAAGCATTTGTTGTATGTCATATGATATTGATGGGTACATAGGTATCAAATGCAATGAATAATCCTTAGTTCTTGTGGCAACATTAATTTGAGGTTCAAGTGTCCAATTCTACCCATCCCACAATTTTTGTTTGTTGCCATCCATCCAAAGGAGGTGATATCTTTGAGTTTGACGGCCGAGGCTTCATGATTGTTGGTTCCTATTGTCAACACATTTGTTTGAACCATTGGGATCTAGTCTACTGCCTTTTGGGCATGTAGGGAGAGGATTGCTAAAGATCCTAAGTGGCATGTTCTATGGGGATATCGGTCTCGTGTAATTGTTCAGTCGTTGATGTTAGGTTTTCCAAAAAAATTCAACAAATAGTTGTATTTGATCTTCCTAAAATGTTGTATAATTTTTTACAATCGTGCCATGTTCTTGCGCCATGGCCTCGAACCACTGGGAAACCACCGTATAAATTGGGATCGTAATCCCGAGGTCTTTGGTTTACACATTGTTGTGGTATGAGATTAGGGTTGTTGAAGTTGAATTTTGGGGCCCATTTCCCTTGATTTTGAAATTGGTTTGAGTACCCACTGCAGTTCTTGGCTAAGACTTGGGGCCCGCATTCGAGAAAGGGTTTCGCATGTTGTTTCTATTGTTGTTGTTGAGGACGATTAAAGTCCACAACATTGACTGAAGGTGAAAATTTATTGTTTATTTGGTTATTGCCATTCATATTTTTGTTGTTTTTGGTAGTGTTTGCATTGGGAGAGCTAACAACATTTGGCTTCTTACCCTGATCGGTGACACCATCAGTTGTAACTCCACGATTCTTGTTGAGGACTTTTGGTCCCTAATTATCGCTTCATGTTTTTGGGGTAATTGCATTACCTTAGTTAGAGTGACCAATCTCCTTTTTTTCCATAGTTTTGTGACCACTATCTATATCTTCCTGATCAATTCGGAGAGCACCCTCCAATACTTCTTCATAGCTCCTTAGCGGGAACTTTTGGAATTCTTCCTTTGTTTCCTTATTAAGGGAGTGAAGGAATAGATCGTAGAGCTCCGTCTAATCCATGTTTGGAGAACTTGCAGAGGAATAGAGGACCTGCTACCATATTTGGATGAAATGGGCAACAAATTCATTGTGCTCTTGTTTGATGTGAAGGAATTCTCTGATTCCTGTCCTTAGAAGTTTGTTCATATCAAAAGCCTTGATAAAATCTAACACAATTTTCTTGAAGGAATGTATCGAAGCCTTCGGTATCCTATAATACCAATCGAGAGTGATACCTTCTAAGGTCTTAGGGAATATTTTGTGACAACTGCATCCCATGGGAGCAACTCTCGAATGGTAGTTGCGTAGGCCTTAATGTGTGCATTAGGATCACCCTCCCTTTGAATTTTGAAGATCTGGAAAGGGTCTCGGGAGCATGATAGTTTGTATGGAGAATTTGAGAGGCTCCTTAAGGTATTTAGAATAGGTCCCATTGCGTATGTCTCAACCATTGAAGATCCTTGTTGGGAGGTGGAGGTTGCATCGGTTGTTGAAATGGTGCAGCGTATACATTTGTTGGGGCATAAGGCATCCCATGTGGCTGACCATATGGACTTGGGTAAGTGTACATATCCCCTTGTGGTGATTTAGAATACATGTGTATGTAATGGGTTTGACCGCTTTGATATGGATTTGAAGGCACAAAGCCAGGGAATGTTGCATTTCCAAATGGCATGGTGTTTGAGAACACACTTCCGATCGGTGCCTATCAGGTATCCGTATGTGGTGTAAGGGCATCCCCAAGGTGACCATCCTAGTTAGAATATCCTGGGGCTAGGAGCACTCATGTAAACAAGAGGAGTCTCGCCAAGAGGTACTTGTCCATAGTTATGCGGATAACAAGAAAATCTTGCTTGCTCGACATATGAATTTTGAGTGTTTTGGGAAAGTTCTAATTCTTTGACTTTGTCCACTAACACCGAGATGATGTCACCTATTGATGGGATGGTTTTTTGCTTCGGTGTTTGTTTTTGAACTTTTGGTGGTTGTTGAGGAGTGTGATATCCTACTATAAATTGTTCATTGTTATATCACCCCTCGTTAGAAATGTTTTTTGCTATCATAGGGGTAGTGTTATTGTCTTGGATCAAGACAATGACATGTCCTCAAACCTATCAAAAGCTTGATTTATGTTCTCCGAAGAATTGTTCACTACTTGTGTATTGTGTTAAATACTCCTCATCTAGAGGTGGGAGTTGGTCAGACTGCATACTAATGGGTTGTTTGAACAAAACCCAAGGAGATGAACCTGTCTCTCTGGTAAAATTCATGTTGTTAGAGCTTGAGAGCTCGTGTGGTCAGTGTCAATGTGATTTGATAAATTTCCTCAATCCTTATCAAGGAACCAACATTGCCCCCGAGGAAGATAATTTTTAGCATGAACCGTTTAATAATTATCTCGCCCATGTTGAAAGTGAGGGTGACTATTGTTTTCTACCCGTTTGATAGTTATACGCATCAAAACCCAAGATGGGTCGGTCATATTCATCATATCCCAAAATATTTGGGGGTATAAGAATACCCAGCGAATAATGGGAAAGAGGAAGATGGACGAAGAAAATGGATATGAAAAGAGACTAGCTCTTCACGTCGGGTTCACCAATTTGTATGAAATAAAATCAACATGTGACCTTCTTTTCACACCCGACCTCCCGAGGTCGAGGTCGTGCCAGATAACCTGTGGAATGTGAATGGATGTGTGTGTGGATAGCATGGAAATAATTAATAATCTATTGAGGAAACCTAATGTCTCCAACACGTAATATCGTGGATCTCGCGAGTCTAAGGCAAATAGAACCTCTCTAACTCAAGTGGTGTGATGGAACAAGGTAAGATAGAATGATTACTCAGAGGCTCCAGTCAATATTGAGATCCTTTAAGATTCTTTCTACTGGTTGTGGAATGCATGGGAAATAGTCTGACGCGCCTCAAATAGATTTCCATACAATGTCATGGAAGTGAGAAATGAGAGGCGCAAAGAAAGCCACAAGGTCTATGGTAGGTTTTCCGGTCTAGTTCGTAAATCCTTGGCTTGGTCGGCTGCTATGTTTAGCACGGAAGTCAGTGCAATAATGTCGGGTGGAAGAAGGGATGATCTAAAGAATAATGCACGTAAACCAAAGTCGATGTCTAATTGGTCAACGTGCTCATTGGGTTATGGTACCTACGGATCAAAACCGTGAACTTGTGGAGGTTATGGTTTGTGTATGGTCATACGAGTGGAAAAGAGCCTACAACCAAGGGTGGTTAGACAATATCCTCTCGGGGCGGTCAAGAAATCATAAGCTTGATTGGGCTGCACTATTTAGGATGTTAAGTTGTTCAATCTTCTCGTAATACCTAGCAGGTGTTTTTAGAACAAGTAGGCGTAGGCCCGTATCAATGTTGGTTAACAACTCTAGTCCGATGGGTCAGGGGACCAATGGATCATAATTGAAAGTTTTCTCTTTTGTGGACCTTGGATGGCCATGTAAGATGGAGCTGATTTGATTTGTTAAAGTAAACCAACTATCAACAAAAATCTAAACTATGTTTTTTTATTTTCACAATATATCTGAAAAAACAACGAATTAAACTAATCTAATGAAAGCAACTATTTTTTTTATCTTTTATGGTATTTTAAATAATGTTTCTAATATAATAAATGAAATCTAATACAAGTAATCAACTAGATATATTTGATTACTTGTGCAAGTATGCGAATCTAAATCTAAAACAACTAACTAATTCAATCAAAACCCTCAACCCTACCTCAGAGGTAAGGAATAAATCACAGCTTCTCAAAATCTATTGCTCCCACAACTTCCCCAATAATGTTGAAGAAAGCTTTCTAATCATTTGACCTATTTGAAATTGCTTGGATAATTTAAATGAAAGGATTTTACTACTCTATTTGATATGGATTTGTAGAATTAATAAATTCAAAACTTGACAATTTGAACAAATGAAGCAAAACAAACAAATAATTCTAGGCTAGATAAGCAAGAGCTTTGGAAAATCTAGTTGTATATGTGTCCCCTCATTTTATCCTTTTTTCTCTATGTATCCATATGATTCCAAGGAATTGGGTATGCAAAGGCAGCAACAGGATAAGCCACTTGAGCAATGGCATCTTGAAGGAAAATATGGTTACAATGTAAGTGGAAGAGAGATAACACAAGTGAATAGAGCTTGGCTATGCAATTTCCAACAGGATTGTGGCATCAATACTATACAAGATACACAATTCTCGTGGCTTTTCTTGAATACAAGCATTGAGTATATAGGAATTGGTGATGTGCCTTCATGCACAAGGCAGCCTTAGAGTTCCAAATCATTAGGTGAAGGGGCAATTTAAACAAATTAAATCTATTTAAAAATAGAAGAGGGAAGGAATACCATGCAATCAAGACTATTTTTAGGCAATTTGGTTCACAAACACACCTTGGAAGTCAAGTTAAGTGAAGTGTCGTGTGTTTAAATCATGCATGAAAGGTTATGGAAAAATCATGCGCAGAGCACCGCCTACGTAGGTTAACGATCACAGACCGTTGCCTTGTCCCGAGCGGCAATCACAAAACCTCTGCTCTTCCTAGGTGGCGGTCACAAAACCGCCGCCTGTGTAGGCAGGGTTTTGACACCAAGGCCAAAACATTCCACGTAAAATAGCGAAAGTGGAAGAAAGTGTGGAAAAGATAAGTAAAGATTTCTAGGCTACAAATATACATTGTGAATAAGATTAGAAACTCGAACACCTTCTGAAAGGACATGAATCATCATTGGGGACTTTTGTAACCATTTTCTGACAATGTAGCACATGTAATTTTGGGAGCGTATAATTACCCTTCCCACACTCCCTCCACAAAATCCTCATACACTCCTTTTTACCTCCACAAATGGCCCCATTTTCCTCTCCCTACACCATCTCTATGGCCAAATCTACCCAATCCCTTATAAATCACATGCATTCATACGATTTACAAACACAACACACAAATAAGAAAACCAAAATGTGAGGTATAAGACCTTACATTGTCATTGAAAACTCTTTCAATCTCTAAGCAAAACTTTAACCTTCTTTCTAGGTCCAAGCCCAACTTCCATGCAAGCTCCTCCCAATTTCCAAGCAAGTAACCCCCAAAACAATAAAAAGACTCAAATAAATAGAAAATGGTAGAGAGGATGGTGAGGTGGCTCCATGTAGGATGCCACATCATTTCCCCAATCCACCTCACAAGTCAAACACATAATCCAAGACTCCATAAATGAGTAAGGTGAGGGTATGACAAATTTCATTCTTACACACAATACTCCACTCCATACTTTCAAGGACACAATTAAGAGAGTAGGAAGAAAGTGCAATTAATTACCTATTTTTCCTTCAAAAACATAATAGGGGATAAATTTGACCCCTCATATCATAGGTTGGTTGATGGGATATTTTAAGGAGTATGGGACAAGTATAACTTGTCCCACAAGCCTCCAAAATGGGCTCAAAGCCCAAATCCGAGATTTTAGAGATGGGGATGGGTACACAAACCAAAATCAATTAAAATCCATCCAAAATCATGAAGAAAACAAGGACTATCTACCACATTCATTTCCCCTTTTTCACATCTCCTAATTAGCATTATCCACATAGTTAATTAACTAAATCAAGAGCACACTAAATAAGTACAATAAAATGAGAAGACATTACAATTTAATAAAATCACATACACAACTAAGAAAATTAAATAAAAGGGAAAAAACAACATTCACACCCATGGTCACATATGAGGTTACTCCCCTCGGAGACCTCCTAACAAACATGACAAGTAAAATGACAATGCACACACACATAGCGCCAAAGTGGACCATGTTGTAAACATCCGGTATTATTCCATAGTTAGTCTCCTAGTCCCTTCTTTATTTATTGTGATTTTGTTTCCTACAAACAACCAAGACAATACCACCTTCGGCCTCAAGGCCATATCAATACATCAAGAAATTAAAACACATATATCATTTATCAATTAACATCATCATCATACAACATAACCGCATCTTAATCATAGTTAATCAATTATATTTAAAATCAATTATTTCCAATCCCTAAACATCACAATTCTACCATATCCATTAACATTCACTATCACCCTACATCTATGCATAACCATCTATCACAATTCATATTTTATGATAACCATGCATTTCATACATCTACTGTAACTCATATCTATCTAGATGCATTCAACAACATATTATTGATCACCTATTAACATCACATTATTAATAATTCACAACATCAATGAGATAACATGGTTATTCTAATAATCTAAACATAATCACCATTGTCAAGAGTCCAAAATGTCAAGTATATAACAAAATAACACTAGATCATCATCATGCTTCGCAATATCCATCAATGTCCTCAATATACCCATATAGTCCATAATAAAAGAGAAAACACAATAATCACGATGTCCATAAGTGTCTAATAATAGGGCTATCCAAAATATCGAAACAATGTCAAAGTCACTAAGCACTAATAAACATGGTCATAAAGAATATAGGTGTCGAAGAGGAGTGGGAACTACAAGGAAAAGCTGTGCGGAATACCAAAAGGATGGATCTGGAAGATCTAGCTAGACTGGATTACCTTGAGGAGGATTAGGCGCCTACGGGTTCTTTGAGTCTGCAATCTAGGCACCACTGCAGTACGTGTAAAAGCTCTTAAACTGGTCTTCACTGGTTTGGCAGATGTTTTGAAAACCTTGTTGTTTATCACATCAACTTTGTTGTCCCACGCTAGATGTCATCAATACTCCAAGATGAAAGAAAGACTTGCAAGACCCCAAAACAAGCATCAAACCCTAAAAAATGCATATAAAGGGGTTAGATTGACCTCAACCGCCACAATGGTGGACTAACTAACCGAGTGTTTCACTAAATCTCGAACCGATGTAGTTCTATGTGAAAGTGTGTGTAGACATGTCCTAGGTTACTTCTGTGTCGGTTGTACTTTGTGAAGTAACAAGTAATAGTTATGTGTAAAAAATGTAATAGAATGTGTGCATGGAATAAAATAGAATCCCTTCCCCTATGAAGTGTGATGCAGATGTCCTAGCCTTGTGCCTTGATGATGGAGCTATGTGGATGCAAGTGATCTCCAATGCAATAGATGGATGTAACTCTAGATGGAGTGATAGTAATAAGTGATGTTAGGTCCCTCATTATGGTCTCATAACTTTATATTTATAGGGTTCTCTTGATCTAATTTCGTAATTAACCTGAAAATTCGACCATAGAAAGATAAAGATGTAAAAATGGCTAGAAAGAGCCAAAAAGGTAGCGGAAAGTGCAAAATGGTCCGACGCCTTTGGTGGGACCAAGGCACCACACCGCCCAACCGAGTCTAGCACCTGGCACCCCAATCGAGGCTAAAATAATGGGAAATGACCGAAACAGACTGGGCATGTGGATGAAAATGGTCGGTAATGAAGAAATAAAATAAAACAAGATGTCCAAAAGATGGGGGTTAATTAATACTTTCTTCACTCAAGAACCTTCTAAATAGTAGTATGAGACCGAGATAAATAAATGTCTAAAGTACATGATTTTATGACTACATTCACACATACGTCATTACCTCGATGAGACACTCTTGTTCTTCAATTCACACTTGACTCGTTGAGGGCTTATTACACATGAACCCCACATACTACACTATAGACACCACACCTTACATCTTCATCATATGTCTCATGTCATTTGCCTTACATAATACATTGCACATCTCCATGTCACACATATTCTACATAAAATACTAATTTTCATCACATACGATTCTAGCCTCATATACCACTCCTATGTTACTAGTCTATCTGCATATATTACATGTCACTCTCTACATTACATTTTACACATTCTACACATCTTGCGCCATACATACTACACTTAGTCCACATTGCGCATCTTACACTAATGTCAGGTCTACATCACAAATTACATCCTGCGCATTACATCTTACATACCATACATTGCATCTCACATTACATATTATATATCATACATTACATATTCTACTCATCACATGGTCGTTTGTTATCATCATTGCATATACCGCTTTGTTTTCTATGCGTTGCACTCCTACTACCCTATGACGTATTTTAGTTCCCGGTCCATACTCGAATGCCGAGGTTTACAAATCAAATGGACCTTACATTCATCACGCATTCATTATTTAAACTTTCGTCATATGACATTTCTAAGATAGTGACACATGTTATAGGCTAAATCGTCACTTGCTTTATCCATCTTATAGTGGTATACGCTTTAGGCTACATCACCACTCCATACTATTCATCTTATAGTGACATACATTATAGGCTACATCATCACTCCTACTATATCATCTTGTAGTGATATATGATTTAGGCTACATCATCACTCATTCATTCATTCATCTTGTTGTGATATATGCTTCACTATAGGGTTCATACACATCTCTTCTATATGTTGCATATCATCATTATTACACATACATTCTCATCACAACGTGCTAGACATAACACATAATATTCGACCATTTCCCGATGACACACTCTCGTTTATGTTCATTCTCGATCACGAGGGGGAAAACTAAATGAACATCATTGCATACACTTCCATTCACTCGGGGGGCACATGGATCCTATCATTCCATTCCATCAATCCACAACATACCGCATATTATGGTTGCTTTTACTCTTGCTTACTTTTACTTGTTGATGGTTAATTTATTACACATGCTAGTTAGCTTACTTGTATGTCATTTATCTTTATCATCCACACATGCGTGTTCACGTATTTTCTAATTATGATCACAAATACAAAGTCTCTTACATGCGGAATGGAGTCTTGCCTTCTACCCTTCCTACACCGGTCGCTAGGGGCATCCACATTCTTTCTTCCAGTGCTATTGTTTTATTTTGTACTTAGCACTTTACATTACTTGTTATACATGATATTGACATACTAGTTATATTTCTAACATGCTAACGGGTGCTTCATGTGTAACATTTTTTATGCAGGGATATTTTCTTCCATACTTGTTTGTTCTATTATTTGTTTATTGTTTGCGGGCCTTGCCCTATGTTTGGTGTGCACACTTGTTTGTTATTTGCACCATGATGGCCTTGTGTGTCTTGCGACATCGTGATTGATGTCCCATGTTTGCAGCCCACTTTGTGCGGCTTACTTGTCTTCTTGCATGTTTACATTACTACATTGCTTGGTAGCTTTTACACTTTTTTGCTGTGTAGCTCATACATTATTTTCTACACACATGTTTGTTTGTACTAACACTTATTTTTGGCTAGCCATCCTTGTTTGTGCGTGCCTTGGTTTCTACCAAGCACTTTCCTTTCCCATGCAGTAGAGTTTCAAAATACATGCGGTTGGTCCTCTTTTGGGGTCACATTTCTCCTATAAACGACGTCGTAAGCACCCCCAAAGAGGGGGCATCATTTGGGGTTTTTCTACACACTACATAAAGACTCTACACTAGTTCGGTTCGATTATATACACAAGAAATGGGTTCGAGACCACCTCGAACCCCATTCACAATGGATTTTATAGGACATGGTTTACCTTAGCATTTTTGGGAAGTAGTTACGGTGCTTGGAGGTTACAGTGGGTGTGCCTCCCTACACTACTTCGTCCAAAGTGGCATCAAATCACCCAAAAACTATGGCATACGAGAGATCTCTTCACACATTCAGGGGAAGAAGTTACAGGGAAGGAGAATAATGCATCTTTCTCACTACACTTTTTTTGGCCGTGGGGTGGCGTGAGATTGCCCAAAACAATTGTAGTACATGATATCCTTATATACTCTCTTTCTCAACATGGATCAAGTGCAAATGTTCCATTTACACTTTTTCATTTATATATTTTACATTTACACACTTTCACATGCATCTTTTACATTGCGTCTTTACACATACACACATAGATATTTGACTACTTGATCATTTTCTCCTTCCATATCTAGTTGTATGAGAAAAAATAGTCAAGTGGGGGAACAACAACAATGACATTAATAACAACACTTCACGAAAACACACACCATACTAGCCATGTAGTTACATCACACACATCAACAATGACACATGCACATCCGCCCTAGGTTCACTCTCATCATTTTTTTGCACATTTTTCATCTTTAGTTTCCATTCTTCATTGGGGGAGGGATTCTATTATATTCCATGCACACATTCTATTACGTTTTCTATATTTAGTTATTTCTCGCTACTTCACAAAGTGCAACTGACATAAGAGAACCTAGGACACATTATGCACACACACACACCAACTACATTTGGAGTGCTGAAATGTAGTGCATCGCTCAATTAGTAAGCCCAATATTGAGGAAGCTAAGGTCATTCCGAATCATTCATTTGCATTATTTTATTTTTAGGGTTTTGATACTTTTCTTTGGTCTTTTTTCAGGTCTTCTATTCATCTTGGATTATCAGTGACACCTCGTGTAGAGCATCAAACCTAATGTGATAGACAACAAGAGTTTCAGACCACCTGTCAGACTTGTGAAACTCAGTTCCAGATATTTTACATAGAATAGGGTGCCCATTCTGACGTGCACCAAAGCATCTCGTAGGTTCCCCAGTCCCTCTCTAGGTGCTCTAGTCTAGCTAGAAACTCCAAATCCATCCTTTTCAAGGATTATGCATATTTGTCCCTACATTTTCTCCTCCAGTCATCTACGTGACACGATCATGCAAGATCATTGAACCAACTGAGTTCTTTCCTCTTCTCTCTTGCACATTAGGGTTGGAATTTCATTTTGCACAACTTGTTTGGGTCATTTACATATTTCTTTACTACATTTACATGTCATTGTAGATTAGAATAACTATAGGATATCCCCCATATACCCATTTTTAGTTATTCGTAATTATTGATCCACTTTAACAAGGGAAATGCCTTTATTATGCAAAATGGGTGGCGAGAGCCACTCAAGGTATTGAGCCTTGGAATATCCTTATGAGGGAGCGAATCCGAAAGCTTATTTTAAAGGTTCATGGACTCTTACTTCATGGGAAGATAAACTCATAAATGCACATTTTTGATATTTTTGGCTCTCTCCCTCTTTGGCGTAACTAGATAGCTTGGCAGGTTATGGCTCCATTTCTTCAATGATGTCATCAATCTCTTCAACATGGATTAAGTATTCCCTCATCCAATCTCTGGTGGAATCAAATTATTTGCTTTAATGACCTTCCTCTTGTTGTTTAACCTAAATTCAAAGAAAATCCTTTGCAAAGAAAGGCATCAATACGATTAAGGACATTTGGGATAAGAACACTAGCAATTAACTCTCTTGGCAAATGGTGCGACAAAAATTTACCCTTTCCATCAAGCTTAAATTTGCTTACTCTTCAATTTTACTGAGTTGATCCCATTTGAGGTTCTTCTTAAAATCACAGACAATCCTTCAACCCCTTAGAAGGATTGGCATTGCAAAACCGCTTTTTGCCATCAACACAACCACACCACAAATTATGTATCAGCTAATTCAAAAATTCTCCCACTTGGTGATTTTCTTAATAACAAGTGATCTATTTCCTTTTCTCGACTCTCAATGGAAGAGAATGACTTACATCATTTGGTAGTTCCCTACCGAGGTTAAATGACAAATTTTGGGATGACATATTCTACACATGAAGCTTCTAGTTAGCCTCACATTAGCCATGTTGGGTCTTTTTGTAGGAAATTGTACCTTTTGTTTAACCCTTGAAAGTATTCCCCACCTCTTCTAAAGATTACCCATATGTTTCTCAACTTTGGACTTCCTCCACTCTACTCTTCTTGAACTCTTTCCCAAAAATTTCAATAAAAATACCGCCTTGGCGTTTCTCCCCCTTCTATCCTCACCGACATATGGAATACTTTTGAGATTGTTGAGATGTGGAGCTCAATTACTTCAGTTTAGCATGCTATATTAAACTTGTTGGAAAACACAGTAACCGTCATCATTTATGCAAGGACCGACATCGGTCACCTATGGCCAACATCGTTGAGGCAAGTAGGAACCATCATCGGTTAGGGCTAACCGACATCGATTACTCTAATGCGTGGGTGTTTTATTTAACTCACGGGAATTAGATATAATTTTAGTATTAAAGCAGATCTATTGATTGTAATTACATGGCTAAGTGCCCTAAGTTTGTATAAAATATTTATAAGCTAGAAATCTAGGGTTAGAAGAGAGGATTAATGATTATTTGAAAATAATTGTGAGGGAGATAATTCTTGGAGAAGAAGGAGAAGTTTGAGAGAAAGAAAATACTATACATCGTGAGAGGTGTGGAAGATTATAAATCTTCATCAGTATATCTTCCGAAAGATTTGGATAGTATATTCACTTGTTTCGGTGGATGTAGCCCACATAATTGGGTAACCACGTTAAATCTGGTGTTGATTTATATATCTTGTTTTGTATATTTCTTCGTAGAAAATCTACTTTTATTGCATGCATGCTTAGATCTAATATATTATCTATATAACTAGGTGTGATAATCCCAACAACTGGTATCAGAGCTTTGTTTGAGGGTTTTGTGTGTTGACATATTTACTCACAAAGGGTTTTCTGATTGAGTGGGAGCTACAATAATGGCAGAAGAAAACAAATACAAGGTAGAGAAGTTTGACACCGAAATTATCAATTATGGAAGATGCAGATTGAGGATTATCTGTATCAAAGATATTTGTACTTCTTTGTTAGATGAAAAGTATAGACCTATAAAGATGACTGATGAAGAATGGAAGATTCTTGATAGAAAGGCTTTGGGATCTATAAGATTGAACTTGACAACGCATCTGTGGCTTCCAATATTACAAGTGACATCTACGGTAGAGTTAATGAAATTTCTTACTAATTTATATGAAAAACCTAGTGCTTCAAATAAATTTTATTTGATGAAGAAACTATTTAGTTATAAGATACATGAAGGTGGATCTGCATCTAGTCATTTGAATGATTTTCAATCTATTGTAAATTAGTTAAAATCACTTGATATTCCGTTTGATGATGAAATGAAAGAAATTTTGTTCTTATGTTCTTTGCACTGATAGTTGAGATAACTTGGTAATGGTTATTATTAATACAACATCTACTAATAATATTTTAAGTTTGATGATGTGGTTAGTATAATCTTAAATGAAGAAAATCGCAGTAAAAGTACATAGGAATCATCATCCGGGAATGATTTGAATGTAGAAAGCTGAGGCGCATGAATGGAGAGATCCAAGAGTAAAAATAATGGGAAATCAAAGTCAAGGAATGATAGATCTAAATCCAGAGGTAAGGGAATTACTGTTAGAATTGTGGAAAGAAAGGACATGTAAAGAAATCTTGTTGGTCAAAGGATAAAGAGAACCAACACCTGCATACGAGTAAAGAGGCAAATATTGTAGTAGAGGTAATTCAAATGCTCTTATTATTTTTGTATATAATAGAATAGAATCATGGGTTTTAGATTCGTGAACTTCTTTCCATGCAACCCCTAATAAGGGTTATTTCGAAATTATGTCTAAGGAAATGTTGATGCAAAATCACACCACCCCCCGAATGGTTTCATATCCGTAGTTTGAAAATGGCATTTGGGTGTGATTTGCATAACATTGGATCTTCTCTCAAGTTGTGGGACCTTGCGAACTTGAGATGATCCTCTAGAGAAGGTTGGTTCCTCTTCCTAAAATACCTACCACGAGCTATACCACAGTGTAGGAAAACTAAATCTAAACCTAATCTAATTTTTCCAAGGTGACATGGAAGAGAGAATGCATGAAAATAAAAGCCTACACTAAAATGGTGATACACTAGAAAAGGAATCAAGCCATTCATTTGAGGGAGAAAGAAAATAGAGAAAATGGAGATGAGGGAGGTCAAACATGAAGTGACACACCCGGATCTTCAAATCGCCATTAAAAATCCATGAAACACGACATCCCGCACCTATAAACATGAAATACATGCACATAAAATAGATTTGAAAGGGAGAGACACGTGGAAACAATAAAATCATGTAAAGGGTTGAAGAACGCCACAAAACATGTTTTATTTCTCTAGAAGGTGCACCTGAGACCATTATAGTTAAGCTCGCAGAGGCACAAATATGCTTGACAGGAGCGTAGGAGAAGGCTTACAACTTTAAAATGGCTTTGAGAAACAAATTTTATAGAGTTTCTCTATGCCTGAATGTCTCTCCCATCGAAATGACAAGATTTACAATATATATTGATGAAAGCCGGAGAGAAAGAAGAAAGGGGGAAAACGATTCGAACGCTCAACCACTAATAACATCATTAAATTTGATACCCAAAAGTCGTTGCCATTCTAAATTCCATTTTCCAAGGTATTCGACCATGCTAGAGAAGACCGGGTGCCATACCGCATTAAAATTTGGTGGTTGGATGTCGGTTCGCATTTTCCCCATGCCAAAGACGTTTCTTCATTTTTCTCCCACCAGACCCCACCAAAATTCAAAATTGAAGCTTCCATGGCAAAGAGGGCATTGAGATCTTTCCAACGGTACCAAAATATTCAAATTTTGACTGTTGAATCGAGAGATATGGCCATTTGAAGTTCTGTAACCAAAACTAGTGCACAAATTGGGCTCGTGAGGCTCAAAATTTCCTTTTCACCTTTTTTCGCAGAATTTGCAAACTTCTCAAAAATCTCTGCATGGGCCCGTATCTCTGTTGTAACACATGGCACCTTCTTATTGGATGTGGAGGCACTACTCAAAAATTGTTCCTTTAGCTTTTTAACAAAAGCCAAAATTCCCAAAATACCTCCGCGGCCCACCTTTGCATTGATGGACACGTGTCATGTTCTAATTGGCCATGGGGGAGGGGCTTAATTCATGCCTTTAAACTTTTAAGACAAAAATGGCCAAAATTTCTTAATTTCATCCGCATCCCCGCCTTCCACCTCGATGACGTGTCACCCTCACGATTGGTTGGCCAAAAACTTTCCCAAGGCTTGCAAGCCCGGATTTTATGGCAAAAAAGCCTTCCTAGGCCTACCGCCCATAACTTGAAAAATACTTGGAGTTAGAAGGACTTCTTTACCTTTCTGGAAAGGGGAAGAAATTTCCCATCTGATGAAGCTATTTTTAGAAACCCTTGAGTACTTGAAATATGCAAAAAATCAAGTTGAAGCACAAGAAGGGGAAAAGTGGGTTACTTGACCAAAAATAAGGGTGAGCTTATTTTGGTCAACAATTTGGTGACTCACAGGGGTCATCTGCCTACTAGATGAAATGATCACCTGCTGAAGCATCCATTGGGCATGGAGTCATGAGTGATAGCCTGATACTGATCTGAACTTTGAAAATTGATCCCTGAACCACTGGAGAACCCACTAAATCGAAACTGATCTTCACCAAAATCCAAGTTCAATGCACTTTGCAAGAGTAAAAACCCACAAAAATATGTACAAAATATGAAATCATACATGCTCCAAGTGGAACATACAAAGTGTGCACAAGCACTTTTCTTCTCGCTGAAAGCAAACCTACCTACTCTACTCTAACTGAGGCAAAGGTGAGCTAAATAAACCCTGCAGAATCGGTTATGCAAAATAACTTCCTTTCCTCAAAATTTAAAGCCATACAAATGATTTGGAGCTGAACATGGTTGTTATTAGGAGTGGAAGGTTGATCAGAATTGTTTCTCCACTCCCTCCATCAAGGTATCAACTGGAAACAATCAGCCACATCTTCTTCTCCGCCACATGGAATTGGGAAGGCAAGAGGAGGAGTGGGTTGGGATTCAACCAATTGTGCATTTGTTTATGGTGGTGGAGGAGGTGAAACTTATTTTTTCTTTGGAGGGGAAGGTATTTCATTTGGCTCTTATGGAGGGGACTTAGATTTGGAAGGGAAAAGGGTCGTGAAACCGAGATGGGATGGGAGACTAAAAGATGGAGAAAGGAAATCAACACTTGGGGCAGCAGATGAGAAACTTGGAAATTGAGACTCAAATGAGATGGTGTTGCTTGGGGAATGGAGATAAAATTACCAGATGATGGTGTAGGACTTACCCATTGACAAGGTCTCCTGACACCATGCTCGTAGGCTACTATCTCCTCAGCCCATTGTGTAAGTTGAGGCAACATTTCAACCATGAAGTCAAGCTTCTCCTGAGGGCTGTAGTGTCTTGGAAGAGGGGCTTCCCATAGACAAGGTGCCTGCCGTAATCGACTCTAAATGCTTCCATTTGTCAGTTTCAGTAGCCCTTAACCAAACCATATTAGACTCCATTTTTGGATCTTCTCCAATGATCAAAGCACTTCCATTTGACTGTTGTCATTGTATGCATACCCTTGTTCTTGATAAGCTCCATAGCCAAATTGGTTTTGACTTTTCTCATATGGGTAAGCATGATTACTCAATCCGATCATAATATTGATCTAGAGGATTTGTGTTGTACATTGGAGGTGGATTATCGCTGCAAGTATGAATTCCAAGATGGAAATGAAGTCATGATTGCACAACTTCATGGAGTGGAAAAGAATGAAAGAGATGGAAAGAAGAATGGATGAAAGTGAATGAAAGAAATGTATGCAACTTCGAGAGATAGGTTGTAAACCAAATGGAGTCGCTAGATGTGTTTTTGAATGTGCCTCAAAGGCCGAATCTCACCAAGAACACATCAACTTGATGAAATAAAAGTGAATACCTCTTGGTCCCATCAAGGGCGTGCCAAAACTGCTGATGAAAAATCACAACACCCCAAATGGCTTTAGATCTGCAGCTTTGAAAATGGCATTTGGGTGTGATTTGCATAACATTGGATCATGTCTCAAGTTGTGGGACCTTGCGAACTTCGATGATCCTCTAGAGAAGGTTGGTTCCTCTTCCTAAACTACACCGCCATGAGCTATTCTAGTGCAGGGAAAACTAAATCTAAACCTAATCTAACTTTTCTAAGGAGACATGGAAGAGAGAATGCGTGAAAATGAAATCCTACACTAAAAGTGATACACGAGAAAAGGAAGCAAGCCATTCTCATTGAGGGAGAAAGAAAACAGATAAAATGGAGATGAGGGAGGTCGAGACAGAAATAACATGGCCTGGATCTTCAAATCCACCATTAAAACTCCATGACATGACATCCCGCACTGTAAATGTGAAATACATGCACATAAAATAGATTTGAAAGGGAGAGGCACTTGGAAACAATAAAATCATGCAAAGGGTTGAAGAATGCCACAAAACATGTTTTATTTCTCTAGAAGGTGCCTGCAACCATTACGGTTCGCTCGGGAGGCACAAATACGCAGCGCATAGGAGAAGGCTTACAACTTTAAAATGGCTTTGAGAAACAAATTTGATAGAGTTTCTCATGCCTGAATGTCTCTCCCATCAAAATGACAATTTTTACAATATTTATCGATGAAAGCTAGAGAGAAAGAAGAAAGGAGGAAAACCGATTGAACGCTCAACCACCGACAACATCATTAATTTGATACCAAAATTCAAAGGTACCTTTAAAAATCTATTTTCCAAGGTATTCGACCATCTTTGGAGAAGATTGGGTGCCATACCACATTAAAATTTGGTGGTTGGATGTCGGTTTTGCATTTTTTCCCGTGCAGAGACATTTCTTCATTTTTCTCCCACCAGCCCCACCAAAATTCAAAATTAAATCTTCCATGGCAAAGAGGGTGTTGAGATCTTTCCAACGATACCAAAATCATTGAATTTTGACTCTTTGAATCGAGAGATATGGCCATTTGAAGTTTTGTAACCAAAACTAGGGCACAAATCGGCACATGGGCTCAAAATTTCCTTTTCACCTTTTTTTCGCAAAATTTGCAAACTTCTCAAAAATCTTCACGGGCCTCAGTAGCTCCATTGCAACATGCAGCACCTTTCGATTGGATGCGAGGCGCTCGCTCAAAAATTTTCCTTTAGCTTTTGACAAAAAGCCAAAAATTCCCAAATACCTCCGCGGCCCGCCTTGCACCGATGGACACATGTCATGTTCTAATTGGCCATGGGGCGGGGCTCAATTCATGCCTTTAAACATTTTGGACAAAATGGCCAATTTTTCTTAAGTTCATCCGCATCCCCGCCTTCCGCCTTTGATGACGTGTCACCCTCTCGATTGGTTGGCCAAAAAACTTTCCCAAGGCCGAAGCGTGATTTTGGGCAAAAAACCTTCCTAGGCCCGCCACCCATAACTTGAAAAACACAAGGAGTTAGAAGGAATTATTTACCTTTCGAAATGGGAAGAAATTTCCCATCTGATGAAGCTATTTTCAAAAATCCTTGAGTGCTTAAAATATGCAAAAATTAAGTTGAAGCACAAGAAGGGGGAAAGTGGGTTTCTTGACCAAAAATAAGGGTGAGCTTATTTTGGTCAACAGAAATTTTGGGCATGTTTATTTGGGTGATTATGAACCTTATAGTATTAATGGTAAAGGGAAGTTCATCTAAAATTACAAAATGGAAATACATGGGTATTGAAAGATATGAGACATGTGCCAAGCCTCGGGAGGATATTATTTTTGTAGTGGCAACTAGTTTAGGTGAAGCTGGTTGCATGGTTACATTCACGGAAAAACTCTTGGAAAGTCACCAAGGGTTCCTTTGTTGTGGCAATAGGAAAGAAGGTAGGAACATTATATTTATCTACTCGTGTTCTTGATTCCTTTTCTATATTATCCACTTGATTCGAGATGCATGCATGTGACATAATCGGTTGGGCCATATGAGTCAAAAAGGAATGCAGATCTTAAAGGCTAAGGGTAAGTTATCATGTTTGAAAGATTTAGATCTTGATTTATGTGAGCATTGTGTCTTTGGAAAGTAAAAGAAAGCTGGTATTTTTCAAATTTGGGGCAACTAAAGAGGAGCAGAAATTAGAGCTTGTACACTCGGATGTGTGGGGACCATCCCAGTAGCTTCTCATGGAGGATCTCAGTATTATGTTACTTTCATTGATGATGCTATAAGAAATGTATGGTTTTATTGTATTAAACATAAATCTGATGTTTTTGACACTTTTAAAAGATGGAAAACCCTTGTTGAGAATGAATCAAATTCAAAGTTAAAGTGCCTTAGATCTGACAATGGTGGTGTATACTATAGCAAAGATTTCAATGATTATTGTTTAGTGAATGGAATACGTAGAGAAAGGATGGTTCCAAGAACACCACAAGAGAATGGTGTTGTAGAAAGAATGAACAGAATAATCATGGAACATGTTAGAAGTATGAGGATACATGTTGGATTGCCCTTGCAGTTTTGGGCAGAAGCAGTTGATACAATGGTTTATTTGATTAATTGTGGGCCTTCAAGTTCACTAGATGGAGGAATACCAAAGGAAGCTTGGACCGAAAAAGAGGTAGATATTTATTTTCTTAAATTTTTTGGTTCGAATATTTTTACATATTGATAAAGAAAATAGAAAAACATTGGATGCAAAATCTAAGAGATGCACTTTCATTGGTTATGGATCTGGTGATTTCAGATTCCGTTTTTGGGATTTAGAGAATTCTAAAATTATTAGGAGTCATGACATTGAATGAAATGAAAAGAGAATGTACAGGGATAAAATTTTGGTACCCAAGGATGAACCAGTTGATAAGTTTGTGAATGAAAATGAACTCTCGGATTTAAAACTCATACCTACATGGTTACACAAGAATTAGTGTTGGTCGACATAGGTCAATTTGAAGGAGTATCGGTTACAAAAGAGCCAAACCGACATCGGTTAGTAGAACCGCATCGCTACAGGTGACCGGCGGTGCTCACTGTCCGAATGGAAACAAATGTCCAAGAGGTCCAGAATGAGCCTCTGATACCCTAAACTCATGTGAGAAGGTCACAAAGGGTAAGTAAACCTCCAGAAATATTTACACCTTCTCTATCTTATTTATTATTGAATGATAATGGTGAACCAAAAAGTTTTAAAGAAGTAATGTAGGATGAGACCCACGTACAGTGGGAGCATGGCATGGATGAGGAGATGGACTCCTTGGAACAAAACCAGACTTGGGATTTGGTTAAGTTGTCGCAGGTAAGAGGACATTGCAGAACAAATGGGTTTATAGGATCAAGGAAGAAGAGGGTGGACATAAAAGGTACAAGGCAAGGCTTGTAGTAAAGGGATTTTCACATAAAGTAGGTATTGAATTTGGTGAAATATTTTCTCCTGTTATAAAGATGAATTCTATTCATATTGTATTGAGTTTAGTTGCAGTAGATGATTTGCATTTATAGAAACTAGATGTGAAAACGAATTTCCTTCATGGTGATTTGGATGAAGAGATTTATATGTAACATCCGCTTGGGTATGAAGTCAAGGGTAAGGAGAAAGTAGTGTGCAGTTGAAAAATCATATATGGGCTCAAGCAAGCTCCAAGGAAATGGTAATGGGCTTTGATAGTTTCATCCATGAGCATGGTTACTTGAGATGTGAATTTGACCATTGTATTTATTTCAAGAAGCTTGAAAATGGGAGCTATATTATTTTGTTACTGTATGTAGATGATATGCTTATTGTAGGATCTAGTATGCAGGACATTGGTGAGCTTAAGGGAAAGCTAGCTCACACATTTTCTATGAAGGATTTAGGAGCTGCAAAAAGAATCATTGACATGCAAATACAGAGATAGAAAGAACAAGAAATTGTATTTGTCTCAGGAGGATTATATCTACAAGGTGTTAGAAAGGTTTAAAATGTAGAATTCAAAACTGTAAGTACACCTATGGCTGGAAACTTCAAATTGAGAAAATATCAATGTCCTTCATCACATGAGGAGGTCAAATACATGACACGAGTACCATATGCTTCAACATTTGGGAGTATCGTGTATGTTATGGTTCGTACTGCACTGACATTACACGGTAGTGGGAGTTGTGAGTAGATTTATGGCCAATCCGGTAAAGAGAATTGGAAAGTAGTCCAATGGATACCCGGGTAATTGAGAGGGATGTCTAACATGTAGCTATGCTTATGGAGGTTCGGATATTTCTTTATGTGGCTATGTTGATTCGGATATGGTTGGAGATCTGGATAGTAGAAGGAGCACTACTAGATATATTTTCACATTAGGTGGGACGAAAGTTAGCTAGATTTTGAGATTGCAGAAGGTTGTGGCTTTTTCTACTACAGAGGAGGCAAAGTATGTTGCAGCTACAGAGGCTAGCAAAGAGATGATATGGATGAGTAGGTTCATGGAAGAGTTGGGAAAGGAGAAAGATGATTGCAAATTGTTCAAAGGTGACAATAAGAGTGTAATTCATTTAGAAAAAAATCAGCATTTCATTCTAGAACAAAACACATTCAAATTGAGATATCACTTCATAAGGTAGGTGTTAGAGGATGGGCAAATTTGAAACTGCGAAAAAATTCAAACGAGTGAAAACCATGCGGATATGCTAACGAAGCCATTAGAAAAGGAGAATTTGGAGCTACACTCCAGTTTGTTGGTCTTTGAGTTTGAGACTTGAAGAGGAAGAAACAAAGCTAAGGAAATGATCCAAGAATGACATTGTACAGGTATAGTGTAGTAATTTATCTCCAAGTGGGAGATTGTTGAGATGTGGAGCTCAATTACTTCAGTTTAGCATGTTATATTAAACTTGTTGAAAACACAAAGAATTGACATCGATTATGTAGGGACTGACATCGGTCACCTATGACCGACATCAGTCAGGAAAGTAGGAACCGTCATCGGTTAGGGCTAACCGACATCGGTTACCTGTGTGTGAGTGTTTTATTTAACTCACGGGAATTAGATCTAATTTTAGTATTAAAGCAGATCTATTGATTGTAATTGCATGGATAAGTGCCCTAAGTTTGTATAAGGTATTTATAAGCTAGAAATCTAGGGTTAGAAGAAGATTAATGATTATTGTGAAAATAATTGTGAGAGAGATAATTCTTGGAGAAGGAGAAGCTTGAGAGAAATAAAGTATTATACATCGTGAGAGGTGTGGAAGATTGTAAATCTTCATTGTATATATTCTAAAAGATTTGGATAATAGATTGGCTTGTTTCTTGGTGGATGTAGCCCACACTGGGTGAACCATGTTAAATATGGTGTTGATTTATATCTCTTGTTTTGTATATTTCTTACGTATAATTTTCTCTTTTATTGCATGTATGCTTAGATATGATATATTATCTCAGTACATAACCGGTGTGCTAATCCCAAAAAATACTTTTCGGTTGACTATCCTCTTTCATATATGGAAAAATTGTTATCAACAACTATACATTGGGAATGGCTCCGCTTTAGTTATTCAACAAACTCGATTCTTTCTTCTCTGTGGTTGCAGTTGTATCAATTCAACCTTAAGAATCAAGAGGAGCGTGTTGCACTTGTGAAGATACAAGACCACCTTCGAAGTTTTACGTGAAATGATACTCTCAAACAATATTATTAGTTTATTTGTTTTTTTGTTTTGTTCATAATTTGGTTTCTCTAGGAGCTTTTCTTGTTGTAACTAATTAGTTTGGTGGATGTTGTAATTATTTTTTATTAATAAAAACATTCTCAATTAAAAATTAAAAACAAAAACTTTAACCTTAGATTATGTGGAGGTCGATTAAGTAGACAACTATTTTTGCTTCTAATTATAGGTGTTTGATGAACCAATTTTCTTCACAAAAATTTATATTAAATCAAAATAATAAAGAAATTTAAAACAAGATGGAAAACACTCAACAAAGAAAGAATCAATTTTATAAATCATGACATTATTAAAAATAGAAAAAAAACATTTCTTGAATGTTTTAGATAAATAATAAATTACATATTTTATTTAATCTTGACATGTTTAAATTAGATTATAGATGAAGATGACAACAAAAAGTTGGTTTTTATATTTAAACATATTGTTTGAAAGTGTTGTACTTTGTAATGTTGTGGAAAAATAGATTATGACTATATTTAGTATTATTTCTAAAAGTAAATGTTATCACAAATGATATGAAGTAGTGACGAAACATTTGGTTGTAACTAGATAGAATTTTGTTGGTCGAGATCATCGATGATGATCTAAAGTCCAAATATTTTTCAATGTCCATCAACATAATTCACAAAAAAGGGGCAAACATTGACTTTCCAGTCCCCACAATCCTCTAGGTTGAGTGCGCTCATTTTAATTTCAAATTTAGCTTTGTGATTTTAATTTCCCGAAAATGGCCGATAACGCTTTAGCTTAGAGGGGTGTGTGGTTATTATTCTTGCATCACCTCTTGAGGGACCGTCAGAGCAATCGCTATTCATTTGGCTCAAAAGGGTTCCAAAATTGTCATCAATTATGTCGAGAATGTAGAGAAAGCAGAGGAGGTGGCATCCATTATAAATGGCAATGATTCTATTGTATTAAAAGCCGTAAATTAGAAGGTATATTTTTCCAAGGCTTCGAGATGAGAAACCTCTTCGATAGGGTGAAGAAGCCTTGAAAAAAATGCCCACATTTTGGTTAATCGTTTGGGTGTTCTTGACCCAAAATTCCCTTTCATAAAGCAGAGACCTCTAAACAAGTGTGGTATTGGACCTTGGATATCAACCGAAAAAGGGTTTTCTATAACATCTTGTAGGGAAGTCACAACTTAACTCAAAAGGTAGTAGGGGAAGATTATAAACATTACAAACTCCATTGTTGGGTCTGTGAGGCTTGGGCATATAATCTACGCCACCGTAAAAAGTTGCGGTGGAGAACATGACCAAAATATTGGCGAGGAATTGAGGGTTTCAATATTGACCAAATGCATAGTGCCTAGTCCCATGGCCATAAATATGTTCTTTGAAGGCAAGAGGGAGGCCACTGATTGACGCATCGCCAAGGAGTGTCCTCTTGAATGCATAGGGGAGGTGTATAACGTGGAACCCAAAATAGGATCATAAATATGGAAATGCGTAGATAAAACCCTAGTTGAATGCTTGAAATCAACAACATCCATTCGCCCCCTCTTGGAAAGCCCTCAAACATTGCTGGAAAACACAAATATAAGGTTGATCTTCATAGAAAACACAAATAAATCCTTGATCTTTAATGAAAACCCTAAATGGAGAATCCTCTCACAAGAAAAAAGAGATTTTGTTCCTCTTCCTCTAATCCTCAAGATGGTTTTGTTCTCAGAGCTAATTCAAAAGGGGTTTCGTCTTTAGGAGTTTATTTCGCAAAGCTTACAAAGATCGGAAAAAACTTAGAATTTTTATAAAATAAAAGAGATGATTTAAAAATCCAAGCACACTTTCTTTTATAAGAAAGATTGTTTTAATAACACCCATAACCACCAATCAAATGTCTTTTCCCACATTTAATTCTTTTTGGCATTTATTTATTCCTCGACATAGGTCACACTTTTCCCGAGGGAAATAAAACATAAAGTGACATTTTCTTTTCCTTTTTGTAATTTCATTTCATTTTTTATCTTTTATTTTTATTAATTCTATAATAAATTAATACAAATGTTTTTTATAATATTTCTTCTTTTATACACTTTATAATAATTTATCAAGACTATAGTTTCCCTTTTAAACACCCCTTAGTTGTCGGGACACAAAATTGGGCCAAGGGTCTTCGACTTGGGAAGGTAATATTACAATCCTCCCTTCCCCAAATTACTTTCCCTCAATAAAATGTAAGTCTCACACCCAAGTGTCATATGCAATAGATAGAACATGTTGTAGTGCTCCACAAGTCTTGATCCCGCACCTATTAAATGAGAGAGCTCTTGCAAAATATATAACTCTCATTATGCTTGTAGACATGAACTTGGATCAATAGTTCAAAATATTCCATATAGTAAACTTCATCCACATACTTATCTAAAAGGAACGATAACTAGATCATACCAAGCCAAGAACTCAAATGTTAATCAAACACCATGCACAATGAGATGAAAGTAATTCACCAAAATAACTTTAATAAAACATTTGCAAACAAATGAGTAAAGCAACATCATATATTATCATAGAACTCAATGAAATACAATGAGAATGGGACTTGTTTATATGGGCAAGGAATACCAATATAAGAATCAGTCAAGGTCATAGATCGAGCCATAAATCAAAGAAAGAACTAGTCATCAAAGAATTAGTCAAGACCATATATTTAGGAAAGAACTAGTCATCAATGATTTAGTCAATACCATAAATCAAAGTAAGAACTATAACTAACAACTAGATAATATCCTCATAATATCTAAATAAGATAAAATAAATATCCACACACATAAGTGGGTGAGGATAAATACAATAAAGGTAAATAAAGTACCTAGGTGAACATGAGCTAAAGTAAATACCTACTCTAACACCCCCCTCAAGTGAAATTAAGGGCCCAAAATAAAAGTGACATGTCCACGTATGAGTCCCGACAACTAGGCACGATGAGGTACTCATGTACAATATATCCATGAAGAAATCTCGAACCAAAAGAAGGAAAGAATCATGTTAGAAGGAAAGAGAAAGAAGAAGAAGAAGAAGGAAGATGTTCTCACGGACACCCCCTAAGAACAACTTTCAAAAACTGCAAGCATGCCACGTAACTCAAGGTAGCGAGGTGATGCAAAAGGCTTCGTAAAGATGTCATGCAACTCTTGATGAGTCGAAATGTACTCCAAGAAAAAAGAAATCCATCATGACTGTCCTAACGAATTAAGTGGATGTGTATCTCAATATGATTGGTATGTTGGTGCTCAATGGGTTGTGAGAAATGTGAATGGCACTTTGGTTGTCACACCAAACTACAGGTCAGGTGAATCTTGTGGGAATCTAAACTTTGTCAATAAGCTGTCAAAGCCAAAGAATTTTTGCTCGTTGTAATTGTTGCCTTGTACTCTACCTCTAAAGATGAAAGTGCAATAAACTTTGTTGATTTTTACATGCCTAAGAAACTGGAGAAGAACCAGGGATAAAAAGATAGCCATAAGTGTAATGATTGTCATCAATAGAAATTTCCCAATCTGAATCAGATATACAAACAACCGAGTAGAACCCCTAGTGTAGTGTAGACCAAAGTGGGAAGTGACACGCAAATAGCATAAAATCATTTTAGCGATTGCAACATCGATGACTACTATAAGGATAATGTACAAACCAAGATACAATCCCTCACTACTGCAAATGAAATATCGGGCGAGTATGGGTCAAGTACATGAGAATTCTAACCAAATACCTATACAATATAGGATCACAAAGTGGAGTGGTACATGTGGAAGTAAGAGTAACCTAGGCGAAAAGGAGATGAAATTGGCTTCAGCGATCGGCCATATCAAAGCGCTAAATAATATCATGGGTATACTTTCGTTGACTCAAATGAATCCACTGAATCTATCCGAGAAATCTACAAACCAAGGAAATAATGCAATAACCTAAGATATGTCATGCATGACTAATAATTCCTTCAATATATCCTAGAATGTGTTTGGCATATTTCCATTGTGTTGTGGCGGGCACCACGAATCTTGATACTAGACCAATTGCTTGTCATTTGGCTGTTGATTGATTTCACAAATACTTCCATGGGAGTTTTCATTGATTTATGATCCATCATATTAAATCTTGCAATAGATTGTGTGCATACTTAGTAGGTAAAGATGTTATTTTTCTTCTCGTTAATTGTGATCCCCAAATACTAAATAGTAATGAGGAAGGCCAAAGTTTCTCATCTCATAGTGTTGGGAATTAGGGCAGAGCAAACAACACAAACCCAATTAAAAACTTAAGTTGATCTAATGCAAAAAGGATGAAAATACAAGCACAATATTAAAGCAACACATAAATAAAGCACAAGATATAGACACGGGTTTATCCTAGAAAAACCATTTCATGTAAAAATCCCAACAACAAAGATCTTTCTTATTGTACTTAACCTAGCCCAACAGTACAACAAGATCTAAACAAGAATTTGTTCACAATACTTCAGTAGTCCATGCACAACGTTTGCACAACTACAATACCATACAATATTCAACACATAACATGCTCAATAGACTAACTTGTATACACATATAATGTCTCTTGCTCATCTTGTTATATCCTTCATCCTAGAGCCGATTATTATTCATAGAAAACAATAGCCCCAAAATAGTTGTCACAACTGCTTTCAAAAATTTGTTGTTAGGAACCACCGTGCTCCAAACATATGCATGCTTTAGAACAACCCAATGATTAATTTGACAGAAAATCCCAAGATTCCTTCTAATCACCGCCTAATCATCATTAACATGTCGCTTAATCATCATTAACATGTCGTTTGACATCTTTAGTCCCTTGATAAATGTTCGACAATGCATACTAGTCACTATTCATAGCCATCACTATTTGAACTCATTACTATCCAATGTTGTGCACACCATAAAGCAACTCCCATTGCGCACTGGTCCCATGCACAATCCCACACAATTTTCACTATGTTTCCTCACCTCGAGAGCATATTCTAATACTCAATTACCCACCCACTTGCACATGTATTTAACTGAACTACACGATTCTTCATAACTCTTGCATTGTGCACCATAGTTGAGCATTGTTGAGCAATCCAATCTTTGTGTGTTAGTCATTGCATGATTAAACCACTTCACAATAAGCCTTGCACAATGCCATGCAAAGTCAAAACATTCCCAACATTCTCCCACTTGTTGAACACTTTGCATGAAGGATCATGAATGCATTCCTCAGCAAACCCAGGATTAAGCCCATATTTTTCCTACACTAAATAAACATCTCTACAATCACTACCTTAGTCAATGAATCTATACTTTGTGCACATGGTTGTAAAACTTTTAATTCCACATATTTGGTGATTGTTTCAATCCATACAAATATTTTTTCAGGTGGTAAACCAAATCGTCTTTTCCTTTGACCTTGAAACCTTTAGGTTGTACCATGTAGATTTCTTCTCCAAGCTCTCTATGCAAGTACGTTGTCTTGACATCCATTTGATCTATTTTCGATCATATACAACTACAATAGCTAAAATAAATCTTATTGAAGTCAATTTTGCTACAGAAAAGCATACCCCACCAAAGTCAATTCTCTCGACTTGAGAGAACCCTTTTGCAACTAAGTGAGCCTTGTATTTCTCCAGTTTACCTTGCACATTGCACTTCTTTTTGTACACCCATTTATAGCCTATAGGGTTTCTTCTAAAAGGTAACTAGATCTTAAATCTCATTTGTCCTTAGAGACACCATCTCCTCCTTCTTGGCTTCCTTACAAAATGCACTATCCTTAGAAATAAGTGCTTAGCACACTATAATCGGATCACCACCATCTATACTTACAGTAGGAAAGCAGAATGGTAATCAATGGGACTATACCTTTCTGGCATCTTGCACACTCATGGTGTTTGAGGTTCTTCTTCATCTTCTAGTGCTACTTCTTCATCAACAACATCATACTCAATTATAGGCTCTTTAGGTTCCACATCAACCCGCACTATGATTCTTTTTGGCTGATTTTCTAGATGTTTCAGCTCAGCCTTATCAATGAGCATGTCCTTTTGTGTAGGAATCCTCTTCAACTCTTTGAAGACAACATTATGACTATAAACCATCTTTGTTGTTTTTAGATTCCACAACTTATACCCTTTCACAACATTTCCATACCCCATGAAGACACACTTCTCAAAATTATAGTCAAGTTTTGTCCTCTTTTTCTTTGGAATATGAACATATGCATCACAACCAAAAACTTTCAGGGGTTTCAAGGATGGTTTCTTACCATTCCAAGCTTCTTGCCGAGTCATATTTTTCAATGTTGATAATGGTGACTAATCACCAAATAACAAGTAGTAACAATTGATTCAACCTAAAACTTATGCTTTAATTATGCGCCCCTAAGCATACTCAAGGCTTTTCCATCAACATTCTATTTACCTGCTCTGCAACTCCATTCTGTTGTGGCATGTATGGAGTTGTCTTTTATCTTTCAATTTTGCACTCCTTGCAGAATTCTTTAAATTCTTTTGAACAAAACTCACCCCCATTATTAGTGTGCAACACCTTGATCCTTTTCTCTTTCTAATTCTCCAAAAGGGCTTTGAACTCCTTGAATTTCTTGAAAACTTCAAACATCTTTCGAGAGTATATATCCAAGTTTTCCTTAAAAATTCATCTATGAATGACTCATAGTACATGGCTTTCTCAAGTGATGCAATCTTTACCGATCCAAACACATCACTATGTATTACATGTATGATCCTTTTTGCATGCATAGTACTTTTGAAAATTTTCATTTTTCTCTGCTTGCCATAGACACAATGCTCACAAAAGTCAAAATCCAAAGGATCCTCATCAATCCCTTTCACCATTCCTTTAGATTACAAGTGGGAATCCGTTTTCATCAGTATGCCCCAACACATCATGCCATAGCATTGTCTTCACCACCGGAGTCATGCCGGTTTTTTCATGTACCTCATTGGCCTCGAAAACAATAGTGTTTTTGCAAGCACCAATAATCGTACTCACATCCAACTTAAACAAGGTTTAAATGCACACTCCTCTAGAGTACCATTTTAATAAAATTAGTACTTTATATATTAATTTAATACTTTATTTGGTTAATGTTATGGATAATAAAGCATATAGTTCAAGTGTTGTTGTAACTAGGTGTTAGTGTTAGTCATTGTTAAGTTAGTGCACAATTCACTATTGTGATTTTTTAGTTACAATCATGTTAATTAGTTAGTTCTTAAGTTATCTCTTCCATTCATGGAGCTTGATCCATCTCATCATCAGTTGTAACTCAATGTAACACAGTTGTTTAATGCCTATATACATTGCAGCTCTTTCATTAATGAATGCTTAGTTGTTACTCTTGCATATGATTTTTAGATTTTAACATTTGGTATTAGAGCCAATAATGCAAGCATCTAATTGAGAAAGGAGAGAGAACATGGGGGGAGAGAGAAAATCTAAAAAAATTGATTGTGAGGTGAAAAATGAGTGTGGAGGATGTAGCGACCCGTCTTCCAGTTCCTGAAAATACGACTAAATTTTTATTTATTTATTTTTATTTTGTTCCCTACAAAAAGAGTGCTACTTTCCTTTCACACTCACAATTATTTTTTGCATCATAACTTTGTTATAGGCTTGATGTAAATAAATCAATAACTACTCACTCACCTAGTATTAATATCTCATTAGAAAAAGGTTCAGGTGAAGTCCATATATATACTGAAACCTACTTCATTCCACAACACAACTTTGATCTACTGCTTTTGCAACAACAAAATGAGTACACGACCTAGTTAAATGCAAATGATAAAACCTCTAGGCCCATTTACCACAAGTTCCCCTCAAAAGGGATTCAATTTAATTATCCCATTAGGTTGTCATTAACGTAGTTAATAACTAGCAAGAGTTCATCATAACTCAGTTCATTATTTCTTTGATGTACTATCAATGTACTCGATGTAGTCAAGACCATCAATATATCATTCTCTCATGTTATACAAGAGGACTAATCAGATACCTTTTAAACTCTACACTGTGAAGATCATGAACAAAGCCTAAAATGGCTCATAAATGCAAGAATTTGATCAAACATCACCTTTAATGGCTTCTCAAGCAATGGATTGTTCTATTAACTTCAAAGCCTAGTTTCTTTGGATCCCTAGACCAACTAAGATAATGATGATTCTTTGTGTGTGTAGCTCCTTCTAGTACTTCTACCTATGCCACAAGCTCTTATTATTGGTGGATTAATCATTGTCATGCTTAAAGAAGTTATTTCAATCTCCAACTCTTTATTTATGCAACTGTCCTTTGGTGATTTCATTGATTTTTGGTCCCTACTTCACCCACATTTGGCCTCTAGACTTAATTAACCTCCCTTAGAAATCTTACTCTTGTTTTTTCCCAACTTATTTCAATGTGATGCACCCATCAAATGGTTTGGAATTGATTGATTCATCTTTGTTTCCTTAATGACTTCAAATCTGGCTTCTAGCAATCTCTTATCACAGCTTGATCCTTTAAGGCAAATTCTTGCTCTTAGGATTCACTAAATCCCACCAAGAACTTGTTCTCTGTATTACTACTTAAATATACCTTTATAATCACTAAGCAAGTACTTTCATAGTATCCAAGACATCATATTGCATTTGCTTGGTCAAAACTGTCAACAAAGTTCTCAAGACAAGATTGTTTGCTCTAAACATGGAATGGAGGTTATTGGGCTAACCAGAAAGGTTGAACAGATTCACTAGTTCACATTTGCCAATTCAAACTTGCATCTAAAATATTAGAGCTCAATTCACTATACAACTCTGTTAGCTCCTCTTTTGTATTTAGCTCTAAAACCCTTAATTAGGTCTTAAGAAATGACTGTTGAGCATAAAAATCAATGGAGACTATTTCAAGATGAAATTGAGGGTGAATCAGGCATCCATTATGTTCATCATACATTGTTCCAAGTTTTAAGTTCAAACTCCTCACTATCATGTACTTCCTTTGGAGTTCAACCCTTCTAACTAGGCTTTTGACTATAGTTTCTCGGGCTTGCTTCCAACTGTCAAGGATATCTATCATGCACTAGCTCCTTTTAGCACAAAAAATTTTCCAACACTTAGTAAGCATCATAACAGACCCACCTATCAAATTTCAATTGATTTCACCGATGGAGTTAGAAGATTTTTAAGTTTTCCTTAGAAACCCTAGTTATGTATGTGCAAAGCCCGAGAGGGTAATTTGTTTACAACTTCACTGATAAATCGATTCAAGAGACAATATTCTAGGTTAATATCTGTCTCCAAGAGCACCATATAACCCCCTTACCAATCTTTCATGAACTTCACTCATGTTTTCAATCTTTCACCAAATTAGATCAGGGATGCAGTGTTTTATGATAGTCACTAGGGTTTCAAATGGAAGGATGACTTCCTCTTAAGTTTATATAGTCTCATTAGCTTCATACACTAAATACATTCTTCTACCCTCATACTTCACCTCTATTCATTGTTAGGGAGGGTCTTTGCTCTTTCAAATGAAATCTCAACCATTTAGTGCTTACCTTACCTTCTTAGAACCTAAGATTTTCAACTTTCTAAGGAATGTTTCCTCACACTTTTGTTTACTCTTCAAAGATGGATGCTTCTAAAAGTCAAGGTTAAACCATCACAATACCTGCCTCCTCCAAAATTAATTCATGGCTCCCCTATTATCTTATGACAAGTATGTAGTAGACCTGACTGTAATCTCTGATTACTCAAGCACAATGCTTAGAAACATGTAGAGAGCACTTCACCCCAATCATTGCCTTAAACACTCACAATCATTCCAAAAGTCAATATCAACCTTGAAAATGTTAAAGTCTCTTAAGTTTTAATTTGCTAAAGCCTCCATATATAATTACATTCAAGATTAAGCATATATATGTATATACTAAGCTATATATATATATATATATATGTGTGTGTTTATCACAGTCATCCAAGAACTGTATAGTTCATAAATACATATCATACTCACCATACCACCATACATGTATTCAACACTTGTTGTAGGTGCAAGATAACCTTCTCAAACAACTCTGAGATCAACAAATCACACAAGCACAACAATAATACACATAAATCAAATAAATCTTAGAACAAACTAAGTATTCTTCCTTTATTTCTTCTCTTGAAGCTCATACAAGGATTCTCATCAATGGAATGAGATGGATTAGTTACAATTTGCATTTTATATTCCTCTATTCACCCTATAACCAAATATAGGCTCCTAAACTCATGGTCATATGCAATAATGTTGACATTGGAGGGATTTTGACAATATAGCTTAAGCTTATGAATGTAAACTAACTTGTTATGGGCTCTAAACCAAGGGAGGACTTAAAAACACCCCTAATTGTCTCATTTCATCCATACAATGGTGTAATTGCTCCAAGAATGCTTCATAACTCCAACTACAAATCAAAATTGCCCTCAAAGTTTCAAATTGGAATTTTCGAGGGAAATAGCCAAATTTAAATTTGTGAAGGGCTTATTCAATCCTAACACACCTAAACAACCCCAAAAGACCCTTAAGACCATCAACAAACCTAGGAAGCCAAAATTGATATTATTATTCTATTTACAAGCAGGAGTTGATGTTCCTGCATCGGTACTAATTGTACTCAATACAATCATTTTGTTTAATTTGTCATAATAATTCAACAATGATATCTTTTCATATCACTCTAGTGCTTATCCAGTTTGATTCATTCTTTTTATTCATTCCCCTCAGGCTTTGGAATGAAACCCTTCAGTCTCCTCCCAGACAGGTTGTTACTACTCGATAGATCACATCTTTCTTTATGGTGCTCCCACCGGAAAGGGGCACCAAGCGGCATCTTAACACCAATATGGATTCCTAGACTAGATCCATCAAGACCCGAGATGCCACCTCCCAGTCTAGAGGCTTTCATGATCGCACTTGGTTAGGGGCCCTCCCCATGGATCATAATCAGCCAGAGAATACAGGGCTCGTTTTTCTCATCCCTCTCCCAAACACCAACATTCCAAACTCTCCACAGTTTCAGCTACAGGACACAGGCATATCGCCAGCTACTTCCAGTCGGCCTCGGATGCTAGGTGATAGTGTCGGAGATGGGGCTTTTTCCCCCCCCTCTTCTTCGGCTCCATCCATCTGCACTCTTGTGGCCATTGTGGCCCTTGCTTCTCCTTCTTCTTTCCTTTCTCTTCTCTCCTCTCTTGTTGTTCGGATGACCCTTTCGGTCTCCCTACTGGTTCTTTTGGCATTGTACTATGCAGTCCCATTGACCTACTTTTGTGGTCATTCGTTGGACATTAATATAATTATCTTATCTTATCTTATCTATCTAGCTAGTTCCATATCAAGTCTTATATAATGATACTTATGCTTTAGGCCTTTAACGAAGGTTATCCCATTCAACCAATGTATCTAGTATCAATAACATTATAGGTTACAAGTTCCAAAGCAAGGTAACAATGTTAATAACCTCAATCAAAATACTTCAAAGATGAGGTTCAATTAATAATTAACAATTATAGCATATTCCCATTGAATCACTGCTCATACTAGCATCTTCCATATGCTTAGAGAAACGGGCTTAGTTTATTCTTAATTCATAACTCAAGGTTGTATGTTATCATCACGTCTTTTCGTTCTTGTTACAATGTTTTTGTCTCATTTCTACCTCCCATATAAGGATAGGAGTAATTACCATATTAGCAAGACATACAATTACTTATAAATTTCAATAGTGATTTGAAGAAGCTTCATTCAATTCTTTTATAACCAAGATAGATCGTGTCATCATCTAGTTATGGGTCTACCCATAAATGTTATTCATCTTCCTATTAAATTTAATTTATTAACAATTTATCAATATTCTCTCATATATTAATCCCAAAGTGTTTACTCGGTTAATACCAAAAGTAGTATTCAAGTTACAGTGACTTAACCATTATAAGTCCTTTCTTCTTCCATGACAATATCTTCATATAGATAAAAACAATTTATATCTAAGGCCATCTTTTCACATACAATTCTCAACCTATATCATTTATAACTTATATTCCTTCATTCCATCAAACGCAAGTCTTTAAACTTCCACTTAAGGAATCATATTAGTTGTAAATACTTAGATTGTTGTTTTTCTCTTAATTAACTTTTGGGTTATTAGTTCTTTGAAGCAAGGAGAACACAAATTACAACAAGAGAAGTTATTTTTCCTCATGAGGTTTCCACGAGTAATCCTCGTTTAGTCTTACCATACTTTATTGTTTTTATGTACAACTTATAATCAAACTAGGATTTATATCCTTTCTATGTTAATGGGCAAACTACTCCATAGAAAGTGTTTTGTGCTTATTTCTTAAAGAGAGAGTATCTATACCATTCACTTCAATTACTAAACTTGATAGATTTCACCATGTTGAAGTTGAACATTTGGATTTTCATCATTAAATCTATTAAGATGCACCCGTCCACACCAAGTCCTTATCAATGATGAGAGATCATACATATCCAAGAGAAACAAAGTTGATATTCCAAATTTACATAGTTTACAGAGATGTTTTCTAATAAGTACGTGTTCTACATGAGTAATCCAAAATCATAACGTAGTTAGTCATCCAAATAATTTATTTCTTAAAGAGAGAGTGTATATTCCATTCACTTCAGTTACTGAACTTGATAGATTTCACCATGTTCAAGTTGAACATTTGGATTTTCATCATTAAATCTATTAAGATGCACCCATCCACACCAAGTCCTTATCAATGATGAGAGATCATACATATCCAAGAGAAACAAAGCTCCTTTTCCATATTTACATGGTTTGCGGAGATGTTTTCTAATAAGTACAAAGTCTACATGAGTAGTCCAACATCATAATGTAACTAGTCATCCAAATAATCCTCAGACAACATGTCCAAACTTGTATGTATTTCCATTTAAGAGGTCCATGCATTCAAGACCATCAAATTTATCAGAAGTAAGATATGCACTTTTAAGCACTTGTGTTTATATACATCTAATAACAATTAAAAACTCTTACTTACTTGGTGAAGAGATATAATTCTCTAATACGGAAGAATTGTTTTAATATGCATAAAGAGAAATCAATAACTTGGTCAAAATACAAGGTAATAGCCAAAATTCAGTTTAAGTATATACATACAATATAATTATTTTTACGAGTCACGTTCAAAATAGATCACAAAATTATGTTTAACACATATATACTATTGTACCCTGGTAATATGTTTATACATGCCTCTAATAGATCCTCTCATTATTGCAAATGTGATAAGATCAAATAATTGAATAACTAAAATCAAGAGTTCATAGACCTTCCACAAGGTCATGGATTGACTTGTAATGACAAAAACCCTAACAGAGCATGCAATCAGTAATTTTCCCAAAATCTGACAAATCACGTGTTTAGAATTTAAAATACACTTATAGCTCAAATTAACCGAGCTTTCTCTTTACATATGTAACAAGAATCAACAAAACATATCTTTGCTTTCTTCTTTTCAAACAGTGAGTAGAATACTTCAATGCAAAATAACAATCATCATTTTTCTAACTTTCAAGTACCTACAACAAATATTGGATCAACTCAAAGATGAACTAGCATGATTATCCTTCTTGTAAACATGCACAAAAACTCTTATGTACAAAGCATCTAATAGACTCGGAAGACAAAAACAATATTCTTCCATACAATTTATTCCATTCAAGTGCCATCATAGCTCAACAAAATCAAGCAAAGAAAGAGCCACATCATTATTAAACCAATGCAATACAACATAATATGTCATCCAGACCAGCAACCAAGTCCTTATTCCTTTCCACAAATAATACATTCAAGACAACAGGGTTTCCAGAAAAACAACCAGGTAAAACCCCAAAATACTTTGTGCTACATTTGAAATGTGTATCTACAGTTGTATATGTTAAAATATAGACCATTATATAGTATATAATGCAATTATGTAGTAGTTTGGTTGGTAACTATTCAACCAATCTGTAACCACCTCTGATATTTATCCCTCAAACTGGTCCATAACGTGATTGCCACAGTGGCATTCCACACTTCGGTATCATATCATCCGACACCGATAACTTGAGAAGCAATAACGCTTCCTTATAACGTTTGTCATAATCCGTGAAGTTCATCGCTGGTCAAATTTCACTACTCGTGATTATTTTATCACAATCACGAAACTCCACAACTGTTAAAATCTTATGACTCCAAACATTGAAATTAGTGCCCGTTAATTTTTGTGAGTCAGGCATGATAAGATTTGAAATATTTGCCATTTTATTATGCCAAACTAATCGAAATAAAGTATTTTACCCACTTAATAAAAAGAAGTCACTTTATGCAAATACGTGGCAGGGAAGTATTTAAACAACAAATAGTGGCAGGGAGGAAAATTATAAAAATAGTTTATAAAATCTTTACTCGACTTTACCTCTGCCCTATTTTCTTCTCCACGATTTTGTTGGTGCTTTGGCCCACATGAATTCACCTTTTCCAGATGCCACGACTAGCCATTTTCCTTTTGAACAAAGGCCACGACTTGTCTGCTAACTGGATTTGTGACAGGCTTTCCTCTTATTTGCGGCACCACGATTTCTTTCACCACATTTTCCTTCGTGACAGGGCTTTTGCGATTGAGTGTTTCTTCTGACCAGAACCCACACGTACCACATTTTCAACGACAACCAGGTAGCCATGAACCACGTTTTCCTTTCACACAACATGTTCACGTGTCGTGTCTCCTTTCTCCCCTCCAAGAACCCACGATTTCCGGCACTCTTTGAGCAATAGTGAACACCACAACTTCTATCTTTTGCCCTCGCGTGTCGACTGTACCATCGACCTCTCCCCTCTTAAGATTGCTTCTTTCAATGGCGACTAACCTAGCTCTGATACCAATGTCAGTATAGAAGCATAGAGAGAAATAGTAAGAAGACAAAGTTACACAAAACTGCACTGCTCAAATATCACAAGCATAGGTTTATTTATATGTGAAGAGGTGGTTACATATTGGTTGAATAGTTACCAACCGAACAACTACATAATTGCATTATATACTATATAATGCTCTATATTTCAACAATATATGCATATATACACCTGTATTCTTGTTTCAAGCAAGAATATAAGTCTATATACAACTATACCCATGTGCATCATATACGTATTTTCATAAATGTGAAACATATTCATGCATACAAATATACACAATTGTAGTCCAAATTTTAACCACATAACAAGTGAAGATAAAATCCCATACTTATGCCCATAAAAGACTATGCAAGAATTGAGAAAGAAAAAGCATGCATGTATTAACAGCAATGGCGGTCGTGCCCTAGCAAGCTTCAAACTTCCTTTTCTACCAGCACAAGTCATACCATCAAGGAGAAATTTACCCACTCAAATCATTGTTCACACAAAACACTCACAAAGGTTTTTAGACAAACAACAAATCTTCCCATGCAACTTGTGCACCCAAATTGGGGCTTTATAATTTTAAAACTTCCAGTTTACAAATGCATGCGTCTAAAAATAACAACCACCTCTCAAGCTAAAAGCCATACAAATTCCAGTTTTCCACGCAACCCGCCGCCATGAGCTAGGATTTCAAGTATCCTCAAGAACTCGCCCATGTATAAACAACAATGATAGCTCCTAAAGGTCAAAAGCCCCTTTTAAATGGATTTCAAAACTTTATAAGTCCCTTTCAACATTCTAATTGGGTCGGTGACCCTCACGTTTCAATTGGAGGCATTTAAAACCAAATAAAGTAGTTTATTGATTTAACAATCAAATGCTAATGAAAATAATGTTTTGTAATCCCTATCCAATCAAGCAAGCCATTTAATCAAAACAATCTTCATGTTCCCAAATTTCCGCAAAGTAATCATGTTCAATTTACACATAACTCGCAAGGGTAAAAATATATTTTTTAGTTTTTAATTGCCACATCAACAAACCATCATGACTTCTAAAACATACTTCCTTATGCCAAGTCACAACCATCAAGCCCTTTACTCATTACAATAGCAATGTCAAAAATTCCTCAAAGCCAATGTTAAACAACATAATCAAGAAAACCCATTGATTACGAAACTAACCAATCAATCAAAAGCTTAACTAATACTATAACAACATCATTGTTTGTTCAAGGTCAAAGACCACGGTCCTCTAAACAATAGAGATTACCATACCCTATATACACTATAACCATCATGCATCATATTAGCCTTCATAATGCTAAGTTACCTTACATAGGATCTTCACCTATTAAAGTGATAATGCTTATTAATAGAGATGGCATATTAGCACGCATTAGCAATGTTAGAGTCATAAGGATTGTCTAGCCAATCATATGACATATTTAAATAAAGACAATACCCCCTTCACGTCAATATCTCAAGTCTTCAAATTCCAAACAATACCATCATCTCCCAATAGCCATTAATAAATCAAGAAAACTTACTAAGATGCAAGCCAAAAAATAATAGCTTTTAATAATTATCATACTAGTCATAATGACCATCATTTGTTCACAACGGATTTATCAATGTAATAAGAATTGCACCTCATACTACATAACCTTAGTATTTTGTTCACGTCAAGGCAGTCCAACTATCAAACTAATTTTTCAACTCCAACACATACCAATTCGATGTAATGATTCCTTATATTCATAGACATCTTTTCTTATCACAAACACATTGAAGAGTAAGATTATTATTAATAAGCCCAAGGTCTCTTTGATATTGAAGGTTCTCATACACAACTTATAATGAACATTATGTTTCATTAACACCCGAAGATGATACCTTCAAGGTAAGCAATCATACACAAGAATCGACTATACATCATCATATTGCTCGAGAGCATAATGCCATGATAAATAAAGTTACAATAATTTAATAGATGATGCCAATGCGAGTTAAGACTCTCAGTAGTTAAGAAACTTTATTAACCAAAGCTTACACTAATCTTTAATTGGTGTATTACTCGAAATCATCTTTACCAATCTAATCTAGCCTATTGACGGTCTGCACAAATGTCAAATTTGGGGATCCCAAAGTGGGATGTGACAGAGGGCACTAGGCACTCCCAACTCCAAAGCCTTATTTTCAACATTTTAGAATTTTTGCAAATTTTGGATCTGTGGTTCTCAATATTGCAGCTGTTCAAAGGAGTTCAGATTTGGTTGGTGAAGTTTCAAAGGGTTCTAGTATTGCAATTGGAGTGTCCTACATGAGAAAAAGCACCTACCCCTCTAGCTCCCATCTACTCTAAACCAACTCGGTCCCAAATCTACCCAAGCTCACCAAAGCTCAACTTTGTTGCAAAGTCACACTCCCTTTTTGCCTCGAGCTCGTGCCCATTAATCTAGACCTGAGCAAGCGGCCTACCTTTGCACAGGAAGCCCAAGTTGTTGTCTCACTATCCAACCCACCCCTTATAACTCCCACCGAGCTTGCAAATCATAGTGGATACCAATGCATTCAAATCTAAAGATACTCCCTGCGCCACGAGAGCTCCAACCAGCACAAACCAACCCTTTCCCAAGGCATCTAGCTCCTAAGGCAGATCACTCCCCTAGATCTACAAACCCAAGACACATAAAGCTCCCTAGTGTACGTCTCTCTGGCAGTCAAATAGTAGCAATGGAAAAATCCAAGCCATACCAGGGAGATCCATGACCATCACACCCAAAGTGGCAGTAAAAAATAAAAGGACTCAAATCTCTATTTGCAGCCCAAGTAGCACCAAGGCAAATAAAAAACAACAATTGCAATACTACTAATCTCTCGCCGAGAGAGGAGTTGAACCAATATTCTCCAAACCAACGCCATGAATAGAACACCCAAAACGGAGGAAAAAAGCAAAACGCTACCACAGACCTAATTGGGCCTTGACCCACGTACCCAATCCACATAAGTAGTTTTTTTTTAAAAAAATTCAAAGCTTTCCTTGGATAAATGTTAAATTGTCCTTGATATATTCAAACCAACAAGTTCACAATCTTGGCTAGCTTGGCGTAGCTTTAAACCTTACACATGCATGGTTGTGGGTTCAAAACCCTCACCGAACCCCTATTTTTTTCTCACAACTCACCTTTTCACTCTTTACAGATAACTTGGCCCATTGTATGTCTTGAAGCATATAATCATCGAGCAATTAAAGCAAAGTAGTGAGGGCACTTTCAAACAAGAGGCGGGGCCCAGTTCGATTCCCACCCTATATCCATTTTGCATAAAAAAATTAAAAAGAGCTTTTATCCTACAGCCAATTTGAATTTTTATGAAGCTTCAAAGGGGACAAAGAAAAATAAATTAAAAAAAAAATTTTTCAAAGGGAAATTTTTAAAGCAAACCCATTTCTTGCAAATTTATTAAATTGGAGGGGGCCATCTAGGCCAAATAACCCAAAAAAATTAAAAATGCAACTTTTTCAAAAGTTCCTAACAACACAAAGGGGGGATTTTTGCTTCCATGAGCATCACAAAAAGGTGCAATCGCCTTAAAACCAAAAAAAAATTGCCTAAAATTCATTTTTTCCCAATTGCGGAGGTCATTTTTTTCCACAATGCATTATTATTTTGCATTATTTTGTGCTAATATGTAGGTTGTCATAAATCTACAAACCATTGTGCATGAGAAAACAAAAAACTACAAAATTTTGAAACACAACATGAGATTTTTGATCTCATCGCAATGTTCGGTATAAACAATGCCTTTGGTTCATGTTTACAAGTCATGTTGTCGTGCTTGAACTATTGCATATAACGTCTAATATAAATACAATGAAATCTATGGCATTGTCCCTTTAAATCGTCGAGGAGAAATAAGGACACCACACTCATTTTCATTCCCTTTGTTTCCCATTCGCCACGATCATTCAACAAAAATTCTGAAATTGGGAACATCTAAGTATATCGGACTTGTCACCTGCATACAAAGATCTTCCTCTAAGCGGGGTCATTGATCGAACAAATTCCTTTCACGTACCATTCTACTCACATGTGTTAATGTCCCTCTCACATACGGCCATGTATATCAAGAGGAGGAGCTTCTTCCACGTACCGACGAGCATATTGGAAAGGCGTGTACACTATATAGAGAGGTTTGGTATATCAGCCCGATAGTATATAGAAAGGGAAAAATTAGAGTGATAAGGCACAAATCTATCTCCCATTTCAGTTCACAACATACATCTTCATTGGATAAGTGAAGATTCCATGGGATACTGGTTGATTGATCCGAAAACAAAGAAATCCTTCATCAACAGGGATGTTCGGTTTGACGAGACAGGTGCTTCAAGTGAAGCTTCCGCAAACTCGCACATAGACATTTCAAAAGAAAGACATGTTATGATTGAAGAAAATGATGGAGATGGTGAATGTTATAATGGGAAGATTGGTGAAAACCCACCACCCATTGCTCAACGTATGCCAAAAAAGTGTACAAATGTGATTAGAGATGCCAAGATAGATGGAGTACCAGACACATCTTCATTTGAACCAAGAACATGCAACAAAGCTCGTGAAGAGGTAAACATGGCCTTGATGAGTCGTGTTGTTAAATCTCATGAACCAACAAATGTCCAAGAAGCCCTAGAGTCAGAACCTTGGAAACAAGCCATGGAGGTTGAATATCAATCATTGATGAAAAACAAGACATAAAGAACTTATAGACCTTCCACCAAGGAAGAAGCCAATCAGATCAAATCAGATGCAAATAGAAGTATACCGCAAATGGCAGAATAGACAAGCACAAGGCATGTCTCATCACTAAGGGTTATACTCAAAAGGAAGGAATAGACTATGAGGAGACATTTGCTCCCACCGCCAAAATCAAGACAATCATGGTGATTTTTGCCCTGACCACTCAATTTGGTTGGAAAGTTGATCAAATGGACATGAAATCGGCCTTCCTAAATGGAGATTTGAATGAAGAAGACTACATGACTCAACCAAAAGGTTTTGTTGCACCAAATGAAGAAGAAAAGGTGTGTAGGCTCATGAAGTCATTGTATGGACTTGAGCATGCTCCTACAAATTTCGTCTTATTTCTTCTAACAATAAGGCTAAGACAATCTCATCCATCTTGAGCTTGTTTGAAGTGATCATGATCATCATCACTAGATTATCCCAAGAGTCTAGAAAAGAACATAAAAGCATAATAAATCTATGCTCATCATCTATCTTGATATCAACAAACAATAACTGACTCAACAAAGAGTTGAATGCATTCAAGTGCTTTGTAAGTGAGTCACCATCTTTCATTCTCAAGGAATATATTTTCCTTCGCAAAAATAGTTTGTTAACCAAAGATTTAGCCTAATATAACTTTCCCAACTTATCCCACAAATCATTTGTCTTCTTATCAAATAGATTCAATAACACTAAATCTAACAAACAAAATCGGACAGAACTTGCTTTCCTATCAACTTTGTCCCAGTCTTCTTGCTTCAACCCCACGGGTCTTGTTTGTGACACAACCCACTGATCTCTGTTAATCAAAAGACCTTCAATTTTGAGTTTCCATAGCTCAAAATTTTGCTCATTGAACTTTTCAATGTCTATTCTAGTGCGTCCAGACATGTCTGATCGTTGCACAAGATTCACACACCTTAATCAAGACAACTTTTCAAGATCTACGATATACCCAATCGAGTCTTACAACCTAACAATTAACATTGATCCTTAAAGGCTAAAAGATGTCATCCTCTTGTTTTCATGCATTTTCTTAAGCTTTGAAACCAGAGAACCTTGAGGAGGAGAATGGATTGTAGCCAAATAAAAACATAGTGTGGGCCTCTGGGGCCATTAAAGCTTATAACTATCTTGACCTTATGTTGAGTTATTTATCTTTTCAATTCTTTTAAGATCTCAAACCCGTATTCATCTAGACACCAAGAGTCCCTATCACGGTAGAGCTATAACCATACCACTTGGACTCTAAAGATGAAGTTGGAAAGATAATGAGGATTTCAAGCTGGCAGCATGCATCTTCAAAGGCAAAAGGAACAAATTACTGTCGACCCCAGCTCCTAATGACTTGAAAGGAGTGTTTGACAAGATACAAAAAACATGTTAGGGCAAATTAATTCCCATCAAGGACCTATTAAGAGCAAAGTGAAATGAGGGAGGAAAGCTTGTAGAGTTTCCCTGAGAGCTGAATCTAATCATATTATATTATAATCAGAAACAAAAATAACACAGAAACTTGGTGTGTCAAACATTTTTCATTGCATCTGAAAGTGCAAGTTGAACATGAATTCGTCTTGGAGGCTACAGAAATAAATTTGAACAAATTCAATTGAAGCATGTATCCAGCCACATTTGAACAGCTGAAATAACACTCAAGAGTTGTGAAAAATGTTACTTTCATTATCATGCATTTATAAGGGTTTGAGGTACAGCTCATCCTGAAGGTGTAGAATATAATGAGTCCAGACTTCAACCAATTGTATTGTGCTCTTTATGATTCCCAATAAGCACAAAGAAAAAAAGTATATTCTTCATGGCAGTTTATTGTTAAAACTCTTACTGGATGATCAATATATTATCCTAAATTTTAAAATAAACAATAATATATGAATAGCCAGAACAGTAGAAGGCAATGATGTGCGTGTATATTTATACACGCACTTTTGGAATTAGAGAGTAAGCATCTATCTTCAATTTTTAAGATATGAGGTTGGGATTCAGCCATAACCTCAAATTCAGCATTATAAACTTTTGCATTAAGGTTTCTTTCTAGTGGTAAGCCTGCTCCCAGGTTACATAGAATGAAGGGATTTTTATTTATATATTATTAAACTTGTGGCATCACCAAATCCCCTATTTAACCTTTTTCTTACCCTAATGCATTTGAACTAATAGCTAATAAGGTGTTGGAATATACTACAATCCAAGTCAAAAACACAGGAACATTGGGCTAGCACCCAAAAACAGTATTCCTCTCACAATGCATTTTGCACAAAGTTTGTCATTGAGATTTCAACCCAAATATAAAGGACTTCACAATGAGGTGTATGAAGGTGGAGTAAGCTAAACTGCCTATGGACTTGACAGTTGTTCCGTGGAACAAAATCAGTTTGAGCTTGGCTTAGGTTGATCTTTTGTTGATGTTTGTCATGAGAAGGAGACCTTCTTAGATTGCTGTGTGGAACTTGGGAAGGAAGGTTAGTACTAGGGACAAACTAAATATTTTATTCAAAAGAAGAGGCACAAAATCAAATTTGGGTATCCTATTGCCAGTTCATCTGTTACAATGCTTTGCAGATAATTAACCCATATAATCTTGTTGCCAGTATAGGCCCATTCGGAATTATTGCAGAGAGATCTGAGAGACAATTCAGACTAGTTGCTGTAATTGCCCAAAAGATGTGAAGGGTGAAACAGCATATTGGGATCAATTGACATTGTTTGAGTTCTATGCCAGCCCTGCTCTGAATTTTGCATAATACTGACAATCCAAGGTTTACAAGGCAGTGAAAGAAAAACTACCAATACAATGGCTATGTTGCAAGGAATTCAAAATTTCAAGATGAGGCCCACAATTCCATTTTCTATGGAAAGAAACGTGCTGTGACTCAGACAGCCCTTATATTGGGCCCCTATTGCATTTCTTTTTGAAAAACATGATTATCAAAACAGCTAGAAATAATTATGTTACAACCGGCCATTTTCGGTAGTCTCCAGACCCATTTAGACCAAATTTATATCATTCATTTTTGTAAACGAGAATCATAAATCATGATGGTGACATGTATGATGTCTGTCTTTAATGCTTGTTTTTGTGATGATGAATCTTTGTAAAAAACTGAAAATTTGTATAACATATATTACTATTTTTATAAATAAATAAACTTATAATCATTCTCTAAGGAAATCTCTTAAACCTAATTTCCTGCCATGTTATAAATTGTGTGAAGTTCACATTTCCTGCAACTTGAGACAAAGGGAACCTAGAATGAAATCTATGATCTTGGGGTGGAGATAAGGAAAACAATATCCAGACTAAAGGTCAGAAAAGACTTAACACCGAGAAGTTTAGGTCTGGAGATATGCTGATTAAATCTATTATAATTGATGTACCTTTTGCGAGGAGTCAAACCTCATTACTTTGTGTGTGTTGTGGGCGCCAGATGGAGGGTAAGCGGGAGGGTGTAACGGGACGTGTGTGTGTGTGGGTGTTTTGTAGCTCCTTGATGTTAAGAGAAGCATAAGGTTTGTTAAGAAATTTCTGCATTCATGAAACCATAACAAGCTTTTCCTTGTACCATGTTTTAGAGAAAGGCACAAAAACTCGTAAAAATAAAAGAGTAAAAGTTCCCAAGAAAAGATGACTAAAACATGTACATATGCCCATGATCTGGCTTCACAAGAAAGCAGATTAATATTGGTGAATGGAATCTTCGACTGACCAGATAACCATCAAAGCAATTTAACCAATATAAAGAGCTATCTGCACTTTGAAAGTCCAGAATAGTTCATACTTATATGTGCATGTCTTGAACTTTAAATTTTGATCACTCACTCTATGCTTGAATTTTTATTTTGTTCATAGGCCAAGCAGATCATGGATTCAATTCCCAACGTCCCCAACATGACTAACCTTTGGGGCAATGACAAAAATTGTACACATAGGGGAGAAAGATTTTAAAATAAACCTCCATATGTAAATAATAAAATCCTTATATCATTACATCTGTTTCTGTTTCATGGTTTTATAGTTATCAATGACCTTTGAAAATTCAATTCAACCTATAATGTTCAGGAAGAACCACTCACAAGAATTGAAGTCACGGTTCTGGTTTGCAAGGCCTCATAGGCAACGTACTAGTATCCAATAATTCTATTCAGCATTTCTAGAAAACAAATTATTTTCTGCTCTCTAAGGGGGAAATCAAGTTGCTAGGGATTGAGCTGTCTTCTCGTCCTTTATAGGCTATGGCATATGCCAAGACAGGGTATTTGCCTACTTTTTGCAAATGTTCTGGTACTGAATAATGCATAAAATGTAGTAACTTCAGAAGGTGACTTCAATATTCAGCATTTCTAGAAAACAAATTATTTTCTGCTCTCTAAGGGGGAAATCAAGTTGCCAGGGATTGAGCTGTCTTCTCGTCCTTTATAGGCTATGGCATATGCCAAGACAGGGTATTTGCCTACTTTTTGCAAATGTTCTGGTACTGAATAATGCATAAAATGTAGTAACTTCAGAAGGTGACTTCAATAACTCTGTCCAACAACACTAATTAGAAAGTGTTAATACAGAGACATGGTTTTCCAAATGCAGAAGTAGCAAATGAATTAGAACTTGGATTCAATTATATGACTTAAACCCCCACAATGATATTGGTTATCCTAGACACAGGATGATGATCTTTTTCAAATGCAGTGATTGGGAGCTGAATATAGAATATCAATGTCTTCATGTTTTCCTTATGAATTCATTATAGGAGGGTTATATGTTGCCAATGAGATGAAAATAAAATCCTAAACTTTGCACATTGGCAAAATGAGATTACCATTTGTATTAACCTGCTAACTGTTTGTCAAAATAACTCAATCAAGGCAGACACTATCAGTATGTCTTAAATGGAAGTTATGCATAAATCTACAATGTGTGTGCTTGGGCCAAGGGAATCATCCATATTGCCTCATATATTTGGGCCTGAGTTGTTGTCCATGCCTTCTCAAAAGTTTCTCCCCTCTTTATGTATTGACCAGGTAACGATCTAAGAAACTATGACTGACTCAATGAGCAATCCACAGTTTCACAGTCTGAAATAATTTATAATCTCTAAATATTGATACTATTAAACTATTTCTGTTCATGGTACAATCCAGCTGAACTTTGAGATTGGATAACTATAATTATACAGCTAGGGGAAAGATTCCAAAGACTACTCCATGTATAAATAATTAATCATAACAGCATTCTGTTTTACTTCACAGCCTTATATGTTATCAATGACCTCTAAAAAACAACATTTCAACAGGAAAAATGCTCTGTACATTCTTTTCAGTCATAGAACTACTCAAGAATTAGAGCCCTGCTTCTTCTCCTGTATAAATCTACAGCAGAAATTGTACAGGAAAAGCCGTCATAAGAAACTTAGAAATATAGGATTATTCAATTATTAATCCTTTATTATGTTCAACTCCTTTTAGAAAACAACATGATTTCTCTACTCTATGAAAAGCAAAGTAGTCACTATAGATTGAGATGTCTAATCATTCCTTGTAGCGTATGTCAAAACAGGGTATTTGCCTATTTTTTGCAACTATTCTGTACTGTGCAAAGCAAAAAAGGAGCAATGCTTTCAGATGGCAACTTCAGCAACTCTAGAAAAGAAGCCTGGTTAAAAAGTAATAACACATACACAGTTTCTCAAGTGCAGAAGTGACGAATGGATTACAACTTGGAATTTCCTTCGCCATCACAGAGCAATTCATAGTATTGTACACCTTTACCAATGATAATGGTTAGCCCAAAGACAGGACCGTGATATTTATTGAATGCCATGATATTGAGCTGGAGATGTAGTTTCAACGCCTTTGGGTATTCCTGGTAACGCCTTTGTATTCCTAACGAAATCAGCGTAGAAGACTTACATGCATCCTATGAGAGGAAAAGAAAAACCTGAACTTGTGCACCTAAACAAAACTAGGTACCATTTATACAAACCTCCCAACTGTTTGTAAAAATGCCACATAATAACAAGGCAGGCAACATGTACACAAGAATGGAATCTGAGCTTTCTTGTGGCACAGGCTCTAAGGGAAAATTTGAAGGAATAGAATAGTATGTCAATCTTTCCATTTCAAAAAATTAGGAAAATATGTATTACAGGCTAATATTTGACAACAAACATTGGATTTACTATAAAAACAACGTGTAAATTTTGGCCAAACTAATAACTTTATATAATTTCTATATAAAATATTGGGAAATGTAGCTCATTCGAAAGTCTAATTCTTAAAATATTTGTGAAAATTTTGCCAATTGGCAAAAACTTAGCCTGTAAAAATATCAAGAATACAGCTATTGACTAGCTTTAAAAAAACAATTGTGAAAATTTAGCTAATGGACAAAAATAACAAAAATACCCTAATGCAACACTTACCAGTCAACCATAAGCCCATGGGAACCTGCCCATCAACTCCAATTCCATTTGGATCATGAAGCATTGTGCTTGGGAGGCAAAGGAGCAGGCAAATCGTAGCACCTCACCGCAAGACGAATGCAATCCATCCAGTGAAGAATCTCGGCATTGGGGTCCCTCTCAACTAGTACAGACTTCACTGTTACCTGCAATTAGAAAAAAATTGTAAGGGACAGAAAGTTTTTTTACCAGTATAAAATGGTTGGCAAATCTTTCTGATTCAAATAAACAAGAAATATATGTTTTGGACTGGTTTTGAGGGGAAAGCATGGTATTTACTATTGCTGCAAACAAATTTTGGCAAAACTACTCATTTCTATGAAACATGACGAAAGATTTCCTCCTAACTTATCCATTGTAAAATTATACTAGAAATCATATAAACACAAAAATATTTGCAATTACAACCTGGCTCGTGATATCCTAAACCAAGACTGTCAAATATAATTTAAGAAATATATCAGAGAACATAGCCTTAAAAAACCATTAAAAGCATCGTACCTGCAATTGCCTGTTGTAAACAGTAACCCTACCCTGCACCCTCACCAGCCTACCCAACTGCGTCTCTTCAGCTTGTGTAAGAGCCATTGCAGCAAAACATTCCAACTGAGGCTTATGAACCTTCGAATAAAATTTGGTTGTAAGATGACTGAGCCAAAGAATGCAAGGAACGCAAGCAGTTCCATCATCTACATCAAATTTAAGGAACTTATCCTTTCTCTCCCTGATGACAACCACACCCATCATCTCCACCTTTCTAACGGGCCTGCCCTTCCTCCAGAGGTTGTCAGGGCCTCCCCTGGAAGTGGGTTGTTGCAGAGAGAGAAGATCAAATGCCATTAGCTTCACATGGGAGAGACACATTGGGTCTAACCCCAATTCCCACATTGATCTGCCATCACCCATCAAAACCCACTTTCCTTCAGCCTGGAGGTTTAAGGTCTCTCAATGTATAAATTTTGAAATAACAGACAGGTTTCGGAAATAACCAGGAGTTAAAGGAATCGTTGGCGGGAGGAGGACGAATTTCCTACTAGCAATCGCACACGAATAAATGCAATGGACGCTGATTCGGGGAGGAGTCTACATATGGGAAAAATCTTTGACGGAATGAATGCGAAACTCTCTTTGCTTTCAAGAAAACACATATAAACATTTCATTTCAAGCCACTAGTTTAATATAATATGGCTAGGAAGTTAAACTTGAGGAAGCGAAATATTACACTAGAAGAGGGATGAACACAATTGAGGCACGAGAACTTTAGGAGTGGGAAAAATGCTTGAGGGAACATATGTAAAAATTTCCTTTCATACGATAAGAAACAAATGAATTGTGTCCAATTTTTGTCAATTGTTTGAAGTAGAAAATGGGTGTGGTGCATAAATCATCAAAGCAATGCAATTTTGAGATATCTAAGAATGTGAAGCCTTATTAGTCAATACATTGAAAGTAGATAATTTATTTTTGCAATCTCATCAACTACTACATCATATCAACAAGGTATATTGAGTCCCCTCCACATGTCACTAACTCTAAAGTGTCTTGTGACAAGTGCAAGCGAATTACACAAAAAATGCCTCGTGTTCTAATTACCCACAAAATATTTCCAGTAAAATGGTTGTGTCATCTTTATACAACATTATCTCAAGCCATTCTCTACGCTTGCCCAAGTAACAGTAGATATCAAGTGCAAGATTTTTCTTTGTGGATTTGTAGTTGACATTGTCTACTCAACATTATAGCTTCTTAACAATCATTAAATTTGAAGCATTTTCATGTGTATAATCTTATGCACGTTAGTTTGAAATTTTGGCATTTTGTGACTTTTTTGTATAAGGAAGTTCTTGAAGAAGATGAGAGGGGACCAAGTGTACAAGTGTTCTCATAAATTTTGTAATGAATTCATTGAAATTAAATGCACTAATTGTTGATTCATTAAATGTTATGTTCTAATTGTAGTGCCCACCCATGTGGGACCCAAACACAACACCAAATATATCAAGATAAAAAAAAATGACTTTCATTTACTTGATACAATTATGTGACACCATTTAGGATCACAAGATATTGTTCAACACCACATGCAACGTTTACACCAACATGAAGAACATGCAAATATCAAGATGACACAAGATGCAAATCAATGCCACACTTTTATAAACGAACAAGTATGAAACCACGACCCAACCACAATATGAACATCACGAATAAACACCTTCCACAATATCACATTTTCATGGTTACATCTTTATTAGAATTGTATTTCATTATTAACCTTAATGATTTGAAGAGTACTTAACATGAAAACACACATATTTCTTTTTGTCTAGACTACATTTCTTTTAGTTCATTTAACACTTAACATAGGATGGTTGTATCTTAACTACCATTTAAACCATTTTATTTAACCTTATAGGTCTCGAAATCATTTATCATGTAAGCATATATTCTCATTCACAATGCTACATATTATTTATTCCATTTCAGATTTAACTTATAACAAGTACACTTAATTGAGTTCTTTTCTCTATTACTATAATTTCCATATCTCAATATTAGATTGAAACATTTTAATGCACATGTGAGAGTCCTAGCTCCCGGTCTCAACTAGAGTTTCTATTCCAACTAGAATCATATATTTATTGGCATTTTTGTTTCTTCTATTTTAAAAATGGAGGAAATTCACAAGAAGTTAAGAAGGGGGAAAATTAAGTCTAAGGGTGGATAGATTTCCCTTTTTGTAGTTGTTATGATTCAATAATTGGTTAGAGTCCATTTAACATCTACGTGACATGAGTTTCATCTTCCAAAAAGAAATCATATTCTCCCCAAAGCTTAAACTCACATGGAGAAATTCATCCCATCATTAATCACACGAAAAAAGAGTTAACATTGGTTTAAAGGGAATGGATTCCATATTTTGTTTACTCAAAAGTCAACATCTTAGGGACACCTTTTTATAGACAAAGTTGACAATAGGTTTCAAACACCAATAGCATATAAAAAGGTCCTAGGTTTTAATTTACTTTTATTTGCACTCAAGGACTCTACATCCAACTAAAAGTCAATTTTGGAATGGTTTGAATACATTTATCTCAAAAACCTCCAAATTTTACTTTCTTTCAAAATCGACACCTTAGGAATACAATTTAAATTCTAAAGGTTATTAACAATTTCATTCACATTTGACTCATATTGTTGCAATTGAGAACACAACTTGGATAGTGGGATCTAAATGCAAATCACATCTCTAATCGGACCTTCTAAGAGATCTCTCTCAACAAACATATCCTATTTGAGTCACCATAGACTCTCCAAAACACTCATGTACAAGGATTAATTAGCTTGTAATTAATTTGGGTCGAGATTCTTTTGAGGTAATAAAAAAGAGGGAACCACCACACTTTTTGGTTTACCAAAGTTTGCTTGATCACATTACAAGCAATAATAATTACCTTCCTTACTTGCCCTTATGATCCCGTACACATTGATTAGCCCTTCTGTGAGAGGCTTGAATACAAGACGCCCATTTAATAAAATGTGTTGTTAACACATTACATCATTCCCTGTCCACAAACAAAGTGACATTTTACCCTTAACTATAACAACATGCACACTTCCACATGCACAAGAAACCTCTAAGGTGAACGAAACACAAATAACACAATTCTCAAGGGTTGTTAGAATAGGGTCATTTAGATAACTTTTAAAATAACCTTTTAATAGTGGTCCCACCATAACATTCCTATATCTTTGCTTCCGATTCCCAAGTATTTTTGTAAAGCACACAAGAATACATAATCATTACTTTCACATAGAACACATTATAAAATGGTCATTTCATTTCTAGTTAAAATGTACATCTACACCATTAGTAAGATATATACCTATAATCAAAATCACTCCTAGAATAGAATGCCCATTTTCCCAAGATACCAATATGCTACAATTTCTTACTCATCACAAAATAATCAACAAATAACATTCTTGTTCATAACAATAGTGCTGATTTATCCATTTAATATTGCATGTATTTCAAAGATAATCATGTTATTACAAAAACCACAAGTAATGCTTCAATTGTTTTCTCATCCTGCGTACCTAAAACCATCACATGGTCAGCACAACTGTTGGCATGGCATCTACCTATAATCTAGAACAAATTATGATTTTATAGTTTTCTAACTATTTATCAAACTTCAAGGGAGAGTAAGAAATATAATGTCATTTCATTTCATTTTCAAAGCCAAGGAGAGATGGAGAGAGGAGAGAGAAAAACACAATTTTTCCATAGTCAATTTCTTTTCAAGCAAACGCCAAAAGAGGGTTTCCTACAAATGTATGTATTTGTTTACAAGGTTTCCTCATCGTTATTTTTCTTGGATTAGGTCATATTACAATTTTCTCCATTTAGTCACAAGTTTCCAAAAACGTCAAATTTAGACATGTAGCTCAACAATCAACGTTCAAAAACCATCTTCAAGACTCAAACACACAAGGGAACAAAATCCTACATGTTCCCCTATATACAAGGAAACACTTGGAGCTAACAAAATCCCTAACTAATGAACTGGGTTTAATTAGCGCTGTCTTTCCGAGCTACCGATCGTAAATGCACCCAAATGACCTCGTCGCCCAACAAACAAAGGCCTGCAAAACCCACCTAGAAAACTAACTTAAAAGGTGGTTTTCTCTGAACCGGTGGCTGGTAGTGATTTAAACAAAGAAAAATATAGGTATGCGGGATCCAACATCCATTTCTATACCCAAGGCCAAAATTGCAGGTCAAAACCAAACTATATTTTTAACTTTTAACAACTGTCTAAAGTTACAAACCGGTCACTAGACTCCTAAATGCATGACGAAACAAATTCAAATGAACATCTAAGGAAAAACCCAGGTTTAATTAAACACTCCATGTGACAAGGAGCATAGTCAAAGCTTGATTTTCTCACTCTAGGATCTATAGAGATATTTTATGCCTCATTGAAAACATGTTTTATTTAGATTTTACAAGGTCACAAAGGAGTAGTTTTGAACTAACATTCAAGTTTAAATCTGCCAACAATGTGGTTTTCATAACCAGAACAATATCAAAGTTTTTTCAACCATCCACGAGGTAAATGGGAGTAGCATTTACATTCATGGTTACTTGTCTAGTTTCATACAAAACAAAGGAAAAAAATTCTATAAAATAATAAGTCCCATTTAATTCACCTAAAATTTATTTTTCTTTAGATTGATTTACAATTCCATTAAAATTAAGAAAACTAGAAATGTTAAAATAATGCAAGAGAGGGTAGAATGGGGGACTAATCAAAGTTGGAGCTCAAGACGCTTTGTTTGACACCTCCTATGACGCACTAAGCACTTTAAGAAAGGAAGCTTAACTCTTTCAAGATGATGAACTCTCCGAAAGGGCAAGGTGCAGAGCTCTTAGTCTCTTTCTTGCTATATGCTTTGCATTTCGCTCTCTTAGAAAGTTTAGGTGTAAGTAAAAAGGTAGGTGGAGGGATCTTTATATAGCCCCGAAAAGGATAAAGGATTCAACACATTCTCATGAATGTGGGATAAAGGTAAAACATGATTAGGAATGGATAAGGTTGCTTTATTAAAGGTAACCTTACTTTAGAAGGGTTTAATACATGTTTTAGCAAGTCATGGGAGTTGAGGGTGTTTTTAATTAATCGAAGGTGATTAATTAATAGGTAGATGTAAGCTTATAGAAGCCAATTAGAAGAATATTAGTGTGATTTAAGGCTATTATAAGGGGATTAAATCAATTAAATATTGATTTATTGTTTAAATGGAAGGAAAGCTAATTAATTAATAATAATTAATTAGTTAGGTAGAAAGGGTGATTTATTAATGGAAGGTCGTTAATTAGGGTATTTGTTTGATAGAAACTTAATTAATTAGCTTCGGTGTAATTAATTAATGATGATATGAGGGAAAATGAGTGCTTTTAACGATATGTCGTTGATTTGCGAGAAAGGGGATAATTAGGCGCGATTTAAGTATTTAAATTGCTTGGGCGTAATTATAGGTGTCTACATTTGCCCCTCTTTGGGGTGGCGTAAGTGACGCCACTTGAAGATGAAGTAGGCAGTGGAATTTTGAAGAGGTAGAAGAAAAATTAGTAGAAGTGAGAGATGCCCCTCAGTGTCGATGGGGTGATGAAAGAAGATGATCGATGCAGTCGAAAAAGGTGAGAGATAGATAGAAGAATGGGAAGAGGCGAGATGCCACTAGTAAGATGGAAGAATAGGGGATGAGAGGAAAGCAATGTAAGAATGAATATGGAGGAGGGAGAGAAGAGCTATAGCCTCTACCACCTTGTGTATTGGAACAATTTTGGTGTCATCATATTGCCATAGAAGAGCCTACATCATCGGTCCTTATGAAAAAATATAAGCATACGACAAAGGTAGAATGACATGAAAAGCCATACTACGAACGATTGTGCATTTCTCAAAAATACCAACTCCACGCAACATCCTGATAATGCAATGCAATACGAGAAGGAAACAAGCTCATATAACGGGAAAACAAGTACAAAAAAGCGCTTGCATATCTAACCCAATGACGGTCAGACAGGTTGTAAAAATGTTTTGTTATCGAAGTGGCTTTGAAGAGATCCACAGTTCGTGATTGGCAGACAGAGGGTTAAAAATGATTCCCCAAGCAAGGATACATGCAAGGGGAAATGAAAATGGACCACGGGGTCCATGAAAAGCATTTGTGCGCAGCAAAACAACAACACCGGCTGACCAAAAGTGCCCCAGTCTGGGCTAGAAGCAAAATGCAGCCCAGATTTTGTGAATGGTTGTGGAATCCCGGTGATCCACGTGAGTCATATTAAATGGGGGAATATGTGAGACAAATCAGCGGGATATGGAGAAAATACCATGCGCAAGAACACAAGTTTAGTAATAAGAAGCAAGTTACCATTTTGTAGGGTATTTTACTTTTTGGAAATTTTGCCTTGTTTTTGGATTTTATATATATATATATATATATATATATATATATATTATTTTTGTTGTTTTCTCGAAACAATGTTCTATTGTTTTTGTGTTTTCTTTGAAACAATGTTCTATTGTTGTTATGCAGAAACAATTTTCTATTGTTTTTGTGTTTTGTGAAACAATTTTCTATTGCTTTTGTGTTTTCTCAAGACAATGTTGTATTGTTTTTGTGTTTTCTGAAACAATTTTCTATTATTTTTGTATTTTCTCAAGAACAATGTTGTATTGTTTTTGTGTTTTTCTTTCGAAACAATTTTCTATTGTTTTTGCTGTTTTCTCAAAACAATGTTCTATTGTTTTTGTGTTTTTCTGAAACAATTTTTCTATTGTTTGTGTGTTTTAAAACAATTTTTATTGTTTTGTGTTTTTCTCGAAACAATTTTCTATTTTTTGTGTTTCTCTTGAAACAATTTTCTGTTTTTGTGCTTTTCTCAAAACAATTTTTTTATTATTTTTGTGGTTTTAATAGTTTTCAAAGCTATGTACGGAGTAACCAAGAAAGCATGGATGCCCCTGCGTTAGGTGCCGAATATACAAGGGCGGGGCTAAACCACGCGCTTGTGACAAGAAGGTGAAGTCGTTGAATTGCCCTCAGCGCATAAAATGGGAAATAACGAAAGACCACGTCCCGTGACAGACAAATAGAAGAAAGCAAAGAAGCCGGATCGTTGGCTGGACTAGATGGTGTGCGCACAAGGAAACTCGAAGGCGGGGCCGAGGTGCTAGGACAAAGACAACGCCCTTGTAATACGAATGCTTGTGAACAACGAATCCTCACAGGCGCCAGGAAGCTGGTTTTCACCTGAGGACTTGTCCAGTGCCTGAATTGTGTGGTTTTCACTAGTGGATGACCCTGTTTTCTCTTTTCTTTTACGATTTTTTTTAATGTTTTTGTATTTTTGGATATTTTTGTGCCATGTTCAAGCATAGAACTTCTTAAGATGCATGGCATTCATTGGATCTCGGAGCTCATCACCATTGCGGTGAGCCGGTTTGTATGCCCGGTGCCGTGCTTAGCAACTATGACATAGGGTCCTAACCGGTGTAGTTCGAACTTCCCTTTCTTTTCTCGCTCTACTCTGGCAGTGTTGAATTGGTTTCTCCTTCATAACTAAATCACCCACCTCAATGGAAGGAGAGGGATGATTCTCTTGTTGTAGTTGCGGAGATTCTATGTTGATATACCTTCGAGGTGATTAAGAGCACTGAATGTGCCTCTCATCCCGAGCTCTAACTCGGCCAATCTTGCCACATGATAATCTTCATCCTTATCCAAATAGTCTGAAGAGAATTTCGTAGGGATGGGAGTTACAATCTCTAAAGGGATGATAGATTCGGCTCCAAACACTAGAATATGGCGTAAGCACCACGTAGGAGTGCGCGAATTGATGTTCGGTAGGCCCAGTGAGGGCCGAGGATTTGGGTGGATTTGTAGGTGCCGGTTTAAGTTTGCTAACCATCTTCTCCATTATCCTTACCAAAGTCTTGTTTGTTGCCTCATCTTGTCCATTTCCACCCGAGGGTAATATGGCGTGGACCATTTCAATCTGATTTGGAACCGTTGGCAAATACCTTTCACGTTTTGTTCTTAAATGACTTCACATTATCTCGTGAGCGCTGATAGGCTGCACGGGGATACCATATCGGTAAATAATGTGATTCATGATGAATTTAGAAATATGTGCTCTATAACATAGGTTAAAGGGACAACCTCCACCCCATTTTGTAAAGTATTATGTAAGTTTGTGATGATATGTGTATGACCATCGGATGAGGTAGGAGTAAGCTTCCTTATTAGATCAAGTCCCCACTTGGAGAATGGCCACGGGGGTAGTGATTGGTTTACGATGGTTGCGATGGAGCGTGGATAAAGTTTCCATACTTTTTGGAAAATCACACATTTTCTAACATAATTACAACAAATCCGGTTTCCATGGTATTGAGCCAGCATAGTAACCTACTCTCAGGCAATTTCTTACCAAGACCATTAGTTTGTATGCGCTCCGCATACTCCTTCGATGGTACTTCCTCTCCTTTTTGATTGCACCGGATTGACTAAAGTGCACCATCCAGGACAACGATAATGCAGTTCCGTCGTAGCCACAATGATAAAGTGTACCTCCTAAAAGGGAGTGTAGCAGGCTGCTCCTCTGTGAATTAGGCCTGCCACCAAGGCTGGGAGATATCGAGAGGAATGTACTATCCTTAAGATAGGTGAAAATGGGTTCATACCATGGTGAATGGCGACCAACAACCTCGCATAGCGAGTAAGATTCTGGCATGTCATATGTGGGAATGGCGTAGATTTTCTACGAATAATGGCATATCATTGTTCCATGGCAGAATACAAAGCATAGATCCCACCATTGCCATAGCATCTGCTTAGATCTATTATGTGCTCTTGGGATCCTTTCTCAAAGGTGATGCGCACAAAATACTCCTTTAGAGTTTCCACTAACTTTGTGTAAGGTATGAGCTTGTCATCCTTAACTTTATACTCATCATTAACCTATTTGATGATTATTCACGAATCACCTCAACCTTAACATGTTGAATATTCCATTTGATGGCTAGCTTCATCCACGCAATGATAGTGCTTCATATTCCACAAATGTTGTTAAATGCGAGGAAGGCCAAGCGGAAAGCTCTTTACATGGTATAGGATCACTACAGAAGGAGTAATAAGAGACCACTCCCGCACTCCTAAACCATGAAACGTAAAGATCCATCAAAAATGCATTCGCGACATCTGGCAGATTCTCTTTCACCATGTAGAGCAAAGACGCATTCAAAGCGAGACCCGCACTCAAAGGTTTTGTGCTTTGCGAGAAGGTGCTTCCACTATGGCAGGTCGTGAAGTACTTGTCCTTTAGCCGATTTTTGATGGAAAAATTCTATATCAAACTCACTAAGTAGAATGAGTCAATTAGCCATTCTA